>OX123197.2:24191606-24791606 GCA_944739405.2 Euclidia mi
TCAACAGATACATTCATCCCTTTCCAACTATGCAGAGATCTCCACATGAGTATCATCTTAATATATAAAATCCTTGCGTTACTGACTGACAGACCGACAAGCTACAGCCTAAAAAATTAGGCGCAGGAAGCTGAAATTTGGCATGTTTGTTCCTTGGGGACCGTAAGGGGGCACTAAGACGGGATTTCCCGAAATTCCCACGGGATCGGGCAAAACGGGAAATTCGAATATATGTGCGTGCGAAGCCGCTGGCGTCAACTAGTTCTATAATATGGGTCTTATAATTTTTCTTATTACAGGTCGTATTCAAAGCAAATATCAGCCAAATTTAAGAAACGCAGCTTCTCTTGAATATACTTTTACAAGAAACACCTTATTTACTGGTGAAGATGAAGATGCTATTGAAATTTCAGTTGTAACAAACAGCACCAATACTGGCCCAAATCCTACAATAAATTGTCCTTCTGGTAAAGATTTTAACTTCTTTTTTTAAATATTTTCTTTTACATGGGCCATTCAGATGTAACTTGCTTTTTATTACAGGCAGTCTTCTGAGCAAGCCGTTTTCAATACAACAAAGCCATCTTATCCAGGTGGTCACAAACTTATCTGTACAGATGAATGAAATTGATAGAAAATTGGACTTACTATTAGCACGGGCATCTTTACCACAAATAAATCATCGAGAAGATACTTTTACAGTTCCTGACTTTCTGGCAAATCTTCCGGTAAAGGATGACACAAGTTTTTGTAATTTGAATGAGCAGTTGAAGAATAGGCACAACAAACAGTCTCTTGTAAGTTTATAAGGCAATTTAATGACTTTCTTTGGGCTTGCACAAACATTCTAGTAAGAACACAAAACGTAGTTGACAAAATTATAAATAATGTTCTCGAATTAACAATTAACTGCTGACAGAGTGTGAGCAATTAAAAACAGTGCTGACTTCCACTTTCTTCTTTATTTAATATATCTATATATCGTAGCCTTACCTACGAAAATTCTTAGACGAATATTGCTTGATGAAGTAGCAGAATTCTATTCATTAGCAGGAAAACAAATGAAAAATTCAAACAAAAATCATTTCTGACAAGAGAAACATGTAAAATAATCTATCGTAAGGATTTATCATTTATAAATTCAAACATCATGATTGTATGACTTTATAAAAAAACATATTGTGAGATAATAAGCATATAAAGCATTGTCTGTTCCCATACTGGGCCAGGGCCACAGAATATATACAAGTACTAAACCAGTGCCTTACAACCTCGCAATGAAAATTAAACTCACCCAGCTGTAGGGGTTACCCCTTTTCTTTGTATTACCTACTTACCTGTTAAACTGAATGGTTATGATTAATTTATAATTATTATTTTCTTTATTCAGAAATCTGCAAAAAAATCTATGATGATGTAACCAATGAACATGTTAAGGAAATTATTAGTGACTGGCTGAATCAAGCAAAAGTTAGAATAAGAAGGAGGTAAGGTTCTGAAATATAATAAACATTATTTTATATTATTCTAGGTGGGCATTGGTTTTTAATTTGAATCACATATGAAATTGGGTCCTATGACTTTCCATGTGCATGCACCATGTGTACATGACTACATAGTTTTAGGTTTCATTGCAAGATAGTTAATTTAACATGTTTTTACCCATTTTAATAGCAGTTGAATCCTGTTCGTATAATAAGAGTTAATAACAATTTTAGAGTTTATAACAATGTCTTTTATTTGTTTCAGAGCTGCTAGACAAACTAAAGCACGGGAATCTGAAGCTAGCGGGTATAATCTGGGCTGTAATGAATAATTTTAGACAATGATTTTAAATAGTGAATTTTATGTGTGATGTTTTTCTTTAAAAAATATATCATTTGTTATTTTCTATAGACTAGAAAGACTAAAACTAGGTAGACTAGAAAGCCTACTCTAGGCTGATGATGATGAATGTTGTAAGCTAGATATAGTCTATACAGGGTTGTTTGTAAAACACCGTTATCCTCTTAGGGGGTGGTTATATATTTCATCGTTATGAACAACTTTTATTCTAGAACTTCTGCGAAATTGCCATAAAATATCAGCTGTTTCATACAAAGTTGAACTTTGACCCCGACAAAATGTATGGAACAGCTGACATTTTTTTTCGCAATTTCGCAAAAGTTCCAGAACAAAAGTTGTTCATAATGATGAATATAACCACCCCCTAAGAGGTTAACGGTGTTTTACAAATAACCCTGTATATCCTGTTTAGTACAAATATTTATGTGATTTAGATATAATATCTAATCTGAGAGATTTGTGTTTTGTTTGTAATATGTCCAGTAACTGAAATTTTTACTGGTGAAGTAAAAAATTTGTTGAAAGGCTCTAGGTAACTGTAACACAGTACTTTTGGTCCAGTGAGAATGTACAAAACACACATTTGTATGGAACATTTTAGCTGATTAGTTCAGCTAAAATGTTCCATACAAATGTTTTTCTTTAAAAATATATCATTTGTTATTTTCTATAGATTAGAAAGACTAAAACTAGGTAGATTAGAAAGCCTACTCTAGGCTGATGATGATGAATGTTGTAAGCTAGATATAGTCTATACAGGGTTGTTTGTAAAACACCGTTAATCTCTTAGGGGGTGGTTATAATCATCATTATGAACAACTTTTGTTCTGGAACTTTTGCGAAATCGCGAAAAAAATGTCAGCTGTTTCATACATTTTGTCGGGGTCAAAGTTCAACTTTGTATGAAACAGCTGATATTTTATGGCAATTTCGCAGAAGTTCTAGAATAAAAGTTGTTCATAACGATGAAATATATAACCACCCCCTAAGAGGATAACGGTGTTTTACAAACAACCCTGTATAGACTATATCTAGCTTACAACATTCATCATCATCAGCCTAGAGTAGGCTTTCTAGTCTACCTAGTTTTAGTCTTTCTAGTCTACAGAAAATAACAAATGATATATTTTTTAAAGAAAAACATCACACACAAAATTCACTATTTAAAATCATTGTCTAAAATTATTCATTACAGCCCCGATTATACCCGCTAGCTTCAGATTTTCGTGCTTTAGTTTGTCTAGCAGCTCTGAAACAAATAAAAGACATTGTTATAAACTCTAAAATTGTTATTAACTCTTATTATACGAACAGGATTCAACTGCTATTAAAATGGGTAAAAACATGTTAAATTAACTATCTTGCAATGAAACCTAAAACTATGTAGTCATGTACACATGGTGCATGGACATGGAAAGTCATAGGACCCAATTTCATATGTGATTCAAATTAAAAATCAATGCCCACCTAGAATAATATAAAATAATGTTTATTATATTTCAGAACCTTACCTCCTTCTTATTCTAACTTTTGCTTGATTCAGCCAGTCACTAATAATTTCCCTAACATGTTCATTGGTTACATCATCATAGATTTTTTTGCAGATTTCTGAAAAAAGAAAATAATAATTATAAATTAATCATAACCATTCAGTTTAACAGGTAAGTAGGTAATACAAAGAAAAGGGGTAACCCCTACAGCTGGGTTAGTTTTATTTACATTGCGAGGTTGTAAGGCACTGGTTTAGTACTTGTATATATTCTGTGGCCCTGGCCCAGTATGGGAACAGACAATGCTTTATATGCTTATTATCTCACAATATGTTTTTTTATAAAGTCATACAATCATGATGTTTGAATTTATAAATGATAAATCCTTACGATAGATTATTTTACATGTTTCTCTTGTCAGAAATGATTTTTGTTTGAATTTTTCATTTGTTTTCCTGCTAATGAATAGAATTCTGCTACTTCATCAAGCAATATTCGTCTAAGAATGTTCGTAGTAAGGCTACGATATATATATATATATATATTAAATAAAGAAGAAAGTGGAAGTCAGCACTGTTTTTAATTGCTCACACTCTGTCAGCAGTTAATTGTTAATTCGAGAACATTATTTATAATTTTGTCAACTACGTTTTGTGTTCTTACTAGAATGTTTGTGCAAGCCCAAAGAAAGTCATTAAATTGCCTTATAAACTTACAAGAGACTGTTTGTTGTGGCTATTCTTCAACTGCTCATTCAAATTACAAAAACTTGTGTCACCCTTTACTGGAAGATTTGCCAGAAAGTCTGGAACTGTAAAAGTATCTTCTCGATGATTTATTTGTGGTAAAGATGCCCGTGCTAATAGTAAGTCCAATTTTCTATCAACTTCATTCATCTGTACAGATAAGTCTGTGACCACCTGGATAAGATGCTTTGTTGTGTTTTGTACAGTTTACATAAACACTTTAAATTTAAGTTTGTGATTTTTTTATTACGATAAAGACAGAGTAAGTCTATACTATGTTGTGGCATTTTCGATGACCCCTGGGAATTCGTCTTAAGGCCGGCGCGCACTGACCTCGCGGCATGGCAAAGGATTTTATTACTGATCAAGTCATTTTTATTCTTATTTCTATGAGTTTAGAATTCATTGATCAAGTCATTTTTATTCTTATTTTATGAGTTTAGAATTCATAACATAACATATCTTCATGCCTTTTATCCCCGAAGGGGTAGGCAGAGGTGTATTACACACCCACACTTCACCAGATATGTTTCGGTCCCAATGTAATAGGGGGCGAGCCTATTGCCATCTACCGGGCACATTATTAGGCGAGCGATAATTAACATTTTTAATACACACATAACTTCGAAAAGTCGGAGGTGTGTGCCCGAGGTACCTGGGGATCGAACCCGAGACCAACGTCTCGGCAGTCCGTTACGTACACCACTGGGCTACCGCTGCTTTAGAATTCATATTACTTTATTTCGATACAATCGTACCGCGGCCCGCCGTGGCACTTCGCGGCTTCGGGACGCCACGGTATGCCACGGCGTCCGGCAGTGTGCCACGACGTAGTAAATCTTGTTCTCCATAAATAATGTATCCAGAATTGTTTTCTCTTCGACCTGTCAGTTTGTATTTGCCGTCCTTCATCTTCAGCAAGAAGTGCTATTGATACTAAATTCCAGTCATTTGGACGCCTCGGTATGACGCGGCATGCCGCGGCAAGTCGCGGCATGTCGCGTCATGCCGAAGCGTCCTTCGGCTACCGAAACATGCCGTGCCATGCTGTGCCGTCAGTCGGCGCCGGCCTTTATGAAGCTATGTATATTTTAATGTCATATTTTTACGACATACATTATGTCAATTTATTATAATTAGAAATTATTGACCGATTTAAAAAATAAATAGTCATGATAAAAAAATTGTGTATTTTTATTCACGAAGTCACAGCAATAATATTTTATGTGAAGATTTACGTTTTGTGGTTTCTTAGGTTAAACATATCTGTGCAGGTTATAGGCAACAGAATACACCACAGATATTGGAAGTACGGTAGTGCATGCTACATCTAATACACTGCATACATAAGTCGAACTGTAGGTACTCAGTTTTGTTTCGGACAATATGACACTCTTTTATTATATTAATCTGTGGTCGCAGGATGTCTATTTGACCACATACTAGTCCCCGAAGCGTCAGGTTTCATTAAAATCTACAATTCTAATTCCAGATTAATTTCCAAAATGTTAAAGGTTACATTTTGGAAATTTTAACCTAGGAGAATTATTATTACTGCCGTAGCACAGCTAACTGTGCTACGGCAGTAATAATAATTCTTAAAGCAAGGCAAGTTTGTCGTAACAAAATTGTAGGTAGTATGTCGAAACAAACCTTAAGCAAGTTTGTTATATCAAATTTGCACAACCTTTGCAAAAACAAACTTCATGCAAGTTTGATATATCAAGTTTGCACAACCTTTGCAAAAACAAACTTCATGCAAGTTTGATATATCAAGTTTGCACAACCTTTGCAAAAACAAACTTCATGCAAGTTTGTCGACGTGAAACTAGCAAGTTTGATTTAAACTTTTTGCAAGTTTGCAAACTTGCCATGTCAAACTTGATGCAAGCTTGCTTTTTTGATGTATCAGACTTGTTGCAAGTTTGAAACAAGTTTATATTGCTATCTGTGTGCCGATAGTACCGTACGGTACTATCGGCACACAGAACATCGACGTAAAGTAACAGTATCTATGTATACTGTTCCGTCGTTTGATGAGTGACAGTGCTGGAGGCATCATCCCTTTTTCTTTTACCTTCATCCCACTTATCCTGTTATTCTTTTTATTTATTTGACGAAGGGTATCTTCATTTTGGCTGGTATCAACACTTCACAGTTCTAGGTGGGCGCAGCTGGGTCTCTTTGCAATGAATACACACAGTACAACACACTGTTTATTCGAGGACACAAAATACAGTATCTTCACGATCTTAATATGCACACGTGTGCAGGGATCTCGGATGGATAACTTTTAGAAACGCGGCGAAGTCGAACGTAGGTAGGCCACACTTGTTTCCTCCGCTGTGTCTGTCGCCAAGTGTCCGTTGTCAGCTCCACGTTCACTTATAAAAACATCAAATGACATTGAAGAAGAAGAAGAAGAAAATTAATTTATTTTTACAACATACACAACAGTTAAATATTACATAAACATGAGACAGCTACAAATTAACGCAAGCAGGTATGTTATAAAAACGAGGTTACCACTCAGGCTTATGTTGATCATGGCGAAGACCACAAACCAACCCTGATCTTAGGTGGTAACCCCAGGTAACATTGACAGCTGTCAACAGCCGACCTCAGTGTTGCCAACCATCGTATCCGAATACGCCCAAATCTATTAAGAGTTGACGTTCCGTTTTTCAATCTCCGACATATTTATTTATTTATTAACTTTATATACACACATACGTATAAAAGTGGACTTAATGCCTTAGGCATTTTCTGCCAGTCTACCTTAGAGTGGTGCAGAGATTAATGGTAGGTGTATTTAAAAAGTGGAGTTCGACTTAAACATTATATTTAATAGCTATGATGGATGCGCATACATTACATAACATTAAATAATAATAATAATACATGATACATCGAATATAGAAATGCATATATATACTTACATACACATTCATATTATATATACATATATAAATAAATATAAATTTAAAATATATATAAATGTTACGATACTTCTGCTAACTTAGCCAATAAAAGCCGCTTTACCTTTGTCTTAAAGAAATACCTAGTAGTGGACGTCCTGATTTTGAGAGGAAGGTCATTCCAAAGAAGAATAGTTTGAGTAGGAAAAGAAGAGTGGATGAAAGAAGATCTATGTGAAGGACAAAGAAGGAGAAGGTTATTAGATGAACGAAGGTTACGATCGTGGTTGCTGCATAAGTACTGGAAGTAAGAACTTAAATACCCAATAATATTGGTAGTATTGGGAGACATAAGGATAGAATAGAGAGTAGTGAGAGCACGCAGACTGCGTCTTTGACGAATAGGAAGCCACTTCTACTGGGAACGATAAGTAGACACGTGGTCATACTTGCGAAGATTGAAAATAAATCGAATGCAGTTATTGAGAAGACGGTCAAGTCGATCTGCATTCAGGTCATAGTAGCATACATCACCATAGTCGATCAAGGGAAATACTAAAGTTTTCACAAGCATTGTCTTAGTTTTGGGTGGTAGGAAGTTCCTTTTAATTACGCATTGGCTACCAATTACAATTGCTTGGCATTTGCTAGGGTTCACATACAATCCAAACTTGTTTGACCAGCTCTGTATGGCGCTTAGATCTCGGTTGACTTCCAGAATTGCGGATGAGACGTCTTCAACGGATGCCTGCGAGTATATCTGCAAGTCATCGGCATACAGGTGGTTAGCGCATTGAAGATTTTGAGTTAGGAGATTAATAAAGATTGAAAATAATAAAGGAGAAAGAATACCGCCTTGCGAAACACCAGAGTTATTGCCACGCCACTTCGAAGATGACTCGTCGAGGCAGGCAGATTGCTGGCGTCCTCGAAGATGACTTGAGAACCAATCCAGAGCTTTGGATGAGGTCTTAAGATAGGTAAGGAGGGACTAGACAACAAACTTACTTACATGTAAATATGTGGTCGAATTGTGGCGAGATAGATCGATCTTGCAAGTATCATAAAATGGTAAGTTTATTTCAAAAATAATATCACTATAGTACTCGTATATGCATGTACCTAAATTAATAGTTGCTACCTACTCGTTATAGTCAAAACTTTACTTTAAATTTTTGCTATTTGTATTCTCATAAGCCTATGCCCAATGGTGAGACAGATATAAAAGAAGGCTGATGATGATGATGATGACCTAACTATGCCAAAAAATCTGAATCGTGCCAGATTGAAAGTATAAGGCCTAAGTACCTAATAACATTAGCTGACACAGAATTATATCAGTATATAGTAATTTCTTCTAGAGCACGTCCTAATATATCTTTCTACTTGTAACCTAACCTCCAT
Organism: Euclidia mi; assembly: GCA_944739405.2. Classification (NCBI taxonomy): domain Eukaryota; kingdom Metazoa; phylum Arthropoda; class Insecta; order Lepidoptera; family Erebidae; genus Euclidia; species Euclidia mi. Next base: position 24,200,010 of record OX123197.2, read on the forward strand.
AAACTTATGACAGTTAAATTACCTACATATGTTAACGTGGAAAGTTGTTAACTAGGTAATTTGTACTTCATATAGTGTGTGTGACGTGGAGCTTAGTTTGCGTGACCACTTGTTACCACCACAGTTTCCTAGGGAAACTGTAAAAAATATAGTATTATTGATGTAATCTAAACGCGCGCTCAAGCTCGAGCCGAGCGCTGAGTCCGGTGCTCGGAAAATGCTTTTTCACTATAACGCTCAAGCCACTGCTCGAGCGTCGAGCGCTTCAGTCGAGTCCCGACTTAAGCATTAGCAATCTGCTTAAGCGTTGACTCAAGCGTTTAAGCGCCGACTCGAGCTTTTTTACAACACCTTGTCCCATTACTATGATCCTTCGGCTAGGCCCGGTCTGACACATTTGGTGGTATACAAAGTCTGACAACCGACGTAGCCACATACTCAAACAAAAAAGAAACATAAAAAGGCGCGTTTAGAGATATTTTCACCAAATATGTACCTTAATCCGTAAATTTCAGATTCGAGCTATTTTACGCACTGTAACATAAAGTTGTCGCAAAAAGTAACCTAATGCCTCACCACTGAACTTTGAACATAAATACATGACGTCACGACCACACCTCACACAAACTTACTGTCAGCGGTCAAAGATGGACTCCCTTGTTGGCAAGATATCCGTATTTTAAGAAGGTGAGAGCTGCATTTTTATTTGATTTAAAAACACGACTCCCGCACTGGGATTAAATCCTGTGTCACGGGCACGTTACAAACATTCGAACAACAGACACAATGAACACCCAGACTCGAAACAACAGTTTATGGATCACACAGTGCTGTCTCGTGTAGAAATCGAATCCACAACACTCAGCGTAGTGACACGCGGCGTGGCTGCCGCTTAAGCCTCTAAGCCGACCGTGCAGTCAAATGCACTGTCATCATTGTCCGCCGAAAACTAATTACATAATATATCTACCGCAAGAAGTATTAACAGTCTACCCTCACTTTCTTATAGAAAATGTCTGAAGGATGTGGGGTAGATCAGTGAGTGTTCCGGCGGGAGTAACTCGCGGCGATCACGTGCGCGATCGGAGCTGGAATGTTCAAGCGATCGGCTGAACGTGACTCAACCGGCTGTGAAACGACTCCAACTGCACTTGTGACTATTGGTGAGCTCGTTGTCTTGTTATTATTAAAGCGAAGGAAGGTGACTGTTTACTCAGTGTTTTGATTCTGCTGATTGCAGTGTTGTTTTAGTGGGCTGATAATTAATTATGGTTTGTTAGAAATTATTTCAGAACTAACAACGAAACAAACTTTTATGCCATGCGAGTTAAGCATTCAAGCAACAGCATACAATATCATATCTGAACCAAAACTGAAATATTAGAATTTTTACGAAAATATCTACCTCCGCTAAAGATTTAACACAGTAATTACAATATTATAAAGGAACAATCAGCTTCAAGATACTCGAATGATTTTGTAACTTGTAGCTGACCCGTTTGTTTAGTCTAGTGTTTGCTATTGTACAGTAGAATAATTTAAAATAAAGCCAACGTCTTGGCAACAATTGATCATTCAGTTGAGTCACGATCAAATACACAAAGTGAACTAGACGAAGTGGACGGAGTGCTAACTCCAGTTCGTTTAGTTGGCTTGAGTAACGTTGAACTCGGCGGGTGCTCATTTGGCTCCAAGTGTAGAAACATTCGAGCGATCGAAGTGAAACGTAAACTTGTTCGCTCGCTCGAGGCTCGCTAATTGGCACCGGGATGTTTCAATGTTGTATAAAACGACCAACGACGCGCCTCACGCTTACCTACACTCGATAGAAATTCACAATTGTTCCGAAACCAACTACCTCCAATGAATTGAATTACACATCTCGGAAATCCATTCAATTTCTGCCAATTACAGTCACGTCATCAAATTTTAATGTTTATTGTTAAGTCGATTCTGAGAAGGTGATCACAATCGTATTCATATTGGTCCCACCGGCCTTTTGTCGTAGCAGAACTATTAAAAGTATTTCATAGTACATATTAGTGTTTTCTACAATGTTTAGCACGCGATTTAGTAGTTTCTTCTTATTACAGTCTAGTACTAGTTTAAGTAAGTCCACCTATTTGCGTCGCTTATACAAATGATCATTTCGACAATACCTTAAAATGGGGATATTTTGATTAATTTTAAAATTCTATTGATCATAACTTTGCCAGTTTATGCTAGAAAAATACAAAATAAATACTGTATTGCCAACTTGGGAACTGCTATCGTAATAGGACCATAAAAAAAAATTGCGTTTATAGTTTTGGCGTAAAAATTCACTAAGTGTCGATTCAACTTTATACTTGCAATGGGGTTATTTTGATAGGCCACGACTTTATGACGGAATATCATAGTATCCCTTAACAGGAGTAAAAAGCAAAAACAAAAATAAATATTGATTACTTAGATTTCAAATTAGAGCAATTTGAAAATTAGTGGGGTGTCTTTGATTACAGGGGTTACATTGATAACAGATTTTAAGCAGTTTATTAGTTTGAAAAATAATCAAATATATGACACATAAAACAATCAAACTGTAACATCATATACAAAATACAGGTTTAAAGTCTTTAAAACCATAAAATCTTTAAAAAACTCAAAACTTCTAGGAAAAAAGAAAAATCAAAAATGTTTCATTACTAAATTATTACTTAGAATAATCAGCCTTTTTAATTTTAATTAGAGAAAATTATCAACTTTTATTAAAAATTTAGTTACGATATTAGGAACTACACAATCAACAGTCTTGTGGAAGAAATATTGAGATCAGTACATGATTATTTTCATCAATGTAATTTTCTTGCTCATATAGCTCTTTTACATCACTCAACTCCATCGTTATTTTTTTGAAATGCTTCTGCAAGTGTTTCTCCCGTATAGTTCCTGTAATTGGGGTAAGTACCAGGCGTTTCTTATAGTTCCACACCATTTTATCTGTAAAAGTGGGTATCTTTGATAAACTGTACTTATTACATTGAGATGAAATTAATCTTGGGTTTAATTTGATTGTTCATCAATGTTGCTCCGTACCACCTATCAAAATAAACCCAGGAAAAAATACTCATAATAAAACAAAATATGGCCACCATCTATCAAAGGCAATTAATTAATTTTACTCGGAAGATACCATTTCATCATTTGATATAACAAAAAAAAAACGACAACAATAATACCAACCTTTGTAGCATTGAAGTTATCCCGCACACCATTTCTTGGGTTTGCACGTACACGAAATAAATATTTTTTTAAATCAGGAACGGTATCAACACCAACACTCACGCATTGAAGAAAGATAACTAAACAGTCAAAGATGCCGACAAAAAAATCAAATGCTTGCGTTTCATAGAAAATTATATTTAAATTAAAAAGCATCCATTAAAAGTAATCATCAAAGCTATTTGAAAGTAACCCCATTTTACGGTAACCGTTAACGCAGTTCGCTCTTGACGGCGCTCAGCGCAGTTAATGCCGCTGCAAGTACTCGTTATAGGAACTGTAGGAACGTGACGATTTGCGCGCTACAAGTACCTACTGTAGATTATCATTAAAGTCAGGAGGTAGGATGTATTATTGCAAATGTTGGTAATACAGCACTACAGTGTACAGTAAAGCGGCGTATTTTATTGTACTTTGTGTTATATGCTGGTATTCTCTTCGTTGCTCGTAAAACGGTTGAATACAATTTGAAGTTCCTTTTAGAGAATGCACATGGTTAAAACCAAATTTACGAGTACTCAATGTAAGGGTGTATGTTTGTTGCGTAAGACTTTTCACTCGCAATATTCGCTTATGTGAGTCTTGGTGACAATGGCGTTTCAAAAATTGTCACTTTTTATTTTTATACATCTTCATATATGTATTTCTTGTGTGCGTGTATGTCACTGAACTCCTCCTAACCGACTGGACCGATTTTGAAGAATTTTTTTGTGTGTTAAAGGGGACTTGAGAATGGTTTAGATTCACAATTTAATTTGTAAGTAGTTCTTGATTTTGGAATCTTTCACATTGGAACCGACCGACAGCGGTACCATCGCAGTGTCAAATCTATATTAATAAGTTCTTCAAGGGGTACGGTAGACTCGATCGAAACCTTACCTGAATAATAAAACATGAAAAAATAAAGATTTCGAATCGACAATAATATATATCCGCAAAATTCGGATTATCGAGTATTTTGTTAAATTCTAATGGTTCTGACAGACAAATCGCAGTCGCCATATTGGCCACTCTAGCGCAACGTCACTTGATCAGAATCTGCCTAGAAGGACTGGGAAAAGTTTGCAAAGGGCAATGGAAGCGTGATTGTATTCATCCAGGCGTTGTAGGCAAAGACAAAAGTGTGATACACAGTGATGACAATTTACAAGTACAACTTACCTGGTGATCTTCTCTGGTGGCCTGGAGGAAACCTAGATAAAACACGCTCTAAATATGGCCAAAGCAGAGGTGATTATTGTTAGTTACCAGACTCCAAACGCGGCGTCTTTAAGACACGATGGCACGTGGACGTCGACACCGGATTCACACAATTTTTGCAAATGTTCAATATTTCACAAATCTATTACAACCCTTGCCGGTAATAGTCAAAAGCGACATATACAAGAATTTACAAGACACTTCAATTCTACAAATCACGCGATAAAACAATACGGCGTGGACACAAGACAATTTTTCCGGAAGCAAGAATGAGACTGATTTGACAGTTCATAGTGTGACCAGAGACAAAAAATTACAAAAGACAAAAGAAATGATACCAACTAATATTTTCAATTTAACTTATCATAGACAATATTTCTATTTCAAACATCCACCCGCCCCGGACCGGCCTACCGGTCCGCTAATCAGTTGGTAGACGTGACAACGTTGCAACCGCTCTCCTCAGAATCGAACCGTCCACCAAGACCTCAGCAAATCGGGGAACTCCATCAGCCCCAGTTACCAAACGAAGAATGCGCCCCCTGCGCCATCTGAGTGGCGGAAGGTTAGCCTCATTAATCAAAACGAGGTCTCCAATCTTGGGTGGATCGGTCTTGTCGGTCCACTTAACGCGTTGCTGGAGTATGTGCAAATATTCCAAATTCCAGCGTTTTCAAAAGCTTTGAGTAATCTGGCGTACCAATTCAAAACGCGAGAGACGATTAGGTCTCGTATCAATATAGGGGTACTCAGGCAAGGCGACAAGTGGGCGACCAATCAAAAAATGGCCCGGCGTAAGGGCTTCCAAATCATTCGGATCTGGGGAGATCGGGCACAATGGCCTTGAGTTCAAAACGGCCTCAATCTTACCAAACACAGTTGCGAGTTCCTCAAATGTAAGGACTGATTCATCAATTGTCCTGCGCAAGTGTATCTTGGCCGATTTTACAGCAGCCTCAAATATACCACCCCGGTGTGGACAATTTGGTGGGGAAAACAACCAATTTATCCCACGTTGGGCTTGCCTATATCAGCTTTGTTGGTTTCAAGGAAATTAACTACGTCATTCAAATAATTAGAAGTGCCCTTGAAGTTAGTGCCGCAATCAGAACGGATCAAGGAAGGCAGCCCTCTGCGGGATACAAATCTGTCAAATGTGGCTACAAACGCCTCGGTCGTAAGCGAGGAGACCAGTTCTAAGTGTTCGGCTTTTGTGGAGAGGCAAACGAAGACGCACAAGTAGGCCTTAACAGTCTTGCTGTTTCGAAGTGTTGAAGTTTTCACCAAAAAGGGACCAGCGAAGTCCGTGCCAACACCGTCAAACGTCCTGCTCTCTGTTACGCGATCTGCCGGTAAGTCTCCCATCAAGGGCTGCATGGTAGAAGCCTTGAGCTTATAGCAAGAGATGCAGCGAAAGACTACACTCCGCATTATTCTTCGGGCAGACAAGATCCAAAACTCGCGTTGCGAAATGGCCAACAGAGCATTGCCACCAGCATGCGAATTTTTAAGGTGACGGTCAGCTACCAACAGACGTACCAAATGACCGTCCTTAGGTAAAAAAAGGGGGTGACGTGCCCCGTAAGGGAGGTTGGCGTTCTTGAGACGCCCTCCAACGCGCAAGAGACCCGTGTCGTCCAAAAAGGGGTTCAACTTAGATACAGCGCCCAACAATTTTGATCTCCCTGATTTAAAGATAGCAATCTCCTTCTCAAAATGCGCCAATTGTACAGAACGAACCCAAAAGGTGAGGGACTCCTGTCGTTCCTGTGGTGAGAGAAACGGTGTCAGTTGTTTCTGTTTTGGGTGCCTAATATTAAAAGCAAAACGATTTATCCAAGCAGTAACACCTAACAACTTGTCAAGGGAGCTGTAGCGATTCAACAAGATATCGGGATCGAAGGCAGATTCTACCTTCTCAAGAGCGAGTGTTCGCAGACCCGGCAAATTGGAAGTATTCAAAAACCATTCCGGACCCCACCACAGCAATTGACCTATCAAACTAGGCGTCAAGCATCCGCACGAGGCACGATGGGAGGGGTTGAGATCACCTGGCACGTGTCTCCAAACAAGCGTGACTTCAGATTTTTGGATTTGGGAGACGCGATTAGCGACAAATACCTCCAAGGTGTGGACAGAAGCCTTCAACCAACAAAGAACAATTTGGATGTCTGTCCAGGCGTAGGTCCCATTAATACAAATAGTTTTACCCAAAGTGTTAGAAACGTGATTCAACAATCGCACGAGTAGTGCTGCTCCCGAGAGCTCCAATTTCGGAATGGTCAGAGATGTCCGAAGGGGTGCAACCTTGCTCTTCGCCATGATCAGGGAAACCCTCACCTGTCCTGAGGCACTGACTGTGTTTTTTCTACATCGCGAAGCAGGCTGGGCAGCAACACCAGTGGAAGTATGTCTGGACCCGGGATGGGAAAATCTTGGCTCGCAAGGATTATGGAAAGCTGGCGGATCGTATCCGTAGTGAAAATGACGTACAAAAAATTTTGTGGTCTTGCGCCCGTTTGATTATGATATATTTTATTAACTCTTATTACATGGCAGTAGCGTTAATTTTTTTGTTATTTGATGGCAGTGAGAACATTCTTAATAATCCTATAACCTTTAGTTGTAAATTATTCTATACACTCTTACAAACTACTAACTGTTCAACATTTATACGTTATTGCCATTGTTCAGGGTCTTATAGCAAAATGGTTTTCAACATTTATATTAGTTTTTATTGCAGTATTATTATTTTAATGTATATAATTGTTAAATACAAAGGGGACCGATAGAGGGAGCTTATCGGTTTAAATTCGAGGTATGGTTTTGTTCACAATGACATTATAAATAGTTTTGGGGATTTTTGTAATTACATTTAGTGCCGATAGATGGCACTCATTGGTTCAAATTCAAGCTATGGTTTGGTTACCGCGACACATATAAATAGTGGGTGTTTTAATTCATTAAACGTGCTTCATCTATACCCTGGTGTTTTATTGTTGAACTAAGGTGGTTCCAATTTCAGCACCATTGGATTTCCCTAGGAAATTGGGACATGGTCCTTCGAGCTGGAGTTAATACTGGTTAGAAGTTGATCTTCGTCCAACCGGAGCTGCAAGGCTCAACCCGAGATTAAGGACGACGGACTGTCGTTGAGGATCTCAGGCACTTAGGTACAGGGAGCGAGAGTACCCAAGAGAACGACATCTCGGCGAATACACGGGATTGGCTGCAGCAGGAGTGAAGAGTACCACTGGACGGACGAAGCGGGGCAAGTGTAAATAGTGTTGTGTTGTGTGGACCAAAGGCTGTGAGTACTTTAAAGTTATTATTAGGATTTGTGGACTTGTAGAATTTTAAAATGTTAGCTAGGACTTAGAATAGTTGGTGAAAAAGTGCTATTACGGGGAATCTATGCCCGATTTCGCATAGATTTGCAAAATGAAAAAGACTTAGAAAAAATCATAAACATCTTGACTTAGAAAATATTTGCAAGAAGATCTAAAACACATCATTATGGAACTTATCGGCATTCAAGAAGACATTCGGCTACCATTACAGAAATCTAAAATTAATTTCAAAAAGATTTCGAAGGAGAATATTTCTAAGTCATATGTCAGTAATAGAATTGACAATGTCAAAAGTAAATGGCAAGAGTTTTTCTTAATCACTCTATGATTTTAAAATGCAAAGATGCAAAAAGGTCTGATTATTTTAAAGAGGATGTATTTAATGAAGTCGAGGAATTTTATTTGGATTTTATTTCGGAATTGACGGATTTATTAGACAAAATAAGCGGTAATAGTACAGAAAAATGTGATCATTCTAGTCACAATGAACCAAAGTTCTTCAAGACTTTCTCACCCATAAAGCTACCAAAGTTTACGATACCAACGTTTTCGGGTCGTTACTCAGAATGGATTACTTTTAGGGATTTGTTTGTATCATTGATCCATAACAACGAAAGCATTGATAGTGTTCAGAAACTGCACTATCTAAAGGGACATTTGACGGGAGAAGCAGAGCAGTTATTACGACACATTCCTATCACCACGGAAAACTATCACCAATGTTGGAGCTTATTAGAGAAAAGGTTCAATAACAAACAATTTTTGGCAAATCATATATTTTCAAGATTCTTCTCACAGCGGAGTATAACGACAGAATCTGCAACAAATCTTAAGCAATTGTTGGACAACACCACAGACATGTTGCATGGATTAAAGGGTTTGGGTATCGATACAACTTCGTGGGATGCAATTATTATTTACATTGTATCACAGAAATTTGATACTGAAACGAGGAAACAGTGGGAAGCGAAAGTCAGTGAAATAACATCTAATTGTAACCTATTACCAGACTTTGAACAATTTCAGATATTTTTACAAAATAGGTTTCATTCTTTGGAATTTTTGGATGCAAAAAGTAATGATAAACATCACAAACAAATGGCTAAACCTCATTTCAGTAACAGTTTTCATACTTTGCAACCAGATAATTGTTCGCAAGTGACTTGTTCTTATTGTAAGGGTGATCACAAAATATGTTTTTTAAAGATTTTGTTAAATTAGACAGCAACGCAAGACGTACATTTGTAAAAGACAATCGCTTATGTTACAACTGTTTAGGGAATAATCACAGTGTAAAGTATTGTCGTACCACAACTTCTTGCCAAATATGTAAAAGACGACATCACTAATTATTACATTCCAGTAGTGCTAAGACTAACTCACCATTGGAGCCTGTAGCATCACACCAGGGATCAGATGAAGTTACCACGGGAAGCGCACATATTACAAAAGGGTTTGCACAAGTTTCTTTATTACCAACAGCAATTGTTAATGTTCAGACAAGAAGAGGTGTGATACCCCTACGCGCGTTAATAGACCAGGGGTCACACATTTCTTTTATAACACAAGCAGCGGTTCATTTGTTGGGTTTAAACAGCACCGCAGTCATGGGTAATTTTTCGGGATTGGGCAGTGAATTGCAGGTAGTTTCTAAATCAAAGACATGACAGACAGACATTTGTCTTCATTCATTGCACAATCCAGACTGCGTTGTTCATGTTACTGCTTTTGTATTAGACAAATTGACCGGATTGCTGCCGCCAAGGGAAATATTGTTAGAGCCTGGGTCAGTTTTAGAAAATATCCAGTTAGCCGATCCATGGTTTCATTCACCCAACAAGGTTGACCTGTTATTGGGATCTGATGTTTACGGCAACATATTACGATAGGGGTTTCATAAGTGTCCATCGGGCTCGTTGCTGGCTCAGGAAACAATTTTCGGGTGGATCTTATCTGGAACAAATACAGAACAGAAGCATTCATCAAACATAGTAAGTATGCATGTTCAGATGGATAATATGGTGAAAGCATCGTGGGACATAGAAAACAAACTACAAAGTACTGAAATCTTGTCTGAAGAAGAAAAACAAAGCTGCGAAAACATTTACACTTCTACTTCTAAACACGATGAAAGTGGTTGTGATGTAGTTATGTTACCTTTAAGAGAAGAGAAACCAGTAGAAAAGGTCAAAGGAGATTTCTATATGGATAGTGATGAAGATAGAAATGGGTGTGATGATGACAATAAAGCAATAAAATTACGTGATCAATTAACTAGTTTGTTAAATAAAGGCGGGTTTGAACTACAAAAATGGGACAGCAGCAGCGAAACAGCCATAGATAAGATTAATGCCAAGGATGAAAAGATTAAGGGAAACAGAAGAAGGCAAAGAGCTTAAAGAAAAAATAGAAGGAACCAATAAGATACTTGGACTTACCTGGAATGGGGCTAGAGACCGCTTTAAATATGTTGAGATACTGCCTGCCATGCCGGTACCTGCGTCTAAAAGGAAGAATTTATACCATAGATCTTGTTTATATGATCCACTGAGATGGCTGGCATCGAGTATTATAATCACAATAATATGCATTCATAGGTTATGGTTGTCTGGACTAGGTTGGGATGAAGAACTGCCACAAAAATTACTTTATAAATGGGTTACTTACCGTGAAGCGTTGAATGATATGACTAACTTTCAGTTGAATCGCTGGATGCAATGTAAATCTAATGTCTGGCTAGTAAGACTTCATGGATATTACGATGCATATAATTTGACCTACGGCGCTGTAGTGGCCTATTGCAGAAGATTACTGAAAAAAGAAAGATATAAAATAGCAAAGCATACTTACCTTCTGAAAGAGGAAATACATAAGGAATTACATATAATGGCATAAAGAAGTCAAAGTAAATGTTTCAAGCAAGCAATAAATAATATTAGCAATGATAAGCGTAAAAAGAAAGTAAACTTACCTCATTGAATCATATTCTGAATCAGGTATACTTCGTGTTGGTGGACGGTTATAACACATTTGGTGTAAAATCCCATTTGGCTTAGACTTTGGTTTGATGCACAGGCACAAATGGTTTAAATTGATATCGTAACCAGATACAGGTGACGTAGTCTTGGTTAGGGAAACTGATTTACCACCCACTAGATGATTAAGGGGTAGAATAGTTCGAAAACACACTGGCGTGGATAATGTAACCAGGGCTGTCCCTTGAAACGCACGGTATCATAGATAATTACAAAGGGGACCGATAGAGGGAGCTTATCGGTTTAAATTCGAGGTATGGTTTCGTTCACAATGACATTATAAATAGTTTTGGGGATTTTTGTAATTACATTTAGTGCCGATAGATGGCACTCATCGGTTCAAATTCAAGCTATGGTTTGGTTACCGCGACACATATAAATAGTGGGTGTTTTAATTCATTAAACGTGCTTCATCTAATACTCTGGTGTTTTATTGTTGAAACTACAGTGGTTCCAATCAGCACCGTTGGATTTCCCTAGGAAATTGGGACAGCCATAAGATATTAATAGACAGACAATATTTCATTAATTTATCGAGATCAGATCACTACTGTTTGTTTTTGCTATATCTGTTTACTTCTGGATGTTGTATAAAACCTGTTTTCACACTGCATAATAATATAATGTTTGTGGTACTTGTTAATGTGGGTGTGTTGTGTATAATTATTGGAATTGCACGACGAGTTGTGATATCTTTGTTGCTTTGTTGCATTATAGTATCAATAGCTTACTTACTAAAAATACTTATTAACTACTTGTATGAGACAATATTGGCTATTTCTTTATACTTTCATAGATACAAATATCATTTAAACTATTTACAATAAATATAAAATATTTAAAAAATAATTGCACATCGTGGATATTTACATTTAGTATATATAATTTATTAAAGGATAAATGTGGTCCTGTAAGACTTACTTCTAGTGAATGTAGGGAAACCCTTAGTAGCTCTCAGACGCGACAATGCATCTTTGTAGCGTTGTTAGTGTTAATTACAGTATCGAAGCATAATTTTGAACTGATACACAGTTACACAATTTGCGCACTGCATTTTATATGGGATTTTATATGCGATTCCGCAAGCTAAAAATCTAAAGTTTGGCCTTCTTAACGCTAGTTACCTAGCCACAAACCATGACGAGTTCCTTATAGCGATGGATAAACATGCAGTAGACATCATGGCTATTATTGAGACGTGGCTTCGCGAGGGAGAGGAAGGACGCGCGCCGACTGTGCCTAGCTATAAATTGTGTCACATTCCGCGCCCGATTACAACGCGTCGCGGACGTGGAGGAGGGGTCGCATTTTATGTTAGGACCGGTATCAACGCACGGGTAAGAGCGCATCCCCACAGCCCTTCAGTGGAGCAAATGTGGATGAGTCTGTCAATTAACACAAAAAAGTTGTTGATAGGAACCGCATATCGCCCGCCTTGGCTTGATTTAGATACTTTCCTTGATGCACATGCATGTAACAGACAGTATGTGCGCACTGTCCCGTATGATAACGTCATTTTACTCGGCGACTTCAACGTCAATATGCTTGAGACTAATAATAAAACGAAACAATTCGCAGACTTTTTGAATTACAGCAGTATTGACCAAATAGTCTCCGAGGCCACTCAGTACGTCGGTGATAGTGCGACATTAATTGATTTGATCTGTACGGACCCTAAATATAGATGTGTATTGGTGGACTGTATAGCGAAACTGGGTCATCACGCATTTGTTACCTGTGAGTTGAACTTTAAGAAAAATAAGCCGTAGAGAAGAGTGGTTATTTATCGACCTTTTAGGGACATACTACTTGACTATTTCACGAACGACTTAGAGAGGGTCCCTTGGCATGAAATATCAGACGTTAACGATATGGTTTCCCTATTTAACTTCTATGTCCTTGGTCTTTTCGATACCCATGCGCCAATTAAATCTAAAATTTTTCGGGATAAGCCCTCCCCTTGGAGAACGGACGATATAAAGTTAATTTTTAAGTTGCGGGATGATGCTCGTTACCGTGCCCGTAAGACCGCAAACGGAGCAAATAAGCGTTATTATTTAGATTTAAAACACTAGGCAGCAATAGCACTGTATCAAGAAAAGAAATCGTACTTCGCTAAGTACATAAACGACAATGCAAGTGACTCGAAAGCCTTATGGAACAATTTAAGACAACACGTTCTGCCTCTCAGAGGCAAAGATATTATGCTTCCAGGCCATCTTGACGATCCGGAGAAAATAAACACAGTGTTTTTGGATGTTCTCGGCAACCCAACTGTCCCCATCTCGCAATTAACGTTTATTGAGTATCTTTGACGCGATTCTGTAAAGTTTTAATTGACCCCTACTGACTCTAAAACCATACTTAGTATAATAAAGAATATAGGCACTAATGCTATGGGAAATGATGGTATATCAAAGGAGATGATACTGTTTACCCTCCTAGAATCTCTTGAGGCTATTACAGCTATCATAAACACATCAATCGTTACTAATAAGTTGCCGGAAATGTGGCGCAAAGCTATAGTAAGACCTTTACCAGAATATAATAACCCGCAAAATTTTAAGAATTTGCGTCCCATAAGCATCTTACCATGCTTATATAAGGTGATAGAGAGGGTTGTGTACTTACAGATTGCTGATTTTTTGGAAACAAACGGTATCCTTTCAGACTTACAGTCAGGTTTTAGAAAGGGTAGAGGGACGGCCACAGCCTTGGCGGATGTCATAGACAACATTTTACAGGCACGTAATCGTGGCGAGGGTCCCATTTTGACGCTCCTGGACTACTCTCGCGCGTTTGACAGCATCAATGGAAACCTGCTTCTGTCGAAGCTTGCCTACTATGGTTTTGCAACAAGTACTATACAGTGGTTTGATAGTTATCTTACGAATAGGTTACAGACGGTAGAAATACGAAAGAAAGATGGTTCGACGATATCATACTCACCCCAAAAAGGTACCTAGGGGTATTCCTCAGGGATCCCTGTTAGGACCACTTCTTTATATCCTGTACAGTGCCGATGTAACCACCTGTATCCGAGACCTTAAATTCCATATGTACGCAGATGACATCCAGCTGTACTATTCCTTTAAACCCCATGACACAATAGCGGCCGTACAAACAATTAATGAGGAGCTTGATAGGGTGGCTGCATGGGCCTTAGAGAACTCACTTGTACTGAATCCCTTGAAAACAAAATTTTTAATTATGGGGAGTAAAAATCAAATTTGGACAATTGTGGCCGCACTTTCCTAGGTTCGGATAATGGGTGAGAACATAGAAAGGGTGGAAGCTACAAATAAACTTGGTTTACTCATGGACCCGGAACTGCGGTTCGAAAACCACATAAACACTCTTGTTAGAAATTGCTTTTATAGGCTAAAAGTTATATACCGCATTAGAAACTTCCTCAACGTAGACATAAGAAAGCGGTTAGTTGAAAGCCTAGTCCTATCGAAGCTAAATTATTGTGACACGGTGTATGGTCCCTGCTTGTTGTCTCGCACGGCCCGCTTAGTGCAACGAGTCCAAAATGCATGCGCTCGATATTGCTTTAACATTGCTCGCAGCAGTCGTCTAACACTATGCTTAATTCAAAATAGTGTACTAAAATTAGCAGCCAGGAGAAGACTCCACTTGGGAAATTTGTTGTCTGGCGTCATAATTACTAAAAAGCCAGATTACCTATATTTGAAACTTAGTTGGAGACAGGATCATTACGGGTATCCCGCTCGCTCATTTTCGAGGCCACTCTCAATACCCAAATATAAAACCACAGCCTTTCGTGGGTGTTTCAGGTATGCTGCCACTCATTGCTGCAACGATATACCGCCTCCCATAAGATCACTAAAAACAAAAACAAGTTTTAAATTCGCCTACAGAAATATCTATTAGAGGAACAGAAAAATTTAATAAGTTAAGATGTAAGAACATTACTTACGCAATGGTTATGACCTTTAGTCAAAATAGGTATATCGATACATCAGCTGATTGGTTTTGGGTTCTGGGTATTGTTCTGAAGATCTGTTAAGCAGCCACAATCCACAGTAAATTGAGTCAGACGAGCTGTGGGTAAAGAGAAATTACCTAATTAAGATCAGTGCTATATTATTTTTATTATTGTTTCTTTAAATATACCTATTTGTAATATCTGATCATAGTTTTGTGCACAGAATTTATAAAGCAAATTGATAATTTGTATCAAAATCCAATACCTATTTTCAAACATTGTCATATTGTATAGTATGTGTAATTACCTGTCTGTAGTAATTACCTGCCTGTAATGATGATCCGCGTGCATTTGTTTTCATATGCATACAAAACCCGTGTATTGAACAATGATATTAACAAGCGAGCTGTGGGTATATTATTGATATAAGATATAAGATAAGCAATGTTTACATCACGTGACCACTCTTAGCGAAATACTTGTTTATGTGACGCTCGCTGACGCGCGCCGCTTTCGCAGCGCCACCACCGGCCAACACAAGTAACTAAGTGGTCAGTTATAGTTGTAAACAAATCACTGGCACTTGTGACGTCGTGCCTCGGCGCTTGCGAGCCTCGCTACGAGTGACGCACTGCGGTGGGGAGCTCTCTCCCGCTCGCCGACCCTATATATACCGGCGACACACGTGGTTGGGCCCCTTTTCTGCTTGAAGACACGACAAAGCTGAGTACCCATCCGAAGACCTGTGGAGTGCCAACCTACCACCCACGCCCTGGATAATTGTCTAGTCGGTTAATCTCCAGTGTCAGTTCTTTTGTGTAATTAAAACCATTGTGAATCTGGAATATATCGCGAGTTTAATCTTTCCTGGTGATATTTTTTATTTATTTCCCGTAAGACAACCTAATTATCTCTTTTTAATTGCTCGGCGAGTGATCGATCCCGGCTATCCCGGGAAACCAATCACTCGTGCGACATTGGCGCCCAATAGAATTTTTAAATATATTTTTAAAACGTAAGTTGGCACTTTACAGGTGAGTGAAATAATTTCTTTTTCTCTTGTATATTTTTCTCCTGTGTGTGCATATATTCTGTTGTGGTGAATTGCGTACAGGTACAGTTTCTATCTATTTTGGTTGACCATAAGCAATTTAACTGTGTAAATAACATAACGGTGATTTAATTAACGTCGGTCTAAAATCACGTTTCACTGCGGGCAGCGTGCCCAGCCGCCAACCGGTTCTAACCGCTTAGCCGTTGAACTAACGTGCCTCGTGTTCGCGAAAAAAATATTGTGATTCAACCTTCGAGTGACCTTTAAGAAATTTTTTTATCCTTTACCAATCATCACACCATTGTATAATTTAGTGTATTTCAGCTTTTTCTAGCACGGTATTCGATTTTCTGGCGATATTTAATTTTTTTTTCTAGTACCGGCGTAAATACTTAGATTTTCTATTATTGTTTTGTAATAATGGCTTACATTATAAATTTCTCATTATTAACTAAAGCGGAATTAGAATATGAGACCACAATACGCGGCGTTTCAAAGCCTGACGATCCCCGCAAACAAATCGCTAAACTTTCAGTTAAAATTCCCTCGGAGGATATATTATCTTCACCCTTCCCACCAGACGAGGATGTGGCTGAAGTGGAAAAGTCGTTATTAAGATCAAATAAACACTTATCTATGTTGGAAGCAAACTATACCTCCGAGCTTCAACAGAAGGTCGAAACCGTGCTTCTCATTGTTTTCATCGACTGAATAGGGTGGATACCGGCAGTCTTGATATTAAAAAAATTGAGTCTGTGTGGAATAAATTTAATGACTTATATGCGAAATTACAATTAATCACGAACCGTAGTTCGCGGTCGGATTGCTCAGTGGCAGAGGGAAACACTTCCTATAATTACGACCGTAAGCTTTTCTCGGAATTAGGTAAATTCAAATTTAACGGTAAATCATGTGTAAGATCTTTTATTGAAAAAATTGATGAATTTATGTCCTGTAGATCTATTCCACATGACAAGATGTTGTCTTTCGCTTTTGAAATATTTTCGGGTGACGCATTAGTTTAGTATCGTTCTGTTAAAAATAATGTAAAGACTTGGTTAGAACTTTGCGAACTTTTAAAACGAGTTTTTAGTCCGCATAACTACGATTATCGGCTTATGACGGAGATTCGTCAGCGCTCACAGGGCGAGAACGAATCAATAACTATTTACGTGGCAAAAATGCACGGTCTGTTTTCGCGACTTAGTTCTCCTATCGCTGATTCGGAGAAGCTAGAAATTTTACTAAATAATATTAGACCTTGTTACACTAATTGTCTGCTCACTGCAAAGGTTGTTGATGTTGATAGTCTGGTCGAAGTTTGTCGTCTTTTCGAAAATTACCAAAGCCGCAGTAAGCAATTTTCTGAACCCCCTAAAGTTTCAAAGAATACTGTAGCACCCGATCTAGCGTATAATTATCCGTTTTCTAATTTTTCTTCAAACAAAAATGTTTACAATCATAATCACTTCAATAAATATAACTCTGTCGCCGATACATCGAGATACAAGTCTGTACCACAAGTCAACGCCGTATCGAGTACTTCTAATATAAATAAAACTTTTTGCGTGCGTTGTAGGTGCAATTCGCACTCATTACGTAATTGCCGTCAGCCACACTACCTAATCTGTTTTAAGTACGGCACAAAAGGTTTCAAGGTGTCAGACTGCCCCAATTGTAAATCTAAGTCGACCCCTACAGTTTCAAAAAACTAGTTAATAAGGATTGTGGAAAATCAAATTATACAACTAATTGTAATAAAACAGAGTGGAATAATTGGTTGGACTTTTAAAAAAAATTCTTTAATAGCTATCATATTTCCTCAATCCGTAATTCTAAAGTAGAATATTTACCTTACGTTACTCTAAAATTAAACGGAATACCTACCACAGGCCTTTTAGATTCTGGATCTTGCGTTACAATTTTAAGTAATAATTTGCATAACTTAGTTTTGAAAGACAATGTTTTGGATAAATCGAAACCTTTAAGGTTAATAACAGCAGGCGGCGAACGATTTGAGTCTTTGGGATCGGTGTTTCTACCCTTCGAGTTTCAGGATAAATTGATTAACTTAGAAGTTCATGTTGTACCTGGGATTCAAAATTCCTTTATCCTTGGCATGGATTTTTGGCGAAGCTTTGGCCTATTTCCTAACAAATTGGAGTCTGTTTTGATTGTGAACAAGTCTGACGCTCAAGTAATGGAGTTGCAGGCAGTTCCCCCTACACATCTTGTTTCTTATGATCATCTTACAGTCGACCAGAGAGCTACCGCTGACAACATTATTTCTAAATTTACCGATATTTCATACGAGAAGCGGGGTCTCGGTTGCACAAATATTATTTCTCATTCAATTGATACAGGTGATTGTCCCCCTATTCGGCAAAGATTTTATCGCATGTCTCCCGATAAACAAAGAATTTTAATAAAGCATCTTGACGACATGCTCTCAGAGGATGTTGTTGAACGATCCGAAAGCCCGTGGTCAAACCCGGTCATTTTGACACCAAAGAAGAATGGTGAACTGCGTTTCTGTTTGGACAGTCGTAAATTAAATTCCGTTACAAAAAAAGATGCTTATAGCTTGCCTTATATTTCGGAAATTTTAGATAATCTGAGAGACGCTAAATACTTGTCTAGTTTAGACCTGTCTAAATCTTTTTGGCAAACATTAATTAAAGAAGAGGACCGTTGCAAAACAGCCTTTTATATTCCCACGCGTGGCACATTTCAATTCAAAAGAATGCCTTTCGGTCTTACGAATGCGCCAGCTACTCAACAACGATTAGTTGATATTTTATTTTATGGCCCAGAATTTGAAAATAAGGTTTTCTGTTTTATCGATGACATAATCTGTATCACGTCCAGCTTCAACGAGCATATTACTCTTTTATTACGCATTCTTGATAAACTAAAAAGTGCTAATTTAACAATTAATCTCGAAAAATGTCAATTTTTTAGAGATAAACTAAAATATTTAGGCTATGTTGTCGACTCTAGTGGATTGCATCCCGATCCGGATAAAGTAAATTCAATGAAAAATTATCCCACTCCTTCTAATAGAAAAGAAGTACGTCGATTTTTAGGCGCAGCCTCGTGGTACAGGCGTTTTATACCGAATTTTAGCTCTATTGCTGCACCCTTAAATAAGTTAACATCTCAAAGTAAAAACGCACCTCCATTCTGCTGGACGACAGAGGCTAATGAGGCGTTTAATAACCTAAAGAATTGTTTGATTTCCTCCTCGGTGTTGGTTTGTCCTGACTACTCGCAACCGTTTGAAATACACTCAGATGCTAGCGATTTTGGTCTTGGCGCGATCCTCTGTCAAAGGTTAAATAGTGAGGAAAGAGTCATAGCGTACTATAGCAAATCACTCAGTAAGCAAGAAAAAAATTACAGTGCCACAGAGCGCGAAGCCCTGGCTGTTCTATCTGCTATAGAACACTGGCGTTGTTATGTTGAAAATGGTAAAAAGTTTATTGTTTACACTGATCACGCTGCTTTGAAATGGTTCTTGACCTTAAATAACCCTACTGGCCGGTTAGCCAGATGGGGAATTCGCTTATCTTCCTATAATTTCGAAATAC
This sequence comes from Euclidia mi, assembly GCA_944739405.2. Classification (NCBI taxonomy): domain Eukaryota; kingdom Metazoa; phylum Arthropoda; class Insecta; order Lepidoptera; family Erebidae; genus Euclidia; species Euclidia mi. The sequence goes on from OX123197.2 coordinate 24,219,452, forward strand.
GTCATCGTCGGGGTTCCGATAACGTTTTACCTGATTTTCTGTCTCGCTCTTTACCCGTTTCTGCTATTGCTAATGATATAAATATAGATATTAATTCTAATCAGAATTTACCAGTTTCTACTAATGATCCTTGGTATTTAAATATCTATAAAGGCTGTTTAAGTTCTCCGACTTCCTTTGTTAACTATCAAGTCATCATCATCATATCAGCCAAACGACGTCCACTGCTGGACATAGGCCTCCCCCAAAGTCCTCCACACAGACCGGTCTTGAGCCGCCCGCATCCAACCTCCTCCCGCGATCTTGACAAGATCGTCGGTCCACCTTGCGGGGGGCCTACCTCTGCTGCGTCGTCCGGTACGTGGCCGCCACTCCAGAACCTTTCTGCCCCAACGGCCATCGGTTCTTCGAGCTATGTGCCCTGCCCACTGCCACTTCAGCTTGGCTATCCGGAGAGCTATGTCGGCGACTTTGGTTCTACTGCGGATCTCCTCATTTCTGACTCGATCTCGCAGGGAAACTCCAAGCATAGCTCTCTCTATCGCCCTTTGAGTGACCTTGAGCCTTCTGATAAGGCCCATAGTGAGCGACCACGTCTCTGATCCGTAAGTCATCACTGGCAACACACACTGGTCAAAGACTTTCGTCTTGAGACACTGCGGGATATCGGACGAGAAGATATGTCGTAGCTTCCCGAACGCTGCCCAACCGAGTTGGATTCGACGATTGACCTCCTTCTCGAAGTTGGACCTACCTAATTGGACTACTTGTCCCAGGTAGATATACTTGTCGACAACTTCAAGCGTAGAGTTCCCAACCTGAATAGGAGCAGGTACAACATGGACGTTCGACATGATTTTCGTCTTGTCCATGTTCATCTTAAGACCTACTTGTTGGGAGACTCTACAGAGGCCATCGAGCATTGTGCCTAGGTCTTCCATGGTCTCAGCCATGACTACGATATCGTCTGCGAATCGAAGGTGAGTGATGTACTCGCCGTTGATATTGATGCCGAGTCCATTCCAGTCCAGAAGCTTGAAAACATCCTCCAGCGCAGTGGTAAACAGTTTCGGGGATATGACATCCCCCTGTCTCACCCCTCGCTGGAGTTGAATAGGTTTCGAACTCTGGTCCTGGAGGCGGACTGACATAGTGGCGTTTTCATACAAACACTTCTTCACTTCGATATATCGGTAGTCAATCCGGCACCGTTGGAGAGACTGTAGCACCGCCCAGGTTTCGATCGAATCGAAGGCTTTCTCATAGTCCACAAACGCCAAGCATAGGGGCTGGTTATACTCCTCGGACTTCTGTATAACCTGCCGCAGCGTATGTATGTGGTCTATGGTACTATAGCCTTTACGGAAACCGGCTTGTTCGGGATGCTGGAAGTCGTCTAGCTTGCTCTCGAGACGATTCGTGATGACCCTCGAAAACAGCTTGTAGACGTGGCTCAGAAGTGTGATGGGTCTGTAGTTCTTCAAGAGGGTTTTATCCCCTTTCTTAAAGAAAAGCACCACCACACCTCTGTGCCACGCCTGTGGCGTTTTACCCTCGAGAATGACGGAATTAAATAGCTTCCGCAGGGCTTCTCTAGCGGGTGCACCGCCGGCCTTCAGAAGCTCACTCGTAATTCCGTCATCACCCGGCGCCTTGTTGTTTTTAAGCTGATTGAGAGCCACACTAATCTCGTGCATGCTGACGTCCGGGATATCTTCGGTATAGTGTCGGGTCAATCCAGCTCTAGGGTCTGACGCTGGAGTGCTTGCGGGTTGTTGCGTTGTCGTGTATAGCTGTCCATAGAACCTTTCGAACTATCAAGTAATAAACAATAAATTGTATTGTTTTAAAAAAACATTAAACCCTCTCACTAGAGAATTTCAATGGAAAGAGGTTATTCCGTCTGACCAAAGAATTGACATTCTAAGGGAGAATCATTCTTCGCCCACTGCTGGACATCTGGGTATCTTTAAGACATACAAACGTCTTGCACTTAATTACTTTTGGCCTGGTATGTACTCCGATGTTGTCAAGTTCGTCAGTTCATGTGAACCTTGTATCACCCATAAACACCAAAACCACCCAAATTTAGGTCTAATGGGAAAACCCAAATCATGTCAAAAGCCCTTTCAGACGATTAGTATTGATTTGATTGGTCCATTGCCCCCCAGCAGAAAACAAAACACTTTTATATTTGTGGTCAGTTGTTGTTTCTCTAAATATTGTTTGCTTTTCCCCATTAAACGGGCAACTGCAGAAGTGATAACCAAAATTCTCGAGGAAAATGTATTTTTGGTGCATGGAATTCCATCTACTATTGTTTTGGATAACGGTAAACAATTTATTAGCGCAACCTTTAAAAGTATGTTGTCAAAATATAAAATTCCAAATTTGCATTTTACACCGTTGTATACTCCCCACGTTAACTCAGTTGAACGTTACAACAAAACCATTATGACAGCTATTTCAACTTTCATAGAATCTGATCATCGAATCTGGGACACTTTAATCACTAAAGTTCAGTTCGCCCTTAACTGCGCAGTTAGTGAGGTTACTGGTTATTCTCCTAATTTCCTTGTTTTTGGTAGGGAGGTCATAACATGTGGTTCTCAGTATATTGACAAGGAATTAATTCCAATATGGTGCTTGAACCACGGGACGGCTATGCCGAAATTTTAGGCTACTTATCCTCTATTTTCGAGAAGGTACATTCAGCTCTGTTGTCGGCCCACCAACGAAATTGTTCATCTTATAATCTTCGCCGTAAACCGGCAGAATTCAATGTCGGTGATACAGTTTGGCGCAGAACGTTTCTACTTAGTGACAAGGATAAATACTTTAGCAAGAAATTGGCGCCTAAATTTATTAAATGTAAGATTGCCTCAAAAAAGTCACCCCTAGTATACAAACTGAACGACATGGCCGGTAAACCTTTAGGAGAATGGCACATCAAGGATGAAGGAAAATCCTTACTTCCCTTCTTGTCGAAAGTCCTAGAACGCTTAGTTCACGCTCAACTCAGTTCCATCCTACATGAAAATTATCTCTTAAACACATACCAGTCCGGTTTCCGCCCTGGCCACAGTACTACCACTGCACTGGTTCACGTAACTGATGATATTAGGCTTGGTACGGACAGTGGAAATCTAACGGTCTTTTCTTTACTTGATTTTAGTAATGCTTTCAACACCATGGATTTCCACATCATACTTGGCATTCTACGCTCTCTTAACGTATCTCCATCGGCAATTGACTGATTTCATAGTTACCTGTTCGGCCGCCGGCAACGTATACGCATCGAAGATTCGTATTCCACTTGGTCTAACACTAATGCCGGTGTGCCACAGGGTGGCGTGCTTTCTCCTCTACTCTTCGCTATATTTATTAATACCATCTCAAACCAATTACTTTCATCCTACCACCTTTACGCAGACAATTTACAGATCTATACGCAAGCCCCTTTAAATAAGCTGGCAGAAGCTTGCAATACTATTAACGCAGACCTGACCAGAATCTGTGAGTGGACCAAGAAATACGGACTCATAATAAATACCAAAAAACACAGTTAATTATTATAGGCAGCCCCAAACTGGTCTCAAAAATCATTTGGTCCGATCTGCCACAAATCTGTTTTGATGGACAAAATCTCCTTTTCAGTAAAACGGTGAAAAGCTTGGGGATCACTTTGGATGAAAATTTGTCCTGGAAATCTCAAGTGCAAGAGACGAGTCGCAAGCTTTTTGCATCCGCAGGTTCGTTGCGTAGGTTATAGTCCAGTCATTATAGTAAGTTCACCTCGGAATTCGAGATACCCAGTTGTAAGTCTGTAAATACTTGTATATTTACACCCTAAAAGTAATCTCAAAACCTACATATGGTAGGGTGTACCCAACTATTAAATTTCAAGGTACACATACACATACATACATATACTCACGCCTTTTACCCGTCGGGGTAGGCAAAGACAACAGAACGCCACTTGCTTCTATCCTTACAAACCTCACTCGCTTCCTCTACACTCATTACTCTCTTCATACATGCTCGCCGGTTTCGGGTACTTCGGACCTGGCCGTTTTTTAGGACGTCCCCAATTTGATCGAGGAATGTCCGACGACGTCTGCCGCGACCGACTTGCCCACACACATTTGCCTTATAAATCTTATTCGTCATTCTTTCTTCACTCATTCGCTCCACGTGTCCAAACCACTTTAGCATTCCTTTCTCAATCCTAGTCACGACATCTTCTTTCAGACCACTGCTCTCTCGTATAGTTACGTTCAGAATTCTATCGATCAGTCTCACCCCACACATACTACGCAGTGATCGCATCTCAACTGCGTTAATTCTACTTTCATGCCTTTTCTGCCATACCCAACTCTCACTTCCATACATCAACGTGGGGACAAGCACTCCATTATGAACCACCAATCGCGCCTCTTTTGGCACAGTCTGGCCGTTCATAAAGGCATACAGTGCTCCATTTACACGATTGCCCTCAGTCACTCTCCTTTCAATATCTTCTTCACGTCTTCCGTCTCTTGTAAACACGCTACCCAAATATACAAATCCTTTTACTTGCTCTACTTTTTCATCTTTAATCGTAATATTACTTTATTTGTATTTATTTATCTTTCTTAAGAAAACCAACAGCGATACAAATCGTTTAACAATGTCTTGGTATAACACTAATTATATAGCCAATAACAGGTTTCCCTTAAAAACTTAAAAGATATAATGAATTGAACGAACAGTTCAGATTTACATAGTAACTTACAGCCATAGAATAGCACAATATAGTTAGTGTGAATAAGGAACAGTACTTCTAACTACATTAATATAAATTTATATAGGTATGCGCTGTCATCGACACAAGTTGACACATATTAAATTTATGATGTGAATATGTTGGCCAATCTAAGATAGTGCTTTTGTAAACTTGTGTCGACTACACTCAGTTAAACTACACTCAGTTAAACTACACTCAGTTAAACTTTCATCTTTTTCAAACACCATCACTTTCGTCTTTTTTGCATTAATTTTCATACCTTTAGCTGTAAAGCTCTCATTCATGCACTCAATCATTTCTTGCAACTCATTCGCCGATGGTGCAAGGATGACTTGATCATCGGCGTAAAACAGGCACTTAACACGCAATCCTACCATATCGATCCCGCATTCAGTTTCTCTCATATCATTCATGCAGCTATCCATGAATAAGTTGAACAACCAGGGTGAGGCTGGACACCCTTGTCTGACACCTTTCGAGATGACGAACCAAACCGTATAGGCACCATTTATTCGGACACTTGCTCTAGAATCCCTATACAGGGATTTCAGAGCCCTTATTATACAGCAGTCCACCCCATACATGGATAACACCTTCCATAAGTCCTTTCTATTCACTCTATCATAAGCCTTTTCCAAGTCTACGAACGCGCAATACACCTTCTGGTTTTTTGCCAGACATTTTTCGGTGACGCTGCGCAAGGAAAAGACTTGATCTGTACATCCCATTCCCTTCCAAAATCCCGCTTGCACGTCCCATATCTTGTCATGCGTCACATTTGCCACTCTGTCAATCAAAATTCTGGCATACATTTTTACAACTACTAGTGTATGCCAGAATTTTGATTGGAAGGCTGATTCCGCGATAATTTTGACATTCCTGCTGCGAACCTTTGCCTTTATAAATTGGGACAAGCACTGCCTTCGTCCAGTCATCTAGAACTTGGCCCTGTTACCAGCATAGATTAAAAAGGCGATGCAGCAGGTTAACTATGAGTCCGTCGCCAGCCTTCAACATTTCAGTCGTCACTCTATCACACCCAGCAGACTTGCCTGACCTCATACCTTTTAACGCTTTCATAACTTCATCCATTCCAATTTCATCACTGGGGCTCACAAACATATCTGTCATCTCTTCTTGTTCTATTTCACTCACATCTTTCTCAAATAAGCTCTCAAAATAATTCTTCCAGCACTCTAGTATCTTTCTTTCTTCATTCATGACTTCACCTCTTTCGTTCCTAATCACTTTCATCGATGTATTCATATTTTTACCCCGCGCTTCCTTCACGAGTTTCCAAAAGAGTTTTATATTCTCTCGGAAACTTGCGCCAAATTGTTCCCCATATTTCTCCTTTTTCTCATTCTTCTTTCTCTCTATACATGCTTTTACTTTAGCTTTCACACATCTATATTTCATCTTCATTTCTTTGACATTATCTTCATTCATACCACTGCTCACTCTATTCGTTGCTTCTATTGCTAGAATATCCAGCCATGCTTTTTTCTTTTCATCAACCATTCTTCTAGTTTCATCATCCCACCAGTCAGCTTTCTCGCAATTCTTCCTTCTTCTTTTACTCATACCGCATACATCTTCAGCACATTTCACAATATTGGTTTTAAAAACCGACCATACTTCACTCAAACTTTCCTCATTTACAAAACTCCAGCTTTTATCCATCCGTTCACCCAATTGCTTTTTGTACATCTCTTTCACACGCTTTTCTTTCAATCTTTCCACTTTTGTACGTTCTAATTCTGTAGTTGAACCTTTATCTCTGTGCCGCCAGCGTTTGAAAAGGCCACTAATTCTACTTATTACCAGATAGTGGTCCGTGCCGACATCAGATCCGCAATAAGCTCTGGTGTCCACTACTTTCATTCTCATTCTTTCATCGACTATCACAAAGTCTATCATGCTCCTTAACACAACATTTCCTTCCTTCTTTTGCCACGTGTACATATGTACCATTTTATGCTGAAACAATGTATTCATCACTGACAGACCCATCTCGACACATAAATCTAATAAGTACACGCCGTTGTCATTTACACTCTTATCTCCAAACGTCCCAAGTACATTTTCATACCCATCACGCTTCACTCCAACCCTTGCATTAAAATCTCCAAGCATGACAATACGTTCATTCTACTTACGCAATAACATAACTTCTCTCATTTGTTCCCAAAATTCCTCTCTTACCGCCTTACTATAGGAAGAGTCCGGAGCGTATACACCTATCAAAAATATAGGTGTCAGGCCTACTTTCATCCGGACCCAGATAAGTCGCGGACTTACGCACTCATACTCTCGCATGCATTCTGCCATTTGCTCTGAAAGAATTATACCGACGCCTTTACTGCCATGTTCTACATCGGTAACTCCCGACCATATCTCGGTGAACGGGCCGCGCGTCAGCATATCTTTCCCCTTGCGCTTTGTCTCATTCACACACAAAACATCTAGTTTTCTTTCATTCATTAGTTCGTAAACATCATCCAGCTTCTCATTCATTCCTCCTCTAACATTCAACGTTGCAAATCGGCATTCCGCTGCCCACTTTCCGCCCCGACGTGAACAATTTCGCCACAGGTTTTGTTGGTTTTGGCGTGACGTATGGCGAATATCGTCGCCGCCTCTAGCTGCAAGTTTGCTCCCCCCAGAATACGAGGAGCAGCCTCGTCCTGCACTAGGGACTAGGAGGGGATTCTCCGGCTCCGCCGGTACCCCTTCCCTTTTCCCCTTCCCTTTCCCTTAATTATTTTTTAATCTTAGGAAACTGTTATCAGTATTATTGAATAGATATAGATTTAATGCATGAAGAAAATGATAAAATATAATATAATATTTAATAAAAATTGACAAATATCTATAATCATTGATTTATCGATAGTTACATACATAGACTTACGCCTATTTCCCCGAAGGGGTAGGCAGAGGCACATAAACGCCCACTTTTCGCCAGTGTTTTGATCCCACGTAATAGGTGGCGAGCCTATTGCCGCTTATCGCGATATTTTGTTTGCCAGAGCCTCGTCCGTTGATCGGCAGGTACAGCACTTGCAGGTGAGGTTGGCTTGGCGCGTTTTCGACCGGAGGCACCGGTTGACCTAAAGTAATGCTGTGACGGCGCGCTCTTCGCCATCTATCTCGAAAATGGTTCACCGTGTGAAAAGATTTTCTAGACAACATTTGTAGAGAATTTTGTATTCTACAATATTTATTAAACATAAAAATAGCAAAAAACCCGTAGGAAATGAGATATTTACAAAAAAAGCGCAAAGAAACGATTTTTGTGAACTTTGACCTTGAAATTGAATAGTTGCGTACACCCTACCGTAATTATGTAGGTTTTGAGACAACTTTTAGGGCGTCAATATACAAGTATTTACAGACTTACAGCTGGGTATCTCGAATTCCGAGATTCTTACCTAATTTAAGCTTAAATGACTGGACTATTATGCAACTTCCTTCCAACTGCTACTAAAATTGCGCTCGCTCAGTCTTTGCTTCTCCCCATAATTGACTATGCTGATGTCAGCTATCTTGACCACACAGAGGAGCAGATGGATATACTTGAGCGTCTCCAAAACTCTTGCATTAGATTTATATTTGGTCTGCGCAAATATGATCACGTTTCAGATTTTCGCAACAAACTCAAGTGGCTCCCAATTCGTCTTCGCAGGAATACTCACATTCTTACATTATTATATAATGTTCTATTTAATCCTTGTACTCCCTCCTATCTCAAAGAACGTTTCAAGTTCCTCCATGACACACATATAAAGTCTTTGAGGTCGTCTGAGGATCTGACTCTGGAGATGCCATGGCATTCCACAAATTATTTTGATAAATCCTTTTCTGTTCAGGCAGTGCATCTGTGGAATGCATTGCCATTACAAATTCGAAGAGCAACATCATAGACTATTTTTAATTTTTTTTTATATAAACACTACTTAAAATTTTAACGTATTTAAATTTATTTATTTAGTTTACTTTTCACTCGAGTTCTAGGTATGTATTTCAATGTATCTATCATGTTTATCAAATATGTATATATATATATTTATATATAATATATATTGTATGTATGTATCATGTATATACTTAATCTATGTATGTGTAAGTATTTATATGTGAAATGTATGTATATTATTTAAATCTTTATTATTGCGAATTCTACGTAGGTACTAACTACACCATCGCCTCATAAAACGCTAACATCATTCCTGTCCATCCAAAGGTTGCCTGGAAGAGATCGCACTTAGCGATAAGGCCGCCGATTGTGCATTACTCGTAGTTTTTAAGCCTATACTGTAAACATTTATTTTGGTGTGCAATAAAGTATAATCTTATCTTATCTTAACTAGTACCTACTAAACAATATCTTTGTATTTGTTTATTGTGTATCGAATAATAAGCAATTTTTTTATTTTTTTTGTTATAAACGATTATTAGGTTCAATTATATTGTAACGTTAGATACGTTCGTTACGTCACGTGGGGCAGGCATTGAAAACCAGCAAGTCGTGTCGCGGCTAACGTCGCGAACGACGCAACGCTGAATGCCTGCTTCGTTGTCTCAAACTCAAACTCAAACTCAAATATGTTTATTTCCATAAAAATGTTTAAATTTTTTGGACACGTCAGAAAGTCATACAAAAAAAAATCCTCGTCTCATCGGCGGCGTACAGTTGTAACACAGTCTAATACCGTGGTTGTAGTCCGTTATATTTAATAATGTAGGTATTGCTATAAAATGTTTGTGAAGCTATTTATTATGTACCCTTATTAATAGGAGTATTATTTCTACGTGCCTACCAACTTACTGTAAACGGGTTATATTTGTATGTACCTACTTACTTTTGTATGTAACATGACGATTGTACGTTGTTATTATGGTGAGACAATAAAGAAATTACTTACTTACTTACAATCAAATACGACTGTAGAGTCAACTTACAGAAAAAAAACCAAATACAGACTTAATGAAAAAATATCCCTAAACACAAAATTAACGAAGGGCCACACCGTTATTACACGTGTCTATGTCAATTTGTTGTCCACCACTGTCACACACGGTTTTTCTCCTTGGAAACACTTCCTCGTAGAAAAAAACTGTCACCTCAGCTATTCCATTCTCAGTGTTGTACCAACGTTTTTGCCTTCAGTCGTACGGCACAGTTTTCGAGTAAATCTTTTCCATTTTGCTTTGCACTTTCTATAAACAGACGTCTCTTGATTTGTTTTATATACGCGACTGTATAATAATTCCTTCTGCACTCCGCTTTTTCTTTGTTTTTCTTAGATACGAGCGAAGTATCATGTGATCGTTTAACTGTTTTGTTGCTACGTTTGTTACAAAGTTCATTTACGCTGAGTACTGCGAGATCTTGGTTAGAGTTTTTTTGTAGTCAGTCTGAAGTCTTGAATAATGTATGCATACATTACATATTCTATAACCAAACTTATAAGTTATGATAACCCCGAAGTTCTACTTTGGGGAACATAACGGTCGAGTTATGTATATACTAAATTGTATATTAATGTCTTAGGTTCAAGTATAACTAAAGGCTACTAAAGCATAGTAGTAATATAATTAAATTGATGGGTCTGAAAGCACTAATTTGGTAACTTCGTTTCACATAACAAATAAGTAGTAGGCAAAGGATCTACCTTAGTATGTATGTATAACATAACATGGAAACAACTGACTTATAACATAATATTAAAACAACACGTTATTGAATAGTTTATCGGTAGTGAACAACAACCTTTACGTGTTGAACAAACGTTTGTAATTTAAAAACAACCTTCTACTATTTATTTTTTCTGTTTCAAATGTATATTTCTAACCCGAGGACAAATACTTTTATTGATTCACAATGCTATTGTGGCTCAAATTAGGCGGGGCGTAAATTATGTCCATACGTGGACTACCAAAGGCTGTACGATGATGATTCTGACATCATCTGTACACATAAAATCCTTGCGTTTCTGACTGACTGACAGACAAACTGCAGCCAAAACTATGAAGCGCAGGAAGCTGTAATTTGGCATATGTATGTTCTTTGGGGATCCTAGGGGTGCACTAAGAAGGGATATCACAATATCCCTACGGGATCGTGTAGAAACGGTTAAATTAAAATAAAATGTGCGGGCGTAGCTGCTGGCAACTTCTAGTCTGTATATATAAAATTCTTGCGTTACTGACTGACTGACAGACAATTAACGCTCACTCAAAACTATTGGGCACAAGAAGCTGAATTTTGGCATGTAGGTTCCTTGAGACCCGTAGGGGTGCACTAAGAAGGGATTGCCCGAGACTTTTAATGGCATCGGGAAGAAGCGATTAAATTTAAAAAATGTACGTGCGTATCTACGCTGCCTCGTTGGTCTCGCGGCATAAATGTGCGCGTGGGACTGGGAGGTCTCAGGTTCGATTCCCGGATTCGGGTTAAGTGTTATTGGGTTTTTCCGTTAGGAAATTCTCAGTAGCAGCACGGAGTCCTGTAATGTGCCCGGTACGGCAATAGGCTCGACCACTATTACGTGGGACCTAAAAATTCATGGCAAAATGTGGGTGTAATATTACACCTCTGCCTACCCCTTCGGGGATACAGGCGTGAGTCTATAAAAAAAAAGTATCTACGGGCATCCTCTAAATCATTTATAAGGCTTGTCGATACTTTGCAGTCGAATGCAAAATTCTTGATTACATTATATGTATTGAGAGCACCATTTTGTTCTAGGAAAACTCATTGTAAAGAAGATAAAATCACCTTATTTACATATTGTATTTAAATTTCAGCTGACTTGCACAATGTAACAACTTAGTCGATTGTTTGATGAAGCTTTTATGCATACGAATAGGTATAATAATAAGAATATTGAGTGGTTCGTCGCTCAAATTGCAACTCTATCTACGCCATCAAAAATAATATAAATGAACTAGTTAGTAGTTTCTGTGAATCAGCTATGTTATTATTTATTTATTTCCGTAATTCTACCTATTTGACTTTTACGTATATAATAAGCCAGTATTTGTGATACGTCTGTAACATTTCCGTATTTTAATACGCTGAATATTTTCACCGCATTATGTTAAATTTGATGCCTTGTGTATGCCTATAGGTTTATCTTAAACATGTACACACATCAACAAAGTCTAGGGATATCTTAATCCTAAATTATTTACGAGTTTATAGTTTAGAACCTTGTTAGTTTCCACAAAAAGTTTATATACAGATTAAAACCTCTTTTATTCTATTTTCAAAATTTGAACATGGAAAGAAAAAAAACAAAATAATAAACAAAATATGGCGGCAAATTTGCTAGTAATTCGTTACATTAAAGAAAGTTAAAACTGTTTTATTATAATTATTAATGAAAAGGGTTTTTAATTGTTTTTCTTTTTTAATTTAACGTGACGTACGAACTTTAAAAGTCATGTCACGTCGTCATTTGAGTCGAGATGAAATGTTACGAGCCGTGGGCATGTTAGAAAATGGTGCAATTCAACGCGTCGTTGCTGAGGCCCTACATACCAGTCAAAATGTGATATCAAGGTTGTGGTCACGTTATCGCAGTACTGGAGATGTGGCCGAACAGCACACAGGTAGATATCGTGTTACTACGCAGAGACAGGATCGATTTCTCCAAATGACCGCCAGAATACAACCCAATATCACAGCGCTGCAACTAGTGCAAAGGCTCCAGGAGGACCACCAGCTGCTGGTAAGCGACCAAACCGTGCGAAGAAGGTTACATGAAGTTGATCTTCATGCTCGAAGACCATTGCGTGTTCCAGCATTGCGACGTGGCAATCGCGGTCGGCGGCTTTCGTGGGCTCGGGAGCATTTACCATGGAGTGACGAACAATGGTCTTTGGTGCTGTTCACCGATGAGTCCCGGTTTGGGTTTCACCCGGATTCACGAAGAACACGCGTTTGGAGAGCTCCAGGGAGAGTTAGCCGTCTACGGCACCCTCAGGAGGTCCACCCATACCAAGGCGGGACAATCATGGTGTGGGCAGGAATTCGTCTTGGCGGACGAACCCAACTCGTTTGGATCCAAGGCAGCATGACTGCACAAAAATACCACGAGGAGGTAGTAGAGCCCGTTATTGTCCCACACAGAACTCAAATAGGCCATGAATTTCTACTCATGCACGATAATGCTCCTTGCCATACGGCGCGGCTGGTATCGACCGCTCTCCGAGAGCACGATATTCAAGTTTTGGATTGGCCTGCACAGTCGCCCGACTTAAATCCTATCGAGCATGCCTGGGACATGTTACAACGAAAAGCTTTGAGAGATTTTCCACCAAATTTGACGACTGAACAACAACTTTACGAACACTTGCAAAGGACATGGGACCTCATACCGCAGCAAGACATTGACAATTTAATTTTAAGTATTAACAATCGATGTCGATGTGTAATCAATGTAAGAGGTGGCAACACTGATTATTAATGATTAGATTTTACAAGATTTTTTCCATTTTTATTAAAATTAATAGTTTTTTAAGAAGAAATGTTTGTTGTTATCATACTAATTTTCCATGATGATTAAAAAAAAAATTTTTTTATTTAAAACAAAAAAAAACACGAAATGTTTTTTATTTTTATTAAAGACCTTAAAATAATCTATGATTCTTCTATTTACTGTATCAGAAAATTGTTCATAGATTTTTAGATATTTGATGAAATATGAAATATCCCTAGACTTTGTTGATGTGTGTATATTATCTAAGGGCAAAATAAACCTTAATGTGCACAGAATATTTTTTTCCTGTTGCCCGGGCTTCAACATTACGGACACATATTTTAAATTAGGAAGATAAACTTAGCATGGGCTTTCCAAAAATCCATTATCTTGTTCTATGATTTTATGAGGTAGATCTACTACGGGAGCAAATATAAAATATTTTTCAAATATACAGATAATATTGTTCAATTTGCTAAGACTAGGGTTAGGTGTTCTGGCGATAGAAGTCTCGAATACAACATGGATTCTCAGGAGCTGCATACACAACGCCAAGAAGTAATTACAGAAGAAGTTATCTAAACGTTTTATAAAAATTATAAAGGTTGTGATTATCATATGAAACGACGAGAAATTAAAATACATATAATAATATAGTATAGGGCCTTATTAGTTCTAAGCCAAATAATATATGAATGAAATGAAATGAAATGAAATGAATGAAATGAAATGAAATTCATTTCATTTCATAGACGAGAAATTAAAATACATATAATAATATAGTATAGGGCCTTATTAGTTCTAAGCCAAATAATATATGAAGTAAGTATTAGTGTGCCAGACGTTGGTTTGAGTGACACGAGAGCGCTCACACGCAGGTAGAGTGTCATCGCATAATGTGCGCTGATGCTTATGATATAATCTCATGGTCTCTAAACAGCTGATTGACATATCAGTAATCGTCATGTTTTAGACAACATAATATACCTCTTAACAAGGTTTATCTCAAGTACAGTATTTTTTTTCAGCTTATTATTTATAATTATAAGGTATATGACAGTAGAATGACAGGCAATTAATAAAAGTTGTGATTAATACTTATAAGTAGATAACTAGAAAGCAAGTTACGGTGGTAATATAGAATACACAACACAGAATAATATTTATCGAAGACGGTCGGTAATCAAATAAGTGCCAGTGAGCGAGGCTACACGATGAGTGACACGAGGGCGCTCGCTAAGACGTTGAGAGCTATCGTACAGTGCTCGCCGGCGGTTATTCCACTGCTGATAAGTCGCTAAGACTACTACTGGTTAAATCAGTTGTATTATACGAGTAGCTAGTAATTAAAAGACATATTGGTTTATTACTTTTACATTTTCCTACGGGAGATATACCTTATATCTTCGTTTTGAGCAACCGATATTTCGGACGCGACATGTTCACGTGTCATGTGAATAACCATGAAAGTTATAATTCCTTTATTTTTTAATGCTTGCACCAGATAGGCAGGTTTAATAACCTCTGCCATCTTACAAGATAAATGTCATATTAAAATTTACAAGAGAATTAATAAATTGTAATCAGAATTTTATTAAATACTGCAAGAGGTGGCAGCCATCAAATAAATGTGAGTGACACGGGGACGCTTGTCAGAACGTTGAGTGACGTTGTAAGATGCACACTCACGTTTATAAGACGACTGACGTGGTGCTCGTCTGAGTGAATTTGGTCGCTTTTCCTGGCCGTACATTGAATGTTTATAGTACAGAAGATGATAAAAGAGTGGCCACGAGTTTTATTGCCCGTTCTTTCTCGTGGTTCTACCTATTGCTTTGCGAACGAGGCAGTAAATGTCAATGTAGAAGCATTAAGTAATTCGATTTAAAAAATTGACGTTCATAAGCGTCACCTTGTGACCTAGATGAATAAATGATTTTGATTTTTGATAAATTACCTATGAATAAATGAAAAACTAAAATTCTAATGCTACTAATTTTTTTAACTTCCGAGAAGTGCGGTTACAGCATATAAGGTTACCGATATGTAAAATATAAACCGTTTGTCGAACTGAAACTCAAATGTGACGACGAACGACAGCTTCCCACTAATTAGCTACGATTATTTATTAATGCATTGTCAGCAGTTGGTAATATCTGCTAATCGGTGCGAATTTAAAATTGATATGAAGTTAAGACCACTATTGTGCTATTACTTCTCGTAGAAAATGAGGCGAATCAAACAAATTTTCGTTATTTTTTTTTAATAATAATAAGTTTTTACAGTAGTTTGCACTCAGTCTAGTAAATTTTATAAATAAATGTTTTGGACGTTTATTAAGAAGAATTAAGAAGAAGAAATAAAATATCTTGTTTCGATTGGGTAAATATTAATTTCTTCTTAAATATTAAATGGTATATGGTGTTCCTATCGTGCAGACGAATAACTGTTCGCACGTTACTGCCAGTTTGCATGATGATCATGATTTGTCGACGAGCCTTTTTGAGACTCTATGAATGAGAATGAGAGAATGTAATCTAATGATTTAATAATGTAAAGTGCCGCATGATGCGAAATTTAATCCGATTACGGGATTTGTACAAAATATGTAAATTTAAAGTCAGATAACCGTTTGAATGAAACACTATGTAAGAGCTTAGGTACTTTGAATAGTGTGAGATTTACAAGGCCACAAATACACAATTTGCAACCAATAACGATTACACCGGATTGTGCCATTCATTAGATAAGTAGTTTGTTCGTCCGAATAGTCAATGTGATTATTTTTAGTCTTGTCTATGTATAGATGTATGTATAAATCGGCACGTGCAGCCTTAAACATGTGTTCATTCGACTATAGACGACGTTTACGTCGACGTGTACGTGTAATTAACCTCAAACTAATGCTCTTAAAGTTGTATACAAGCAACTTTCTGTGGCGTGACTGTTGCTTTTAGTAGCTTGGTAATCATTGCTTGCTAATCGGCAGAGAAAGACATTCCGACTATTTCTTCTAAGCAACGGGGTTAAATATAATGACCACCATAAAATGCTTTGATACCCTTAGTTCTTTAACCAAAAATATATACTTAACACCAGAAAAATAAAGCCTAAAATTACAATAGTACTAGCTATTTTAACCACGACTGTACTTCAAATTGTATTCGAACACCAAATGTAGTAAATGATCACCAAATAAATAGGTTATGTTAGGTTCTCTTGTGACCTTTAATTCAAAAATAGGAGCCCTGTGAAGCTCCGGGCTCCGTCAACTTAGTTTATTAAAATAGGTGGTGATACCAAATCCAATTTATGTGTTGGCATTTCATACAACTAACAAAAAAATTTTGGTTATAATTTTACATTAAAATGCTGGTTTAATTTTGGTGATCATTTACTACTTTTGGGTTAACAATGATTTATTTGGAGTCATTTTGCTTAAATAGGATAGCGAGATGTTAAAACTTTAGTTATAATTTTACATTAAAATGCGGGTTTCATTTTGGTGATCAATTGCTATTTTTGCCTGTTATATGTTACTATATCTGGTGGTAAGTTAAACATAAGCCCTAAGCAAACATGGGAAGGACAAAATAAACAAATGAAATTCAAACAAACATCTGAGTTATTGCGAAAGACAAGTACCTACTACTAAAGTAAAAAAACACATAATTATCAATCGCTAGGTTAAAGGCAATACAATGGGTATTGCCTTTAACCTAAAATCTGTTAATTTATTTCTAGTTTTGTAAGTTTCATTATACATACATACATAGACTCCCACCTGTTTCCCCGAAGGGGTAGGCAGAGGCATATTAAACGCCCACTTTTCGCCAGTGTTTTGATCCCACGTAATAGGTGGCGAGCCTATTGCCGCTTATCGGGATATTTTGTTTGCCAGAGCCTCGTCCGTTGATCGGCAGGTGCACCATTTGCAGGTTAGTTTGGCTTGGGACCCTAAGTTCTTGGTGGGAACCCTATGCACTCATTATACCCTCTCTAGAAAAATGTTTATTAACAAAATTGGGTCACTCTCAAAGCTAATCGTTCTCATTAAGATGATCTATAAGCGACTAACTTTAATTATTATGCAGTCTATTTATATTTAAATTCCATTATTTATCAACATCGTGTAAAACGAAGAAACATAGTGGTAATTCGAGAAGTCCTCGTTAACACCGATAAATTTAATAAACTTTTATGTACCTTTTATGTATCAAACCTTACCAATGCAATGTCAACTTCTCACTTGTTAGTGTACATTTTGATGAAAAGTAAATACTAACTTATATTTTTAACAGAAAATGTTTGCAAGTTCTCAAAATCGATCTAATTCACGCCAATCAAACAACGTACAAATATAATTACTTTACTTGGTATAAATATCTAATATAAATTTTTATATATAAATAGTTTTCTCACCAGTAATTTGTTTGACACCGGTTTCAAATTGGTTAGATTTAACTAAAAGCTTTGTTAAATCCAAAAAGGATAAATTAATTTCTGGCGTCGAGTTTATTCAATAAACTGTTTTCAGTTTGACGGTTTATTTTTGTTCAAAATATACCGAGTCAATTTAAAAGCAAGGTCGGTTAGACAAAGAATAAAATTATGAGCATTCGATTTATGGATTAACATAGATTTATTTTCGATTCCAACATTCTATGACTATTGTTACTAGTAGACCAGATTCAAAATATACAAGGGGAGTCATTACCTTATAACGACTGTCAAATATCTTCGGGACAGCCACAGCTGATGGCTTAACGTGCTTTCCAAGGCACGAGTCATGCCATCATTAATAAATTTAATACATAAATTAAGAAAGTCAGTTATGCGTACCGTGCGTTGGAAGTGTCAAGCTGTGGCAGTTTGTTGGTATGCTCCTTTAGACTATCACGGCTTTGGTTTTTTACCTGTATAAATAAAAACCTTGTGCTACAAACTGACAGACAAGCTACAGCCAAAACTGTTAGGCGCAATAAGCTGAAATTTGGCATGTGTGTTTCTTGGGGACTGTAAGGGTGCACTAAGTAGGGATTTCCTGAAAGTTCCACAGATTCGGGTAGAAACAGTTAAATTAAAAAAAAATGTGAGGGCGTAGCTGCGGGCATCCTCTTGTCTTAATATAATTCAAAAACTACACCGCAACCCTAATACATCATAGAACCTCATTAAGCAGAAACATAACATGTTATAAGCTCTAAATCATTAATTACTCATACCTTATGAAACTGCTAATATTAGCTCTTTATCTATTAACAGAACGAACTTATTGCTCTCTTACTTATGCAGAGTAGAATCTAGTATAATAATATGGGTATTAATATTATGGTTTATAGCTGTAAATAATTTGAGGCACAGCTATACCGTAGCTATCTGAATATAAGAATATCGAGCAGCGGTATTTGTTTATATATACAATTTTTAAGTTGATGTAGAAAATGAATCATCCAAAGACGTCAAGTCAAGTCAAGACAGTCAAAAGACAGTCTTTTACAATTTTTTTTTGTTTCCAGATAAAAAAAATGATATAAAAGTCGTAAGTAATAGTTTGCATTACTGCTTTTCTTATTTATTACATTTGCCAGAATGTTATTTTTGATAAATCAATTTTATTTCAGTTAAGACAAGTTTGATATCTTTCATTTATCTTCATTCAGTGTCTCAAGTGTAGCAGTTTGAATTAAGGTGTTAATACGTTCTACGAAATGACATGCCAACCGCCTATAAATAACCATGTGGCCTTCAAATATAATTTATTTACTACATATATAACAGAAATCCAAATTGAACATTGAAATAAGGCCGAAAACATTAATCGGTTCTGCTATTCATTTAGACCCTACGAGATCGTTGAATATTAAATTTATACCTCTTAAATAACTGTAGAGTAAGTCTTGCCCAACTAATACGGTCTAATTGAAATAACTCAATTATTTAAGCGTTTACACAATGTGACTATGTAGAGGAAGGTTTTGAATATTTCTAGCTAGCTATGTAAATATCCTAGACATACAGTTAGTATGTGATTGCGTTACAAATTGTAGATGTGCTACGCCGTAGGGGGATTTTTGTTAACTCTGATTCTCGCGTTGGCATATTCTACGCGCTACGAGCCACACGAGGACACTAAGGCTGGTTTCTGAGTCACGCGTTTGACCGGCGCCGGCCACACGATCGCGCTTGCAATTACACTAGATAAGTAGTAGCGTTTCATAGTCACGCAGTTCAAACGCGCCGCGTGTGAGACACGCGCCCGTCGGCCGTCGAAGCTTCATACATTGCAAAGAGAAACGCGAACTCGTTTCACAGTGGTCCGCGCGACAAACGGCGCGTGCCGCGCGCGTCACTCTGAAACCAGCCTTAGTGTCTAAACATACTCTGCCGAACTTACGCGACCGAAGTTCGGCACGATTACGCCTGTGATAGATTATTAGAAATATTTTGAAAATTAATCAACAAAAATATCAAAATAAGTACATTTAAAATATGTGTTTCATTTGCAAGTACCTATTTATAATCCCAGCAAAAGCTCGGATATCAAACTGTTATAAATCTTGCTAGAATTGACATCATTGTTACTTTTAGGTTAGGTTTTAGGTTAAGTTAATAGAAGATAGATTTTAGGGTTATTCATATGTACATACATACATACATACATATCGTCACGCCTTTTATCCCTGAAGGGGTAGGCAGAGGTGTATTTCTACACCCACTTTTCGCCAGATATATTTTAGTCCCACGTAATAAGGGGCGAGCCTATTGCCGTACCGGGCACATTTCCAGACTCCGTGCTGCTACTGAGAATTTCGTGACAGAAATCCCAATAACACTGCCCGACCCAGGAATCGAACCCGGGACCCCACGCGCACATTTATGCCTCGAGACCAACCAGGCAGTCGTATAGGGTTTGATGTCGAGTTTTCCGTCTCTACGCAAAGATGGTATTTGCATCGTGTTATCCCTTAGTCGCCTCTTACGACACCCACGGGAAGATAGGGGGTGGTGACACTTGTATTCTATGCCGTCAACCACACGGCACCACACTTATTCATATGTATCAAACAATATATAACTAAATATATTGTATCATTAATTATGTAGGTATAGCATAAACATATCGTATATGGTTATATCGTATTGATGGTTGGTATGTTTTAAATTTATAATGTTGCCAATATTAAATATACAATTTGATCTGACGTTTGGCAGTTGACACTGTCAAACGTGTAAATAGGATATAAAAGAAGAACAGGCTCTGTTCAGGTTCAGTTCCGCCCCGGCAACGGCTAACTAAGGTACGATATAATTCTGACTTTTATATTATTGTGTTTTTATATTGTGTTTTTACTAATTATGTGTTTCACAATCCGTTATTGCTATTGTGGTGTTATTTAGAGTATTGTCAATATAGACAACGTATAGTTAATGTAATAATATAGCTTAGCAATTGTATAATTGATATTGTGGGTGGTTCCGTCAGTTGTGAGATGTTAAAGTTCAGAACTTGGGGTATCATATTGTATCGAATCGAATTTATGCTGAGAAACAAGCCGTGTCTTTTATATACATCATGTAGTGAATATTTCAGTGGTAAATATTGAAATACACATACAGTAAATATATTTATGGTGAATATTACTAAATCAATTATGCTAATCTATTGTATTAAGGTAATAGTTACTTTTGAAATATTGAACTACCCACAACCTTGCTATCCGATATGTCTTGAATGTACCGCTTTTATAAATGATAACTATAACTATTTGAAGAATGGCCAAGAGTTTTCTTGCCACGTTCTTTCTCTTGGTTCTATGTCCTTGCTTTGCGAACGTGGCGCTAAATGTAAATGTAGAATCAGAACCGAATATACTCTTACTTTAAAATATACTCTTGTGACAACCTGTATAAACGAAAGTAAGAATTGATAGTTGTATCTTTTATTTTCCAAACACCTGACAAATACAACTATAATATTACATATAGGCCGTATACCTTGTATCTATACATATATATAATACCCACGCTATTACCTGCAATGCTATTTGAATTACTGACGACACACTATGCCGTATGTGTAAGTTAGTATAACGTTAATAAAATAGAGGCAAAGTTTTAATTACCAGTCGAACAGGGTTTTAACATATTCGCATTACATAAACGTTTTAAATTACCAGCAATCAAAAGAAAAGTTATCAAAGTAACTTATTCCCTCAAACACAATTTCAATTATACATGCTCTTAAAAATACTCGTTAATAACTTATTGCAGCTCTTTGTATCTATATTTAGAAGTGTAAGGTGATTTTATTTAAATGACTTCTGCCGCACCATCCAGTATATATCCAATAAACGGACGCAAAGTATTTTTAGTCACAAAATAATGTTATTCTAAGATGCGACAATATGATTTTAATATGCTTTTAATTTAAAACACTTTTCATCCAACAAACAGATGGGTGAAGGTCGCTCTTCTAGGGATCTCCTACTATTTGCGGATCACACGTCACGAGACGTCGTAAATATTAGCGGTTCAAGTAATTTTTATTCGTCTGTTTGTGTCATTTCGTTAATCAAAGACACGTTTATCTGTGTGTCTGTGTCTTTTCCTGACAGGAAGTATCAGCGAGACACCATGTGCCCCGAAACAGACGGCCGAGTAATGTTGATTACACCAAATCTTTACTCCCTTTGAAGTTAACCCGCAGTGGCTGTAAACATTTCCATTCTATCGATGAGCTTGAGCAAAATCAAAATCGAATTTGTGAAGGGTTCGCGTACTACTGCCTCTGACAGAATTAGAACCTTAGATCCGGACCTTTGAACAGCCTTAATCTCGAATCCGTAAAATATATATTACTCTATCGGGTTTGCTTATAATCATGGAGATCTATACTTATATCATAAAGCTGAAGAGTTTGTTTGTTTGTTTGGATGAACGCACTAATCTCAGGAACTACTGCTCCCATTTGAAAAATTATTTCAGTGTCAGATAGCCTTTTTATCGGGGAACGCTATATAACATCACGCTTTGAGCCACGGGAGCGGAGCAGTAGCCCTAAAAAAAGCGGGTATCATCT
Source organism: Euclidia mi (assembly GCA_944739405.2). Lineage (NCBI taxonomy): Eukaryota > Metazoa > Arthropoda > Insecta > Lepidoptera > Erebidae > Euclidia > Euclidia mi. Next base: position 24,241,809 of record OX123197.2, read on the forward strand.
AGTTCTCCAAATATTTTCTTACTAAACAAATGGTAAAACGTGGGTGTCGTCATATATTTTCTCGGTTGATTGACCACAGACCAGAGCTACTCCAAATACCGGTGTTGAGTTCACAAAGATGTTAGTGCCGCTTCGATAATAGGACACAGGAGCTTGCATAGTTTGAAGTGTCGACCTTTTGTCGTGTCGAGTTTGAAGACTCGGGTACGGTGGAATTGCTCGTTACCACAGAGTGACACGACATGTAGTTGGAGACACAACCGTGACGTAAATGTCGTTGATTAGTTACATAGCCGGCGCATTCGATTGCTGACATTTGCTGATATGACAGTTCTAAACAGTGGTTTGAAAGCTGTCAGATATCATCTTCCTTTTCGTTATTCGGTCTACTAGATGCGGCCCGTGCTTGAAATTATTTACTTGTTTGAAATAAGTCGATTTATCTCACATTTCTTTTCATTTCTTAAGAAAAATAAGCTGCTGATCATATAAAAATCTGAAATGCTTATATTTCACTTTTGTAGAAAGAGAAAAGAATAGAAAAGAAAAAATATCGCAAGGAAATTAATTGGATTAAAGCAAAGGTGACACAGGAAATCTAGTATACAAAACAAACATACAATGTAGTACTATTGAGAACGAGTTAAGCCTCATATGCAGTCAAGAGCCCTCTTCGGCAATATACGTATAAACCCAATATACACGTATAAACGTTTCAATAGAAAAACTAGTGTGGGCGGTTGAGTAAAGAGTGGAGGTTGTATGCTGGTTCAACGCAAATAATCTTCTTCTTAACGAGAAAAAAACCAAATGTCTAAAGTTTTCAACACCTAATGTTGGACACGTTAGAACCAACGTCCAACTGAATGGCGCAGAATTGGATCTTGTTGAGTCAGCAGTTTTTTAGGTATAACTATAGATTCTAAATTGCAATGGAGCCCACACATTGAGAAAGCTGTCGGGCAGGCTTAGTTCAGCGGCTTATGCTGTTAAAAAGATTAGGCATTTCACTGATGTAGATACGGCTAGGATAGTTTATTTTAGTTACTTCCATAGCATTATGTCATACGAAATTCTTCTCTGGGGAACAGCTGCGGACATTAGTACCATCTTTGTCTTACAAAAGGGAGCCATTCGTGCTATTTACAATCTCGGTCAATGTTCCTCAGAGAAAATTCAAAGAAATAAATGTTTTGACCATAGCATCTCAGTATATTTTTGAGAACTTAAAGGATGTTTATAAAAATATTACATCTTTTCAAAAGAAATGTGATAATCATTCTGTTAACACCAGGAACAAACACAATCTCGTCTTGCATGTAACTCGTCTTCACAGAATCAGCAATTGGTTTATGGGACAATGTATACGTTTCTACAATAAACTTCCCATCGATATAAGAAATCTACCTTACAACAGGTTCAAAAGCATTGTAAAAGCTAAATTATGTAAACGTTGATATTACACAATTTTAGATTATATGAATGATAAAAACGCATGGGATTGATCAGCTCCATGTAGAAACTGGACATAATTATGTACTTATATTATTTATAGATTAATTAATTTGACTCTGGACATTATACATCCAGTTCATAACATTATTATATAGTTCGTTCTTTTCTTTGCATCATCTATATATATATCTTAATATATATAAATCTCCTGTCACGATGTTTGTCCGCGATGGATTCCTAAACTACTTAACCGATTTTAAATTAAATTGGCACACCGTGAGCAGTCTGGTCCAACTTGAGAAATAGGATAGCTTAGATCTTTAATTATAGTCGCAATTTTATTTTATTGCAAATTATTTGTCTATAATTGATTGACAGTCACAATTATCTGTTAACTCCAAAAGATTCTAACAGATGTCGATAATCTTATATTAATAATTTTGTCAAGGAGTACATCGAAACCTTACCTGAATAATAAAACATTAAAAAATAAAGATTTCGAGTCGACAACATATATCCGCAAAATTCGGGATGGTCGAGTATTTTATTAAATTCTAATGGTTCTGACAGACAAATCACAGTCGCCATATTGGCTCTATGATATTGCCCCAAGTTTGCTTTGTACTAAGTAGTTTGTATGTGTAAATACTTTTTACAGTTATATAGTATCCGCCCAATAAAGGAGATTTGTGTTACCCCGAATATCTATCTATACTATAATATAATAAAGCGGAATGTTACATATATGCCTATCCCCGAAACCGCTGATACATAATGCCCCAAATTACTTTCGCAATGGCAGCCTAGTGACGGCAACGGACACGAGGCGCCGACGCAGCACAACGTGAGGCATCGAACTCCGGACATCGCGGCCCCTTGAAGACGCGTCATTTTGGATCTAACATCGATCGATTGTCGACTTCTATTTAATTATAATTAATTGTAATCTTAAAGTAATAAATTTGTATTAAGTAAATTTTGCATTTTATTGCATCCTCCGGCTACAGCCGTCGTAATTGGCGCAGTCGGTAGGATAGTCGAGTAAATTAGGTCAGTAGAGTCAGTGAATCAAGACGACCTTCGGCTATCGAGAACCTACACGTGCTGCAGCCCCGAGGAGTATCCAGAAATTGATACAGCAAAGAGGTACAAAATCATCGTACGTATGTAAGTAACTACTTTAGAATCATTCTAGAGCCGCTTCCTTTTTATCCTTAAGTGTTTCCTATAAGCTACCAAGATTTTCCATCCAAGGCAATCTCAGTCACCTATGCGTAGTAAAAATAGACATAATTTATTAGCCGCTAATAGATATTAAGAATTAAATAGTAGTTTAGAACACGCCGCGAACATGACGTCTAGTAACTCTATAGATCAGATTTACAAGGCCTTACGACTGGTCCCTGAATTTGACGGTAACTCGAACGTATTAACTCGATTTATAAAGTTATGCGATCAGTTAGTGGAACAGTTTATGAAAAATGAACCCGGTAGTGAATTAACTAATTTAGCATTAATAAATGGTATTTTAAATAAATGTGTTGGACCAGCGGCACGTACTATTAACACTAACGGTATCCCGGAGAGCTGGAGTGCTATTCGGAGCACGTTGATTAATAACTTCGCAGATCAACGGGATGAAATGTCCTTGTATAACGACTTAGCGCTTTTAAAGCAGGGCTCATTAACTCCACAGGAATTTTATGAAAAATGCCAGAACATTTTTAGTACTATCATGACTTATATTAGTCTTCATGCATCGATAGCGAGTACCATAGAATCAAAACGCACTTTATATACAAAGTTAACACTTCAATCGTATTTGCGCGGTTTACGCGACCCATTGGGTTCTCGCATTCGATGCATGCGGCCTGATACAATTGAACAAGCATGAGGAGATGCACACCTGGTATTTGCAGCAGCGAAACGAACATGTGCCTGACAGGAAGTCGCAGTCTCAACATCAGGTTAGTCACAATTTTTCTTATGGCCTTATGTCAACACCTACACCATTTCAACTACCGTTTAATATGCCTCCTAAACCATTTAATATGCCTGGACCGTCGCGCGCGTTCACACCCCATATGCAACAACCTTCATCGCAATGGAGACCACAAAACCCTCAGTTTCGCGGACCCACTAAAACTCAACAAATGTTCAGTGCACCCCCACCTAATTTTAGGCCTCAAAGCCAAGTTTTTAAAATGCCCGGACCCAAACCTAGCACGAGTAACACCCCGCAACCTATGAGCGGTGTAAGCCACTACGTAGCTAAGCCATTACAGCAACGTACATATCATGATTGGTCGAAATCCGGCAATCCGCAGCCTTCAAATTATCTTAAACCTAGAGAACTTAACTTTAATGATTTTTCTGCTGAATCTTATTACGAATATAGCCCATATAACGATTACTTTGATAATGATTGCTATCCCCCAGAATATTATGAGTACTCTACGTACGACTATCCATATGAAATATATAATAGTTCATACGAGCCACCTCAGTGTACAGAAGGTTACTCTGTAGCGGAGGTCGCAGACATTGCGCCCACTGAAGATAAGGATTTTCAGAAAGTTTCAAAATCAGACAAATTTAAATAGAAATTAACTTAAAAACACAAAGACAATTGCCGTATATAAAAATAGCTAATCCCCTTATGAAATTATTAGTAGACACAGGTTCTAATTCGTCATTTATAAGTCCAGAGATTGTTGACCGATACTTATCACACATACCATGTAATTACGACCCTTTTGAAGTAACTAACATTCACGCCACTACTCGCAACGATTATACTATTACATTACCATGCTTCGAGGAATTTAATGAGATGAGTGATATAACACTTTGTATTTTAAAATTTCACGATTACTTTGATGGCATAATTGGCTATGATTTATTAGAAAAATTGGAATCAAATCTTGATTTAAAGAATAGGTTATTAAATACGCGTAATTCAAGCAATCCATTGTTCATGTATGACTCGCGCAATTGTAATTTTATGAAGAAATAATACCGGCTAATTCAACTAAATTAATTAAAGTCCCTATTAATTCTCGCGATGGTGACGTATTGATTGAGAAGCAATGTATATCAAACTGTATAATAGATAATTGCGTCACTACTGTAAAAAATAACCGTGGTATATTAGAGGTCACAAACCCAAAGTGTCATGACGTAGTTTTCTCAATGGATCAATCTGTGAAAGCCGAGTTGTGTAATATTCAGTGCACGCGTACGGAACAACAGTCCGATCGCGTTAAGCAAGTGTTATCGCAACTATGTACGGATCATTTGAACGCCGAGGAAAACGCTAATTTAGAGTCATTATGCGCACGGTACGCCGACGTATTTTATATAGATGGCGAACCTTTAACTTTTACAAATAAAATTAAACATTCCATCCGTACAACTGACGAGGTCCCAATTTATACTAAAAGCTATAGATATCCCTTTATACATAAGCAGGAAGTTCAGAAACAAATTAGCAACATGTTAGAGCAAAATATTATCTGACCTTCAGATTCGGCTTGGAGCTCTCCCATATGGATTGTCCCCAAGAAAGTAGATGCTAGTGGAAAGACTAAATGGCGTCTAGTAATAGACTTTAGAAAGTTAAACGAAAAAACTTTAGATGACCGTTACCCCATACCTAACATATCAGATGTCCTTGACAAGTTGGGCAACTGCCAATATTTCAGCACGTTAGACCTTGCAAGTGGTTTTTACCAAGTCGAAATGAACCCTGACGATATTTCTAAGACCGCGTACACAGTAGAGCATGGACACTTCGAATTTTTACGTATGCCGATGGGACTTAAGAATTCGCCATCCACTTTTCAGCGGGTGATGGATAATGTCCTCAGAGGCTTACAGAACACCATCTGCCTGGTTTACTTAGATGATATCGTTATTTTTAGTACCAGCCTCCAAGAGCATATGGTTAACCTTGAAAAAGGTATTCCAGAGCCTCCGTGAATCTAATTTCAAAATTCAAATGGACAAATCTGAATTTCGTAAGTTAGAAACAGCATATCTCGGTCATATTATTAGTAAAGATGGTATTAAACCTAACCCGGATAAAATTGACGCCATTCAGAAGTTCCCTATGCCCAAAACTCCCACAGAAATTAAACGATTTTTAGGCTTATTAGGCTATTATAGAAAATTTATTCCCGACTTTGCTCGCATAACAAAACCAATGACTCAGTGTCTCAAAAAAGGTTCCAAGATTAATATTAACGATCCAAATTATATTAACTGTTTCGAGAAATGTAAAACCCTATTAATGAATGACCCGATCCTACAATACCCCGATTTTAGCAAAGATTTTATTCTCGCCGTGTGGTTGACGGCATAGAATACAAGTGTCACCACCCCCTATCTTCCCGTGGGTGTCGTAAGAGGCGACTAAGGGATAACACGATGCTAATACTATCTTTGCGTAGAGACGGAAAACTCGACATCAAACCCTATACGACTGCCTCCTTGGTCTCGCGGCATAAATGTGCGCGTGGGATCGGGAGGTCCCGGGTTCGATTCCTGGGTCGGGCAGTGTTATTGGGTTTTTCTGTCACGAAATTCTCAGTAGCAGCACGGAGTCTGGAAATGTGCCCGGTACGGCAATAGGCTCGCCCCGTATTACGTGGGACTAAAGTATATCTGGCGAAAAGTGGGTGTAGAAATACACCTCTGCCTACCCCTTCGGGGATAAAAGGCGTGACGATATGTATGTATGTATGAGTATTTTATTCTCACAACTGACGCTTCAAACCTTGCCATTGGTGCCGTTCTTTCACAAGGACAGATAGGCAGCGATAGGCCCATAGCGTATGCGTCCCGTACATTAAACACTAGTGAAATCAATTACAGCACAATAGAAAAAGAGCTTTTAGCTATTGTATGGGCAGCTAAATATTTCCGCCCGTACTTATTTGGCAGAAAATTTAAAATTGTTACAGATCATAAACCACTCCAGTGGGTTATGAACTTAAAAGAACCGAATTCTCGTTTAACTCGTTGGCGATTAAAGTTAAGCGAATATGATTTCACTACTGTCTATAAGCAGGGTAAGCTGAATACCAACGCTGATGCCTTGTCCCGTGTAGAAATTAATCACGAAGATACTTGCTCCGTATTTGTTAACACATTTGAAAAACCACCATCAGTTTCTGGTTCCTCGACTGAAACAGTTCATACTAGTGCTGAGAATCCCATATTAGAAATTCCGATTTCGGATGAACCCCTTAATAAATTCCATCGCCAAATATGTTTCGTTGTTGTAGGAGATATTAAAAAACGACCTACCGTTTCTAAGCCATTCGAGACTCACACAAAAACAGTTATTCAGTTATCAGAATCTAACCTCGAAGACGACGTTATTAACGCCGTAAAAGAATACGTTAATCCTAAGGTAAAAACCGGTTTGATTATTCATCCTCCATTGGCTATGTACCAAATAATCCCTATCATCCAAGATAAATTTAAAAGTTCTGCCTTGAATATGGTTTTAACGAAGAAAGAAGTAGAGAACGTAAAGGACTATCTTAGACAAGAAATTAATAATTAAGAAATTATTAAAAATTATCACGAGGGTAAAACTAAACATCGTGGTATCAATGAATGCTTTTTATCTTTGTCATATAGATATAATTGGCCTCATATGAAAGACGATGTAACCAAATATATTAACGAATGCACTATTTGCGGTCAAGCAAAGTACGACCGTAACCCTATTAAACAGAAATTTGCTATAGTCCCACCTGCCACTAAACCTTTTGAAATCGTACATCTCTTTACAGCATTCATCTTTTTACAGCTCAAACTGAAAAGTTTCTTACCTTAGTTGATGCTTTCTCTATATATGCGCAAGCATATAATCTCCGAGATGGTACAGCTTAAGTGTCGTTCAAGCTCTTTTAACGTTTTGCACCCATCATGGCGTTCCCTATACTATAATCACTGACCAGGGCCCCGAATTCACTAATGCACTATTTTCAGAATTTATAAGACTTCTTAAAATTCAGCACCACAAAATACTCGCACATTCACCTAACGATAACGGAATAGTAGAACGTTTCCACTTAACTATTTTAGAACATTTAAGAATATTGAAACTAGAAAGGCGTAACGAATCTGTCATTAATCTAATGCCATATGCAATATTAGGATATAACAATAGTATTCACAGTTTCACCAAATGCAGACCTATCGATTTAATCACTGGTCATTTTGACCCTCGTGACTCATTAGACATAAGTTTATCAGAACAATTGTTACAACAGTATTTAGTAGATCATAAGAAGAGACTAACTCAGGTTTATGAATTAATTAATGAAACCACCTTACATAATCGCACTCAATTAACTGAAAATAGGAATAAAGATCGTGAACCAGAAAAAGAATACTCCCCAGATCAACAGATCTTTGTACGTAATCCCCTAGCCAATAGACAAAAACTTGCCCCTCGCTACACACAGGATACTGTACTCGCCGATCTCCCTATTCATATCTACACCAAAAAGAACCGTGGTCCAGTTGCAAAGTCTCGCTTAAAACGCAGCCCTAAGAACCCCGTGTTGTTACAGGATTCTTCTGTTGCTACTACTTCAAATGACTCAAGGACAAGAAGTAATGATTGACCCCTTAGAAAACGGTCCTGGCTTACTCCCTTTTAACTTAGGAACAACACGAATTGTTTCCCATTATCATTCCTTTCTCAACTATATAGATCTTGATATTATACAATCTTATGTTGAGACAGCTAAAGTTAAATTATCTGAAATAAGACCTAGGTTAAAAAATAACACTTCTTATATATTTGAACCGCATACAAATTATCTTAAGTCAAAGTTAACTAAAGTATCTTTACAGTTGCAAACGTTTGAGCATAGTCGTTCTAAAAGAGGAGTTATTGATGGATTAGGCTCAGTTATCAAAGGTATCACAGGCAACTTAGACCAAAGCGATGCCATTAAATATAATAACGCAATTAAAATATTACAGGAGAATGAACATAAATTAGAATCGCAAATCAACCAACATGTAAGCCTAACTAAAACCTGGGCTTCCCAGAACGATCATTTATTGAATAATATAACGCATAACCAAGATAGAATTAGTAAAGTTCTTAATAAGATCATTGAGACAAAAGGTCGTGATCTTATACAGCATGCCCATATGGCCCAGTACTTAGTAATTTTAAGCGATAGTATAGAAAGCTTATTTGAAGAGCTTCGTAAGTTTGAATATACTTTAGCCTTTATACGTGCATCGAGCACACCGCATTCAGTTATAAGTATGGTAGAATTAAGAAAATTACTAGATAAGCTAAGAACTTTGTATCCGCAAAATGAAGTTCTTGATTTAGAAATTAGAGATTATTACGACGTAATGCACAGCAGCCGTAGAACAACTCGACGAAAAGCATTACACCATGAGCTTTCCCAACCCTACGAAAGTGAAGATATCGTGCGGACAAGAAACCCATAGAATACTGACTGGCAGCTACCTCGCTATCGTTGCATACAACTGTCACATAGAAACTCTGGACTTCACTATAGCAAACTCAAACGATCACATCAAAGGATATGCCATAGAGATAATGGCATTGCCGCAAGTCGTAGAACCTGTAACCAAAAGCTCGACGCCTATCCTGTTGAACTCCATTGATCTGCAAAACCTACATGAAATTTACACGAAGTTAACGCTACAAACACCAGTTCAACTCAGCGAAAGCAACATGGAATCCAGTATCTACCATACTACAATCCCGATGTACCTAATACTATTCGGTGCAAGTATACTCGCCATTGTACTAATGTACCGCAAGCGACGAGAACTATCCTCTGCAGAAGTTGAACCGAACGACGTTACAACTACTGGTATCTATGCTGAAGTTCAGGAATTGGCGCCAACGCACCCGAGAGATATAAAAGTTGGCCACAGCAATATTTCATCATCTCACTCAATCAAGATTTTGAAAAAGTTGCTGATTTACGTCGGGAGGTGTTACATACATGCCTATCCCCGAAACCGCTGATACCTGATGCCCCAAATTAGTTTCGCAATGGCAGCCTAGTGACGGCAACGGACACGAGGCGCCGACGCAGCACAACGTGAGGCATCGAACTCCGGACATCGCGGCCCCTTGAAGACGCGTCACTTTGGATCTAACATCGATCGATTGTCGACTTCTATTTAATTATAATTAATTGTAATCTTAAAGTAATAAATTTGTATTAAGTAAATTTTGCATTTTTTTGCATCCTCCGGCTACAGCCGTTGGAAGAGTTTGTTTGTTTGTTTGTTTGAACGCGCTAATCTCAGAACCTACCGGTCGGATCTGAAAAAATATTTTTGTATACGATAGCCCAGTTATGCCGGAAGGCTATAGGCTATATAACATAACGCATCGACCCTTTGAGGCCGGGCAAGAGGCTAAAAAGTCTAAAAGATAATGTCGGTTAATCTCAGGAACTAGCAGTTGGATTTTAAAAATTGTTATTCTTATGATAGCCCAATTATTCCGAAAGGCTATAGGCTATATAAAATTACGCCACAACTTTTAGGGGCTGGACAAAAATAATAAAATGGTCACACGAGAAGGGGGAGGGTTGGGTCAAAGGCAAGAAGAGGCTAAACGAATAGGATACAATCTATATGGGTATCGTTTTCGAGATTTTCGGGACGCGGATTAATAATATGAAATTTATTTAGTGATCCAAGATGGCGGACGGGCAATCAAAGATGGCGGATTGAAAATTTTAAAAATCAATATGGGTATCGCCTTCGATACTTTAAGGGGTGGGGAATCGAAATTCAACATCTATATCGTGATCAAAGATGGCGGATGGGAAAATTTAAAAAAAAGGTCAATATTGGTATTGTCTGCGATGTTAAAAGGGATGGGGAATCCAAATACAACATCTGTTTCGTGATTCAAGATGGTGGAAGGGAAATCAAAGATGGCGGATGGGAAAAACTTAAAAAATCAATATGGGTATCTATTCTGATGATTTAAGGCATGGAGAATTCAAATACAACATCTATTTCGTGATCAAAGATGGCGGATAGGAAATCAAAGACGGCGGACGGGATTTTTATTAAAGTCGATATGGGTATCGTCTCCGATATTTTAAGGAATGGGGAATTCAAAAACACCATCTATTTCGTGATCAAAGATGGCGGTTGGGAAATTAAAAAAAAATAATATGGGTATCGTCTCCGATGATTAAAGGGATGGGGAATCCAAATACAACATCTATTTCGTGATTCAAGATGGTGGATGGGAAATCAAAGATGGCGGATGGAAAAATTTTTAAAAATCAATATGGGTATCGTCTCTGATGATTTAAGGCATGGTGAATCCAAATACAACATCTATTTCGTGATCAAAGATGGCGGATGGGATTTTTTTTAAAGTCGATATGGGTATCGTCTCTGATATTTTAAGGAATGGGGAATTCAATATTAGGTATATAAAAATCTATGATTGTTTGTTCATCATTTATAGACTCTGAAATGATAAGAGATTAAGCGCTAAGTCAATGGTAACTTTGGAAAAGGGGCTTGGAAAAAAAAGAATTAAATAAAAACTCTTAAAAAGGCGATACGAAGTTCGCTGGGTCAGCTAGTCTATATATATAAAATTCTCGTATCATGGTGTCAGTTAAAATTCTCCTCCGAAACGGCTAGACCGATTTGTATGAAATTTTGTATGTATATTCGGTAGGCCTGAGAATTGGTCGTAATCTATTTTTAAAACTTCCAAGTCATAAGGGTGGCCAGCCCAAAATTTTATATTTTTATTTTTTTTGATATGGCAGTATAAAATACATACAACTCTTAATTTTCACCCCTTTATCACCAACTCCTTTTTTTATAGCCATATTAGTAATTTCATCTTATCACTAGATCAATCCTGTTGGCCACGCCACGCGCACACCGGAGTAAAAAAATCGTTTCTCAGTGTTAGTTACAATACTCCTCCAAAACGACTGAACCGAGTTGTACGAAATTTTAAACGTATATTCTTTAGGTTTGACAATCGGCCGCAATTAAGTTTTTAAACCCCTAAGTAATAAGGACGGGCCAAGCTAAACATATATTTTTGAAGTTATACTTCTATAGGCGCGTTATGAAAAAATAATGAGAGTCACATTTTACGATGCTTGCGCATGTGTGACAGAAAATTCTCACGGGATAAGTTTTTAGTTTCTACATTCACAAAAAGAGAGACGGGACATTTTTTATATTATTTATATGGGTATCATTTTCGGAGTTTTCAAGCATTCTGATCACGAAAATGACATCTATTTGGGAATCCAAGATGGCGGACGGGACATTTTTAATAAAATTCATATGGGTATCATTTTCGGGGTTTTCATGGATTCTGATCACGAAAATGACATCTATTTGGGAATCCAAGATGGCGGATGAGACCTTTTTAATAAAATTAATATGGGTATCATTTTCGGAGTTTTCATGCATTTTGATCACAAAAATGACATCTATTTGGGAATTCAAGATGGCGGACGGGACATTTTTAATAAAATTCATATGGGTATCATTTTCAGGGTTTGCATGGATTCTGATTACGAAAATGACATCTATTTGGGATTCCAAGATGGCGGACGAGACATTTTTAATAAAATTAATATGGATATAATTTTCGGAGTTTTCATGGATTCAGGTCATGAAAATGAAATTTATTTGGAAATCCAAGATGGCGGACGGGACATTTTTAATAAAATTAATGTGGGTATAATTTTCGGGGTTATCATGCATTCTGATAACGAAAATGAAATTTATTTGGGGAACCAAGATGGTGGACGGGACATTGATAGTAAAATTAATATCTTTAACATCATAATATAAATGGCCTAATTGTCATTTGGCATCGTTTTACTCTGTCAACTTTTTTGAAGTTATACTTCTTTAGGTGCGTTATGAAAAAAATATGAGAGTGAAATTTTACGATGCGCGCGCATGTGATGCGCATGTGGTGTGACACAAAATTTTCACGGGAGATAAATTTTAGTTTCTACATTCACAACACGTGTTTTAGTTTCGTACAGTGCGAATTATAAATGTGCTGATAAATTATATGCAGTAGTGATTTAAACTGAATATTTTGATTTATGTTATTTACCATTGTTAAATATTAGTGAAAAAATTTGTGCTTATATATTTTTTCAAGTGCTCCAATATTATTGAGGTTAACTATCCGTATGTATTATTTATTGATATAAATTAAAATAAAATTGTTTAATATCATTAATACTAAGTATTATTAAATGATTAATGTTAAATATTTATTATTGGTTATTTAATATCTACAAAATAAATAAATAAACTTAATAAGAAAATTAACCAAAACCAACATCTCATTAAAATATTCATTTTTAATATTTATTATTAAGTAAGCTGAATAACTAATAAAAAATTATAAAAATAAATGAACAAATGGAATGAAAGTTTTTGATAAAATAAAAAGTGAAAATTTTTAATGATGCCAAGGAAGTATAACTTCTCACGCGCGTACGTAAGTACACGCATTTTAATTTATTTATTTTTCGACATTTTATTTACCTACATATTTATCTTTCTTTATGATATGGCATTGAAAATACAAACAACTCTAATTATTCACCCTTTTAACACCAACCCTTATTTTTAATAGCCATCTTAGTAAGTTAATCATATCACTAGATCAATCATACGCGCCAGACGCATACTGCAGTCAGAAAATCGTTTCACAGCGTTAGTGAAACAATTCAGCAATTTCACAGTGTTAGTGATACCGAAACCTTTGTACCGATTTGTATGGAATTTTATATATATTTGGTAGATCTGAAAATCGGTCGTAAAGTATCTTACAAAACCCTAAGTCATAAGGGTGGTGAAACCCAAACCTTTCTTTTTTGTTTTTATCGGCATAATTTTTTATTTCCATTCCGTATTAGTAGTTGAATCATATTACTAGATCAGTTGTCCACGAGAGGTGCAAACTGAATTAAAAAATATGAAATATAGAAATTTTATATATATATATTCTTTAGGTCTGAGTATTGGTCGTAATCTATTTTCAAACCTCTAAGTCATAAGGGTGGTCCAACCTAAATATATAGGTAGGTACTTACTTTTTTATTTTTGGTCAATTTCTTAAGCCCAGATGGATGGATGGAAAAAAAGGAATGAGAAAAAAGACCTTAAAAAGGCGATACGGAGTTCGGCGGGTCAGCTAGTTATACTTATATTATTTATAGATTAATTAACTTGACTCTCGACAGTCTCGACATTATACATCCAGTACATGTTATTATATAGTTATTTATTTTTGGCATTATTATTATTTGACATTTAATGACTTTTATATGACTGTATGTTAATTTTGTTATCATGCTGAATTTGATTTAACATGACATTCAAATTTAATCTTATTTTACTGACAATTGTATGTGTTTTGCTTTTTACCTTGCTGTATTTATGCTTTTGCTTCATAATGCCAATATAATGGAAATTTTATTTTACTATGTTATAACTAAATATTATTAAATTCGTTCAGATTATGGTATTGACAGTAGATTTATTATTATTCTAAAATTATTATTTAATATTGATGTTCCTAAAGATAAGTTAAGAATTTAAGATTGTCAATATGTGAGCACCATGTAGTCGCTTTTATTTTCTTTTCTCAAATTTTTTGATCATTATCATGCAGTTCTGGGTCGTCATGCTCACTTAAAAGTCTTGCTTACAGTGGCGTTGTGGGTCGGGTGGTTTGGTTCTAAGGTAAGTTTGTTCTTTGGAGCTAAGCTATGGCTGAGTCACACGTCATACTCGTGAACGGGTGCCGTCTGCCGGGACTGGTCGGCTCTGAACTGTTGCCGAAATTCTATCAAAGGGTAACTATATTGTAGTTTATAGTCGTCTCACATTGTACTCACATATTTATACTTTATTTTATATATTATTAATTGTAATTATATTGTCTGGACTTCAAAAGAGACTATGACCTCTGAGTTTGTTTCGGATGTTTCTTCTCAGGGCAGTCAGTTAGGAAACACCGGCCTCATCTAGTTTAATTTTTTTTTTAAGTATGACTTTGTTTAAGTGTTTGTTATGAGCCTATGAACAAATAAATGATTTGACTTTGACTTTGATTTGTCGATACCATTAGTTTGTACAAAAGTTTAGCGTGAGGGCTCGGGACAATAAATGAGGGTTTCGTATCGGGGCGAGGCCCCACGAGCCGCCGGGTGCCTAGGGTTCGCGCTAAACTGTTTACATTGAGTTATTTGCCGACAGGTGGACAAACGAAACTAATGTGCTCCATCCGCACCGCACCGTCGTGACAGCCTCTCTCGAGCGCGACCTGAAACTTCTGATTTACGACTTTTAAAATATGTTCGTCGGAAGTTAGAAGCTCTATAGTCAACCAAGGTTAAGTGAGTAAACAAACGTCGTGGCAAACGCGCGGCACATTGAGGTAGGTGCCGCCGATGTTAGCAGTAGCCTACAATATTGTGAATGCGGCGCGCTCGTGGTTCTCGAGGCACCGTCGACGCTCGGGAATTTTCAATTACATTTTTTCGCCGAGTCGAACGTCTGTCGGGATTCTCTCACAGTGCTCAGGTACAAATAAACAAGTATTCGTCTGAAGGAGCCAATAAAGGTGACGTTTAGTCACGATTGCCGGCGAGTAAAGTCGAGGCGCCACCAACGAGTGCTTTCTGTACACTCTGAAGCTTTGCGAGCAGTTGCGATGAATGTTCTGCGGGGTTACATTCCACATTATATTGCTTTAGCGGCACGATGGAATAGTAAAAGACGCAGCAGTTCAATTCATTATGAATAATTATTGTGTAGCCAATATGAAACAACTATGAAATTATGAACAATATTCGCTGTAGGCCAATGCTGTAATGATACACCGGTTGATGTATTTCCAAATTGTACAGGCAATGGCCCCGCACATTGCCCGCTCAGTATTACGCCGACTCTTGCATTTAATGACTAAGAAAAGCGTAAAGAAAAGACTGGAAAAGCAAATATTCCGTCATATCTGGTTGGACCAGGAAGCGGACCTCGCGCTTCAGGCGTAAGTCTCGGATGCCACCGGGATAACGCTAGGACGATGATGATAATGAATTCAGCATGTGACTTGTCTTTATCATTTCACTTCTCAAGTGTAGTTAATACACTTTTAAATAACTTGAAAACATTGTAATATGCTGGCTAAAGAAGGTTTTTTTTCTATAATAAATACATAAATAATCATGGGCAGGAAAAGGAAAAGACGTGGCATTAACGGGAAGGGTCCGGTTAGCAGAAAGGAAACGCTTATATCTAACATGTAACTGCGTCAGCAGTTTTGCATTAAACCAAAACTGCCGACGTTGCATAAAATCTCAACGGGACTATCGCCGGATTTGCCTAATTGTATGAATATCATTTAGCAGACACCTTGTCTTACCATTGTATAATGTGGAATGGATCATTATCTCGTAATTGCATGTGTGTGAATGAAGAGTAGTGTATCGATTTGCATTCTCCACCGTTTGTTTGACACTGATCCTCATTGTTAAAATGTTATTATAATAGCAATTATCATTGTATCAGCAAAGCAGTAAGCATCGATTAGTCTAATTAGCAGAGATTTATATACATACATACATAATACATTTCTTAATGCTTATGTCTATTATTTTAGTTAAAAAGCTATTACATATTTTTTATAGAAGGAATAACAAGTAAAAACACCAACGGGTTAAAAGTGCGCGTAATTTTTTTTCATTTGTATTATAAGTCTATGTGCTGGCACCACAAGTTATACTGATCGCTATATTTGAATGCCTTTGTATTAAACTAATTCACAGTACAAAATTAACTAACTATAAAACGCGAACTTGTCTCTTATAACTACATATTAATATAGTTTTAATGAGTAATTTTGTTATTTCGAATTTTATTAAATTAGCTTAAGCTTACACTTACTCAAACCTCTGCGGCCTAAGTTAAACAGATTTTTGTACCACTATTTAAGTTAAAGTAAAATTTTGAAGCGAGGTAATAAATACTACGCAAATAACGCGCAGCGGTCGTCTATTAAATTCAAGAGGCGACGTCTGACGAAGATTTTAATATACATATTATAATAAATGCCTCAGGTAAACGACTTCATCTGTTAAGCTTATCTCAATTAGATGTCTAAGTCTAGCTTTGAAATTCATTCAAATCTATTTCAATATAGCAGACTTATAGAGTCTAAGATCAGCACACACCTTTTCTTGAATGTATGCTTTCTAAGGCATTGTAATCTCTTCAAAGCTAAGTCTATAGGCTATTTGTTGGTCTTATGTTATTTAAAATTGTGTCTGGTTAAGCAATGGGTTTTAATTGTATATATAGAATCTATAAGTAATTATTTGAGACTTGACATACATAAGTGTTACATAAAAAAATCCTATATTCGTTTAGGTCACAAGACCTAAACGAATATAGGATTTTGACTTGACTTTCTGTTTTAAAATATATACAATTCCAAAATGCTTCGCACTAAGAAAGTGATGATATTTCTCTTGTATGTATCTCGAGACAATGAGTTCGTCTGCCAAGAAAATAACCGAGCTTGTGAGAGCACGAACCACGATTTCAGAAAACATTCCTTACAAATCCACTGTCGTTTCCTAATATATTCACAAAAAAGTGCCTACTTAAACCAAATTTATGAACACTTATTTACTCTATGTTTCTCTTTCATCCTTAGTACAGTGTGAAAATATGCATAACCCGAGTCTGCGATTGCTTCGTGAACAATAAAATAAACAATGTTTAATAATTCAACAAGAGCTGTAACTCTTCTCAAGTGTTGAACGTAGGCGCCTCCCCGACAGATCATTGAGAATAAAAACTTAAGTTTGAATGGACTAGGCCAGGGATGACCAACCTTAAGGCCTCATTACAAAACAAGGACTTAGTATAAAACCAGGCCAGAGCAAGACTTAAACTTTTTAAACAAACTTTTTTACGAAGGTCGCTTTTATTTCGATTTGAGAACAACATTTGTGCCAAAGAATTTTGGAGACAGCTGCTTCACTATGAATTATTTTAGCTTATGTTTATTTTACGTAGCTGAGATCAAAAGAAAATAAAATAGTCTATAGTTTTGTAATAAGATGCTTAGTGGTGTACGAGGCATTAATTATGAAAAATATTACGTGAAATCTTAGAAGTAACCGACTTTATCGTGCTGATACATTTGAGCATTCATGAGTGAAGCAAGATTGACGAATCCAATATATAAGGCAGATATGTGTGGGCGGTTGCGGCAGACCTCGTACGACGTTCGTCGACCAAATTGGGGACGTTTTGAAAAACGGAAAAGTCCGAAGCACCCGTAACCGGCAAGCATGTATGAAAAGATTAATGAATGTAGAGGAAGTGCGTGAGGTTTGTAAGGATAGAAGCAAGTGGCGTTCTGTTGTCTCTGCCTACCCCGACGGGAAAAAGGCGTGAACATATGTATGTATGTCTGTATTTGTAACAGAACAACGAGCATTCGCCATTTTTGTTTGTTTTTCCAAAATGATGAAAAAAACAGAGCCAAACATTATTGCTAACAACATTTTCACGATTTTTCTAGCGAACATTCTAATCAGCAAAAGGGTCGAAGAAGATTTACTTTCCATTCGCTAATATGTTCGCCAGAACGCTCGGTTGAATGCTCGCTGAAACACCATCGTTTGTTTTTCTGTTTTGTAACATTCGCGAAAAAGCTCCTTACAGGTGAATGCTTAAGTGTATCAGCACCTTGAAGTAACAATTTCAATAGTCCTATCTATTAATCTGTATTTCAATCAAAAGTTAGATTAATTTCTAGTGGTCTCTCAACAGGACTACGTCAAGTTCTAGATACTAACAGATTTGTTTATCGATTAGATTCTTTACAACCGGTTAAGATCTTTTCTAGAGGAATACAAAATAATAGCTGACAATCAGTACGGTTTTCGGACGGGTATCTCGACTGAAGATGCCGTCTTAGAACTGAGACAGCTAGTAGCTCGAAAGCTAGAGAATGGGATTAAGTGTATGGGTATATTTTTGGATCTTTCCAAAGCATTTAACACAGTTTCTGTTCCCAAACTTCTTATAAAAATGGAACGCCTAGGAGTGCGAGGTATTGCTCTGGATATCTTCAAAGATTATTTAAAAAAGCGCACCCAACGTGTTAAAATTGATATGTACCTGAGTGACGAAGAGCTTTTAACATATGGTTTACCACAAGGAAGCATACTTGGTCCAACTCACTTCCAAATCTATGTTAATGACCTCTGCAAGATGGACTTTCCAAACTCCAAGCTATATGCCTATGCCGACGACACAGCAATAATCGTTTATGGACCTACCTGGGATGTAATCCAAACAGAAGCAGAAACATGTCTTGCCAAAGTAATGAACTGGCTTAACTCAAACATCCTAACCCTAAATTTGAATAAAACATATTTTATGCCCTTTACTATCCGACGTAATACATCGCCACCCCCCTCGTTTACTATTACTGCTCACTCATGCTTAGACAAATCCGCACCTTGTTCTTGTCCGAAAATCAGTAGAACTGACCGTATCAAATACCTGGGCATACTTATTGACGATGCTCTAAAATGGGACAAACAACTAGACGCACTTACCACTCGTGTAATGCGTCTCATTCACATATTTAAGACACTCAGAAAGTCCGCTAATAGTGATACATTATATATGGTACATAATGCCCTATGCAAATCAATAATAGGTTACTGCATCTCTGTATGGGGAGGAGCAAATAAGACCAAATTTGTAAGAGTAGAACGAGCACAAAGAGCCATACTCAAAGTAATGACCAGGAAGCCTATAAAATACCCAACCAACCAGCTATACTCAGAATGTGGTGTACTAACGGTCCGTCAGCTCTTTGTGCTGAATTCTATCCTTAGGAAGCATTGCACCCTCCCCCCTGCAGATCCAAAAAAGCGTACAAACATTCCGCCAGGTACCCCACACAATACGAAATTTGCTAGGCACCAGTTCTACACGCTAAGTACCCACTTATACAAAAAAGTCCATGAACAGCTAGGTATTAGGGATTTTAACGTATATTAGGCCAAACATATGGTGACGGAGTGGTTACAAAAACAAGACTATTTACAAACAGAGTCTCTTCGAAACTACATCGCTTAATATAAAAATACACACACGCACACACATACACACACGCACATACACACACGCACATACACACAAGTACATACACTCAAACACACACACATACACACACACACACCCACACACACACACACACACTCACTACCACCACACAAACATATAATATAATTCAATATTTGATAAAAGTCGGAGTTCACCAGGGTTCCACCATAAGTCCGTTGGTGTTTAATCTGGTTATGAATTACATTACAGAGCAGCTGCAGCGACCTGTGCCTTGGTCATTATTGTACGCTGATGACATAGTACTGATCGCAGAAAGCATAACAGAAGTGCAGGAACAGCTCAATGCATGGCAACGCGCTTTGGAAAGACGAGGACTTCGTGTGAACAGAGACAAAACCGAGTATATGGTGTGTGATTGGTCTGGAAGTAATACCACCACCCAGCCATCAGTTACGATTGAGGGTTCCTCTTTGGTGAGATCAGAGCAATTTAAGTACCTGGGTTCAATCGTAGCTCCAAAACAAGCCACTGAAAAAGATATTCAACACAGGATCACAACTGCCTGACTTAAGTGGAGGTCACTGTCCGATGTGCTTTGTGACGCCAGGATGCCTATTAAACTTAAAGGGCAAGTTTACAAACAAGCAGTACGACCAGCATTAATGTATGGTTTGAAATGCTGGCCAATGAGAAAGGCAGATGAACAAAAGATCCACGTCACCGAGATGAAAATGCTGCGCTGGGCAGGGGGAGTTACGAGATTGGACAAAATTCGCAACGAATACATCAGGGGAACGTTTGGGGTTGCAAGGATTGAGGACAAGCTAAGAGAGAATCGCTTGCGTTGGTACGGACATATTATGAGGCGCAATGAAGACCATATGACCAGGACGGTAATGGAAATGGAGGAGGGAAAGAAAAGTAGAGGCAGACCGGCTACCACCTGGAAAAGCACTATTGAGAAAGACCTTAAAACTATGGAGGTAGATGTAGTAACAACTCAAAACAGATCGCTGTGGAGGAAACGTACGAGGAGGGCTGACCCCAAATGATATGGGATTAAAGCCAGGAGAAAGAAAAAAAAAGAAGAAAGAAGATAATTCAATTTTTTTTTAATTTTATATCTTTATGTAAGTAAATTAAATATTATTGTAATGGACCGATTAACATTGTTTCCAACCTGTTGTATAAATCTAATAAGTGTAAAACCAGACACTGTCTCTTAAGATACAGGAATACCTAGTTTAAGAGATAGGGTTTATAATATTGTACAGATACACAATCAAATACAGCAACACAATCCCATTACTCCCCAATTGTCATACGCTGTGAATTTATTGTACTTACATATCTGTAATTTTTATCTGTAATTTGTTTGGTAAATAAATAAATTATTATTATTATTATGTTCTTTATTTATCACTTATCTCATGGTTTCATTAATATTTTTAAATTACATTACATAAAAAAGAAAATTTCATTTGAAAATATAAATGGGACCACGGTGACCCACCAATGTCGGGTACAGGGACCAAGCCACCGGTGGTTAGGGCCTGAGAGACAGGAACTTCCTTACGATGCGCGCCGTGTCAAGAAGAACTGCCTTCTGAATCAAGGACATTATCCAGCTGCCTAGTGCGAGCCTCTTTAGATGTTGGTCGAGGCTCTTGGCGATTAGCCCATTTACCGACACGACTATCGGCACAATGATCGCCGAATCCACATCCCACATGTCAACAATCTCGTGAACTAAGTCCAAATATTTGATCTCTTTCTCTGCTCTCACGAGATTGCCGTCATGCGGTATGGTGATATCGACTATCATTGCGAGTCGCTCTGCTCGGTCTATCACTACAATATCAGGCTTATTACAATAAATGGCTACAATAGTCCTGTCTGTAATGATAGACCGATCCCAGTACAACAATGCACGACCATTCTCAAGAACTGGGTCGGGCACATATCTGTAATACGGTACCTCTGAACCAACAAGATTATATTTAAGGGGTAGTTGCTGATGGATTATCCTGGCCAATTGGTTGTGTCTGTGCAAATACTAACCGTTGGCAAGACTAGAACAACCGGACACTATATGCCTGAGGGATTCCCCGGGTTGGTGACACGCCCGACATATGTCAACCGTCCCATCCTTCAGAAAATACTTCCGGTAGTTATTTGTCATAACAACTTCGTCCATAATTGCAAAGACAAAACCTTCGGTTTCCCCGAAGAGATCACCGAATCGTAGCCAGGAAACAGAAGCTTTAAAGTTTACATCTGGTCCATGTAAGGCTCTGTAAAATCGTCCATGCAGCTCCTTGCCCCTCCATACTTCCCGTCGGTCCTCAGTACTAAGTAGTTCTCTTAAGCCAGAGCGAGCGGGGTAAGTCCGGTATCAATTGCGACTACATCGCGATGCACATCAACACTCATCTGCAGAAAATATTCTCGGAGGTTGCACAGCTCGCGGTTATGGAGGGTCTTTGCACATAAAAGGCCTCGACCCCCACATTTCCGCGGGATGTACAGCCTCATCACTGACGAGCGTGGATGATGCATCCGAGATGCAGTCAGCATTGAACGGACTTTTCTATCCAGGGCATCTTGTTCAGTCTGGGTCCACCTGAGTATGCCGAAGGAATACATTAAGACTGGCATGGCCCACGCGTTGCAGGCCCGCACCTTGTTGCCACCTGATAAAAGACTGTTAAGTACTTTTTTCAGGCGACCAAAGAAACGAGCCTGCAACGTCTGTTTCATATCAGTCTCAGAAATATTCAAAGACTGCGCCATACCCAGGTATTTGTAAGTTTCGGTCAGGGAGAGGGATCTAAGTTGTATGGAATCTGAGAGTTGTATCCCTGCAGATTTCATAATCCTGCCTCTCTTCACATGCATGACCGCAGATTTATCCACACCAAATTCCATCCTGATAGACTTACTAAAGGTTTCGGTTACCTTAAGTAACCCAGTCAGTTGGATATTGTTGGGGGCAAATTCTTTCAGGTCATCCATGAAAAGGAGGTGAGATGTAACTTGACCTCCTCTCCTTAACCGATAGCCTAGCCCTGAAGCCTCTAACAAGGTACTTAGAGGGTTCAGGTCAAGGTAAAACCACAAAGGACTCAGGCTGTCGCCCTGGAATAAACCTCACTCGATCCTTATTGGAGCCCCGCAACCCAAGATCGATCGACACCCTGGATAGTGCAATATGGTCCTCTAATGCCCCAAACACGCCCTTAAGAAGGTGCATAGAGTTGTATCTACTTTGTACAACTCTAGCGCCCTCAAAAGCCACGCATGAGGCACGGAGTCGTACGCCTTTTTGTAATCTATCCAGCATGTCGATAGATTCTTTCGGTTACGGCGCACTTGTTGGCTAATGGCCATGTCAATCAGTAGGAGCTCTTGAGTACCACGAGCCCCACTCTTACATCCATTTTGAGAAACAGATACAATTGAAATATCAACTATATGTTTAGATAACTTCGTTCTCAAAATGGATGTAAGAAGTTTATATAATGTTGGTAGGCATGTAATTGGCCTATAATTCTTGGGGTCCTTGGTACTACCAGACTTATAAAGCAGGTGGGTAACGCCGGATGTTAACGACCGACGTCAAATGCGACCCTGATTCCAATGACGATTTTAATTGAGATGCTAAGCAAGCATGCGAACTTCGGAGCTATTTAAGCCAAAAATTGTGCAGCCCATCCGGTCCCGCAGACTTCCAGTTCTGTAACGGACGGACTGCACTGGCTACGTCTTCGATTGTTATATTTATAGGCTTGGCATCGCTGTATCAGTGAAAGCTAATCTTGTATTAACTACCGGTATCTAAGTACTTACTTTTCGACTGAACACGTCATTTAAACAGGACAGTTTCAGTTAAGCCTGTAATCTATAGAAAGTAAGTTGTAAGCAAACTTGATTTTAGATAAACTTTGGAATTGTTTAGTCATCGGATACTTGACACTGGGTTACAACAGAATACAAACTTGAAACACATCGAGAGACCGCTATAAAAGAGAATGTAAACTTTACTGTCGGTCGTGTACACTCTGTTTGAAACCTATCAATTTCGACTGCAATTAATATCAAGATATAGGCGCTTCACGTCGCTCAGCCCGTAACTTATCGGGCTATCGAGATTGGGGTTGTTCCGACACTTGCATGGATTGTAGTCGTTATTCAACACATTGTAGGGAATCCTATTGCTGTAAGATGTTAATTTGGTTCCTAAATTAATTATAGAAATAAATTGCAAGTCAGGTGCGCTGTACAAAATGTAAGTAGTGCATCAGTGCGGTGCGACGCCGGGCGCGAGTTTGGTCCGGTCTCGGTATAATTGGCCGCAACGTGTCGCGCTCTGATTAAGTTTAGACGTCACACGGCTCTCGCTCCCGACCACCTCATTTACAACTCAGGATTTACAGCAAACTTGATGATTTCATGTGGTTTTGCGGCTAGTTTTATGTGTCGACATATTTTAGATTTCATAAATCCGTGCTGATTAAAACCTCAAAATAAAGGAGTCGAGTTTAGGTTCTCTTGAATACTCAATACTTTAAGTGACATTGGAAACATAATAGGCTCCAGCACCATATTTTTTAGATTATTATACAGTCTTCAATTATACTTTGTAAATTCTGATTTGCTGTTGAAGCATATAAATCTTTTAGGTGTGTTGTAGTATACTATAACCACCTGCTGATTCGTGGATCAGTGCACTAAATATCTTGAAGGCAATCTGGATGGATGATTGGATGCACCATGATACTTTCACAGCTGTATACGTCTATGAATTTTGTGAGATGCCGCGCGTTTTATCTTTATGGCAATAGTAGTAGATAGTAACCACAGATCTAATAATACCACAAAACTAAAGTCTTGCTTGAGATGTGTTCAATGTTATAAAACTTATTGTATTATTTACTAAACAATGTGCATATCTGCTAAGCAAGTTGACAATTGCTAGTATAACTTGGCTATATTAATGACGCATTCAGGTGGTTGGCACAGTGTGTGCATACTGCTGAACTTTGACAATCACCCGTATCGCTGAGTGTGCACAACGCACGGCTCGTACGACCATCGCCCTGTTCCGTGCTCAGTGCTCTGTGGCGCATATCTCATGTGATTTGGTACCACTTTAAACTAATGTGACTATATTTCATGGCGAAAGAATGAATTATCCTGTGCTTTATGCAATGAAGACGTTTATTTTAAGGTAGAATAAAGCTTTTATAGGTATGCGTGACGTTGAATTCAAAAGCACGGTTTAAAATTATTGAGTATTAGCTCTTCCCCGCGCTTTTACACGAGTTATTTTTAGTATCTCGACATAGCGTCTTGTACTGGTTTAAATAGCCAATATCTTCCAGTGAAATCACATTAAAATCAGTTCAGGCATTCTGGAGATTATAACAGACAAACAGAAAGATAAGCAGACAGACGGCCAGATAGACAAAAATTTAAAGAAATTATCGTTTTTGGGTTGGTGACTATCTAAAAGCACATGAAAAACATAGTTATTTTGAAATCACAGACCAACACTTCAACTTTATTTATAATATTGTGTCTAGCTCTATACTCTGTATTGCTCAATTGAAACACTCTCATTAATTGTTTATAAAGTGCTATCTAACTCAAAGAAAAACAAAATACACACGAATACTGCTATTTTGAACAATGCTACCTTTAGAAATGTTATACTGGCTCAATTTTTACCACATAAAAACAAATCATATGCAGGGAATGCTTACGTATTACAATCACAACTAAATTATGAAATAAAATATGTTCACGTTCCATGGAAGTGGAGTTTGCATGATTATATTAAATGTTTAATGCTCTCCTGGAATTCGCTTTTATTATGTACGGCGTTTTACCGACGATACAAACCGAGTTGGATGACAGCGCGAATGTGACTCGCTTGGACAACCACAATTTTGGGATGACGCAATAGGTGACGTGAGGTGCGAAGGGCCATACTGACATATTTTGTATTGACAGCGGTTCAAGCCAGAGTAGTTTGACTCGTAGTGGGTGATTTGACGACCATGCTTAATTTTACTCTGTCGCCGATGTAGCGCTTCAAAGTATAGCACATGATGTACGCCAAAACAGACTTCACTACATGGTTGGCGTAGTGGCTTAAGCGGCCGCCTCGCCGCTTGACATTGCGCCGAATGTTGTGGGCTTGATGCCCACATGAGACGACACTTTGTGTGATTTACAAATTGTTGGTTAGGTAACGGAACCGGTCTTGGACACTGCACCAATAATGGACATTTTCAAACATAATTAAAAAAAAGAACCAAATCAAAACATTTTTATAAATATGGCAACATTTTGTGCAAGCTATACGGATATCCGAACAACATTATGTCAGTTTGACATTTAACAACCATGTTGTTTTGTTAACATCTACGGTCGCGTGAGTGCAGGTGAAACTAATACAGAATAATCTGTTTTTGTTAGAAGAATTCTAATGCAGGTGGGTAACATGCGTGGAATTTTTAAAAGAACAATGGCAGAATTTGGTCTGGGTTTGTTGTGGCGAGCTTAAACTTAAACATATGAACAAAACAAATTGTTTTTCTTTTGTCTACGATTTTTAATATTTTCGCTTTGTCTCGATAAAGCCGGAGTATTTTATGATGATAAAAAGCATTCCAATTGATTACGAACTAGGTACCTTCTTTAATATTTGATTATTGCCATAGACAATGGTGTGACAGGAATAGACGTGAGTGCTATTGATCCGTATCGATTATTAAATAAGTAATCGATACGATCGACCTTTATAGGGTTAGTTTGGTTTAAAATGTAATTATTACCAACTAAATTCAAAATTAAACATCTGGTACCTAGATGATGGAACCCTGGGAGGTGACATAGAGACTGTGTTTCAATATCTGGCACTCCTGAAATCAAATTTTTTATCCATAGGCTTAGAACTGAATACAAGCAAATGCGAAATTTTTATTAATGACATACATACATACATACATAGACTCATGCCTGCTTCCCCGAAGAGGTAGGCAGGGGCACATTAGACGCCCGCCCTTCGCCAGTGTTTTGATCCCACGTAATAGGTGGCGAGTCGCTTATCGGGATATTTTGTTTGCCAGAGCCTCGTCCGTTGATCGGCAGGTGCACCACTTGCAGGTGAGGCTGGCCTAGGACCCCAAGCTCCTGGTGGGAACCCTATGAATAGAGGATTTATCTAAATGACAATTTAGATAAATCCTCTATTCTTTCAAAATTTCAATATTTGGCTCCCAATATCACCCAAGTTGTAAAAAGTTATCTTCGCCTCCTGGGGTCCCCAATTTTAGACGACGGTTTTGATTCCTTTATACAGGAAAAAATTCAAAATTCAAAGTGAAATTTCTGACAGGCTACTCAAAATTAATATACATTCGGCTTTCACTATTATCCAATATTGTCTTTTTGTACCTAAATTTACGCACGCATTACGGTGTTCACCTTTTTGGAAAAATCCTACTCCACTCATTCAAATTGACAAAATTATACAGAATACCCTGAGTAAAATTTTGAATGTGGCCCTGAACGACCGGGTTTGGCTACAGGCGTCCTTACCTGTGCGCTTGTGTGGCCTCAGCGTTCGCAAAATTACCGTCTTAAGCCTGCCAGCGTTTTTGTCATCAGTCCACAGCACTGCAGAATTGACTAGGAAAATTTTAGCTCCCACACTGGTTGATTCTGAGGTGCCGTGTAAGACCGATGCCTTGAACGCTTGGAGAAATGCTTGTCCAGGAACTGAGTTACCCCAACATTTATCCTCCCAGAGGCAATGGGATGGGCCGCTTTGCGGCATGGTACGAGAAAACCTTCTCAATACATCGTCCAACACTGCGGAGCGTGCTCGCCTGCTGGCTGTGGGAGAATAGGATTCGGGCCTCTGGCTTCAGGCACTGCCATCGTCCAATATAGGTACCACGTTGGACGATACGACCTTTCGCTTCGCTACTTGCCTCCGTTTAGGTGCGTCATGTGTCTCTCCGCATCGTTGTAACTGTGGAGAGGCTGTCGATAGCCTTGGTCACCATGGCCTGTCATGCAGCAGGAACGCGGGTCGTTTTTCACGACACGCCAACCTCAATGACATACTGCGCTGTGTTCTTGCCACCGCTGGCGTTCTAGCCCAACTTGAACCTCAAGGCTTGGCGCGCGACGATGGCAAAAGACCAGGCGGGATGTCGTTACTGGGTAGGCCTTTGGTATGGGACGCAACATGTGTCGATACTTTTGCGCCATCTCATCTTCCCAGCACAGCAGGTTGTGCGGGCGCTGCTGCTGCTACAGCGGAGACGCTAAAACGGCGCAAATATGTAAATCTAATAGGAGATTATGTATTTAAGCCGTTTGGGGTCGAAACATTGGGGCTATGGGGTCCAAGTGCGAGGTCACTTTTTAGAGATCTCGCAAAGAGACTCATAGACGCCTCGCGTGACCAGAGGGCTGGCACGTATTTGGCTCAAAAGATAAGTATAGCCATTCAACGAGGCCAGCCAGCCTGCCAGTCTTCTGGGCACGCTTCCAATTGACTGCGATGCGGATGAGTTTCGTAACGCCTTCAAAATTTTTATTTTAAGCTTTTTAATTTTCTCTTCTTGTATATATTAATTAGTTTTATTAAATTAAGTCTTATTAATATCTTAAACTATATCTTCAATTGTTAATTGTTTTATGGAAAAAAATTTGAACAAGGTAAAAAAAAAATTAAAATGCAGTTATTGTATCTTTAATCAACATATTATCAATATTTTTTGAAGCAAAGCAACTTTTAATTCAAATAAAAATGGAACTAAACGTCACAGCATTGTTTTAATGTTGAATCGATTTCACATAAAATCGATTTAAAATGTGCAGCTCTGCTTTTGTCTTTGGCTGTGACAGTTAGATGTCGTTCAGCATAGAGCATAGATATTTATTTATAAAGATGTTTTTCTTATTGGCGCTTTTAAGACATACTTTCTGTGATCAGTGTGACCCATATTGCCGCTTGGCGGCGTGGCAGTCGCGCTGTGACAGCTGACTCTACGAGTGCAAGAGAGACGAAAGCTTCTTCTATGTCACTTAACTACGAGAGCAAGAAAGACGGAGAACGACGCCAGCGCCGTCAACGACGCCAACTACGTACTACACTGACAACCGTCAATACGCCAACTTTAATCGGCACACGGCATCCTTAAGAAATACGCTTCTATTATGTAAAATTTGTATTCATTGCCTTCAGTTTCTGTTTGTTGTCAATCTGACATTATGTCATTTGATCATTCAAACGTACATTGTTCATTGGCGGTGATTCTCAGAGGTGGTAGAAATAAAATAGCGGACTGTAAATAAAGGTAGGTTCGTATATTCGATTATAAGAACGCGCGCCTTTGGTCCGTGTCGTATGAGTTAATGTCACAGCGATGCAGGCGGCAGCACTCTGGTCCTCGTCCCCCGCTCCTTGCAAGCCGCTGTCGCCCTCCGGTCGTCGCAGTGGCACACGGTGCTACGTTTTGTCGCTAACATTCATTCTTAACTAAAATTCAAACACCGATTTATTTATTTATTTATTTATTTATATTAATTACAACGGTTATACACCAATAACAGTAATTAATTAATCAATTTCTTATGTACTAAATAGATTACATCTTCTTCTTCCGGATTTCCCGAATGAAAATAGAATCATGAGTAGACTCTGTTATTTACGCCGAATTTTTTGATATATTTTTTATAACTGTACGCTTCAATTTAATTTCAGACATTTTGATGTATGGAGATCTGCCATTGTCCTTTACATTACATTGTGAACGCTTGGCAATTTATATATATTTAACACTGATATTTGGATTATAACTGCACATCACCTGATTGTCTAACCTCCAATATCATTTGTTTTATTTGTTAGTGTTTATGACTAAAAAACTAAATTGGGTCTTTACCCAATCATGGTCACTTCTGTCCATCACTAGATTTGTTTAAGTCTGCTATAATTCTGTTTTTTCCAGCTATGTAAATTAAGACTATTCTTAACATCTTACAAATTTATAATTACAACATTCTTACCCAATGATGGACATTGTCCAAGACTGGGTGTTCATGACTGGAGACCAACTGTTATTTTTTATTGTGGCAGGTAATATAGCATCCAAGCGAAATTATAATAAGGATCAAATGGACAGAGCAGTTGCTGAAGTATAAAGAGGATAAAAGATGTCTCTAGTGGCTACTAAATACGTTGTGCCTAGAATTACTTTGCGGAATAAAATTACGGGGATAAGCCCACTTGATTGTAGCTTTGGACCTTCTTCAGTGTTGTCCCAAGAAGAAGAAAAATTATTAGTCAAATGGGTTTTATCATCATATCAGCCTAGAGACGTCCACTGCTGGACATAGGCCTCCCCCAAGGTTCGCCACACAGACCGATTTTGAGCCGCCCGCATCCAACCGCTTCCCGCGATCTTAACCAGATCGTCGATCCACCTTGCCGTGGTCGCCACTCCAGAACCCACCTGCCCCGACGGCCATCGAGCTATGTGCCCTGCCCATTGCCACTTCAGCCTAGCTATTCGGAGAGCTATGTCAGTGACTTTGGTTCTCCTGGGGATCTCCTCATTTCTGATTCGATCTCGCAGGAAAACACCAAGTATAGCTCTCTCCATGGCCCTCTGAGTGACCTGAGCTTTCGGATATGGCCCATGGTTAGCGACCACGTCTCAGCGCCGTGAACATAACTGGTAACACACTGTTCAAAGACTTTAATCTTGAGACACTGCGGGATATCGGACGTAAGAGGTTGGATTCGACGAATGACATCTTTCTTGAAGTTGGACCTACCCAATTGGATCATTTGTCCCAAGTATACGTAGTTGTCGGCAACTTCGAGTGTAGAGTTCCCAACCTGAATAGGAGCAAGTACAACAGGGATGTTAGCCATGATTTTCGTCTTGTCCATGTTCATCTTAAGACCTACTTGTTGGGAGACTACAGAGGTCATCGAGCATTGTGCTGAGGTCCTTCATGGTCTCAGCCACGACTACGATATCATCAGCAAATCGACGGTGAGTGATGTCTCGCCGTTGATGTTGATGCCGAGTCCTTCGCGGTCCAGAAGCTTGAAAACGTCTTCCAGCGCAGCGGTGAAAAGTTTCGGAGATATAATGCGTTTTATACATGGTTGAAAACCATTTACCAGTAACAAAAGATCATTTATAAGATAGTGTACAAAGATTTACCTATTTTGGAAAAAAAATTGAAAACTGCCCTTTCGCAAATAATCGCTTAGGTAAAAATTGGTTCAGTTCATTCATGAATCGTCATCCAGAAGTGACACAAAGAACGGCACAAAATCTGATGAAGGCCAGAGTCAATAGGTAGATATTACTTTTATGAGTGTCCAACACAAGATGGGTGTCTATTATTGGGGACTTTTTTTAAATTATTTTTTCTATTATCTCCGACGTTTCGACGGCCTACAGCGTTCGTAGTCGTGGAGGGACAAGTAAAAGCATCATGTGCCTTTAAAAGTATGTAAACGCGGATGCTTAAAAAGATTAAATTGATTCTCGTTATTTAAAATTCATAGAAGTGCTTATTAGTTCTCAAAGTGTTTTCTCCTTTATTCTATTTGCAAGTGGCATCACATTAAAATTGTTGAAGAGCTTTGCTCGCATTAGCGATGTTCCAGATAATATGAAAGTTCTATAAACATTGTTACAAAGAATACAAAGTGCTATTAGTATTTCCGAGTAGAGGTGTTTCTTTACTTAGAAATTCCTCATTTTATTACAAAGGCTGTTATGAAGTAAAAGTAGTTGGTAATTTGCATAGCGTTGGTCTCGCGGCAATAATGTGCGCGTGGGATCGGGAGGTCTTGGGTTCGATTCCCGGGTCGGGCAAAGTGTTATTGGGTTTTTCGGCTAGGAAATTCTCAGTAGCAGCACGGAATCTGGTAATGTGCCCGGTGAAAGTTTTATAAACATTGTTACAAAGAATACAAAGTGCTATTAGTACTTCCGAGTAGAGGTGTTTCTTTACTTAGAAATTCCTAATTTTATTACAAAGGCTGTTATGAAGTAAAAGTAGTTGGTAATTTGCATAGCGTTGGTCTCGCGGTGAAAATGTGCGCGTGGGATTGGGAGGTTTTGGGTTCGATTCCCGGGTCGGGCAAAGTGTTATTGGGTTTTTCCGCTAGGAAATTCTCAGTAGCAGCACGGAATCTGGTAATGTGCCCGGTACGGAATAGGCTCGGGCGAGCCAATTCCGTTATTCCTATTACGTAGGACTAAAATAAATCTGGCGAAAAGTGGTTGCAGCAATATACCTCTGCCTACCTCTTCGAGGATATAGGCGTGAGACTATGTATGTATGTTATAGTAATATAATACTTCCTTAGGTTTTTCTTTGAGCTGTATATCTAATGAATACTTATTATTTTGGATAAAGGATGGTATATTCTGGTGACCTGATTCAGATGTAACATTCAAAAATAGTAAATAACAGTCAAGCAAACTCTGTTAAGTAATTAAAAACTGAGTAAATAGTGGGTAGGATAGCGGTGACTTCGTTTCTGGGGATAGATTCCTTTCACTCTGGCACAGTCAGGATTTTCTGCTCAGGTCGCAACTTTGTCGCTCTCGCTCCTTTATTAGTTGAGGGACTTCTGTCACGCGTTTCAAGTAGCATATGAGCTAACTGATCATTATATATGTGATGTGATCATGTATACTTGTATGAGGTATGTACTGATACTAGATTTAGTATAATTACGATATTAATAACGTATCATACGCCTGGACATTTTTATGGTAAAAACATACATACATACATAGACTCACGCCTATTTCCCGGAGGGGTAGGTAGAGACTACGGAACGCCATTTGCAACGATCCTGACATGACATGACAAACATGACATGGTAAAAACTGTATTCATATTAATATGACAAACAGTTTAGTTGTATCGCAACTGGTAATGCTACAAAATTATATTTGATTTCTCGTATTAAACCACTTGACTATACTATTCGATAGTATTTGTGAAATGCCAAGAGAAAAGTTAGGTTATAATCCAGGCTAACTTGACACAAATAAAAAAGATAAGATTCTAATCCAAAACTCATCACCGTGTGATGGTACAATATATTGGTGTCAATTTTCGCATCGCATAAATCGAAATTGGAATTTATAGACAGGTTCGTGTAGTCACGTTTCTAATCATAAAATATACGAACAATCACAGGTCGATTGTACGTCATGTGAAGAAATTACTTCCCTTGGAGACCCGTATCGTATTCATTTTTATACATTTTAGAAAGAATACTCGCGCTCTTGGGCTTTTTGGTATGTCAGTGGGGATTGGAGAAATATTGAAATTAAGACTTTAAAAGACACGTGGAATGATTGTGGTGATGGATTTTCAGGTGTATTGTCATATATTATACTGCATCAAATGGATAGGTAATTAATATAAGAAACAGCAATGCTGAGTAATGAGGATAAGAAATAGTTACTGTGTTACGTTTACGGTAGCGGTATGTACTATTCAGTACTTGTACAAATATATATAGCCAAAAGTTGTGACTATATACTGATAATGCAGCCAAAACAAGCATACTTATTTAAGAAAGAAAGAAAGAGAAAGAAAAGTTTTTATTTCTATCAGACGAAAGACATGAACAAAAAAGACAAGGTGAAAAAAAAATATTACAATATACTGATCGATATAAATCTGAACAAGCCTGTTTTCTGCATAAAAATAGGAGGCCAGTTCAGCATATTGCCGGACACATGTGCCCGGCGCTGGTTTTCAACTGGCTCCTCAGTAGACGCGGACGTCAAAACCAATGAGCAATATAACAAACTATAAAAGAGACATAAATATCATTTTTTTATAATTTATACAGGTAGCATAAAGAAGATTTATATTTCATTAATATCCTATTTTATCTTGCCTTTCCGAACACTTTCGTAATCCTATCAGAATCGATTTAAGACCTTTGATCTTAGAACCTAGGTATTGCTTTATATTCTGACTACATTTGGCTTAAAAGTTTTCATCTCATCAACATCGTAAAAGGTGCGGATGCCTTATCTCAATCAATATTATCAGCCTATCGCAGTCCACTGCTGGACATAGGCCTCTCCCAACACGCACCACAGTACACGGTCCTCAGCCACACTTTTCAGGTCGTCGGTCCACCTAGCCGGGGGCCGTCCCCTGTAGGACACGCTTGCTCCAAAGGCCATCAGTCCTTCTACAAATGTGGCCAGTCTACTGCCACTTGAGCTTACTAATTCTGTGGGCTATGTCGGTAATTGTCGGATAACTTCGTTGCGGATTTTATCCTTCAAAGAGACGCCAAGCATAGCACGATCCATAGCTCGCTGCGTGACTTTAAGTTTGTGGACTAGTCCCATTCTTAGTGTCCACGTCTCGGCACTGAACGTCATAACAGGTAGGACGCATTGGTCGTAGACTTTGGTTTTCAGGCATTGCGGTAGGGGTGAAGAGAAAACTCAACGTAGCTTGCCAAACGTTGCCCAACCCAACTGGATCCCAGGATCCAGTTGGGTTGGGCAACGTTTGGCAAGCTACGAAAATCAAGAAATCGACCCCAGGGTCAATTTCTTTCTCGAAGTTGTTTCTACCAAGCTGGACTACTTGCCCAAGGTAGACATATTCTTGAACAACTTCGAGCATCGATCCGTCGACATAAGCCGGTCCCGGCACAATGTTATGTTCGTTGAACATAATCTTGGTTTTATCCAAGTTCATGCCGAGACCGAACCGTCAAAAGGCTCCATTTAGGCTGTACAGCATCTCGCTCACATCTTCTAGGCTCTCTGCCACGATGACGATATCTTCAGCAAACCGAAGGTTTTTATTTTATTTATTCCTTTATAATAGTTAAAAATATAGAATGACATTTCCCTCGCCAAGCTACAACAGCTTGTTGGCGAGATACGCTCGTTGACATATAAATTTAAATAAAACTTAATTAAAATATAAAAAAGTACAACACCTTAAAATTAATTAATTAAACTAACATACTTGGTGTTTAGTTAGTTATTATACTAAACACCACTTACATAATCTATTGTATCTCGGGAATGGAACTCACTAATAGTATTGTCACATTCACCAAGTACAATAGCCTTCAGCTATAGTTTTAATCGGGTTTCCATAAATTAGGTTGTGTTCTTAACAGTTCTATTTCGTTAAATATTTAAGGCACCAGATACTTGCTCATTCTCGCTCCGTAATAATTATTAGCCCTTGGCTGTTCCTTTTGTTACATTTCTTGTATGATATGGATTATCAGTAGATATTATCTACTTTTATATTCGTCAGTATAATAATTTTCTATGGCTATTAAAAAAACTACTTTTACATCAACTGGCAATATTTTACATAATGAGTACAATTTTTCATAGTTTTTATTGCACATAGTTTTTACTTTTTTACTCACTAAATATTTAATTAGTCTTGTTTGTATACATTGAATTTGTCTGATATATGTTATAATAATAATAATAAATCATTTTATTTCGCGTGGCATAGACGCATAGATAAATACCTTACAGTCTAACATACATACAGTGGTCGTTAGTATAAATATACTTATAAACTATGTTAGTATTGCTTCACTTGCACGTTGTTGTTGTGCGTTCGTGTGGCACTTCTCCTCGGAAGCGACGGAACACCACTCCGGTCGGCCAAAAGTCCTTCATTACAACATCCAGAAAGCACGTCAGGACCCGCACCACAAACCTTGAAATTGACGTTACGACGCGACTCCAGCAGCTGTACTCTCGGTGTGTATTTCGTCTTTTGGCGCACGTACTCCACGATGTCCTCCACCTTAGTAGTGTAGTGCAGGCGAGAGACATAGACGGGTGTGTTCGGTGTGGCGGCGCGCAGATTCACACTCAACTCTACAGGAGCCGTACCGCAGCAGTTCTTGTTGGTTTTCTGACGACGCTTCCTCCTCTGCATCGTCATAAAACCATCATCTGCATCCTCGTCACGGTTCTTTGCCGTCTCCGGCATGGACTTCAGCGTGGAAGCAACGGGGGTGCTCGCAGTGACCTGCTGAGCCTCTATTCGCTTAGGTCGCGCGGCGATACACGGAGGCGCCGCGGGGTCGGGGGCAGGGCTGCGGGGCGCTTGTGTAGCGCACTCAGCAGTCACAACATTCCGCGGCGACAAAACTGCTGACGCGAAACTTGCGACCGATGTGTCGACGCATGCACCTCGGCAAGTGTTGACGTTACTACGCGCCGGTGACCCGGTTAAATTGACAACCTTGTGTAGGTCATCCACCTCCGTGCGCAAGAGTGCAACGGTGTCTTGGGATGCCTGTAGCTTCTTGTGTACATCCGCTAAACTTGCCTTCAGAAACACAATGTCCTTCAAAAGACTTGTGAAGTGTGTGTGCGTCCATACACACTTAGACCGTAACTCAGTACTGAGTCAGCAAGGGCATTAAAATAATTAACATTGTACGGTTATTGATGACATTGTTAAGTTGAAACAGTTGTGGTGGGATATGTACTCGCCATTAATGCTTATGCCCTGTCCAGTCCAGTCCAGCGTCTTAAAGACGTCTTCAAGTGCGTTGGTGAAGAGCTTAGGGGATATTACATCCCCCTGCCTCACCCCTCTTCGCAACTCGATTTGGCTAGTTATACTGTCCTGGAGCTGGACGGTCATAGTGGCCGTGTCAAACAAACACCTCGATGTAGCGCCAATCGATGCGACACTGCTGCAGAGCATCCAGAGCCGCCCAGGTTTCGATGGAGTCGAAGGCGTTCTCGTAGACCACGAAAGCCATACACAGCGGCTGATTGAACTCGTTGGTCTTCTGTACAATCTGCCGAACAAGTGGAAGTGGTCTACGGTGCTGTAGCCTTTTTGAAACCCGGCTTGTTCCGGTGGCTGGAAATCGTTGAGTTTTCTGGAGAGGCGGTTTGTTAGGACTCTCGAGAACAACTTGTAGACGTGGCTCAGGAGTGAAATGGGTCTATAGTTTTTCAGCAAGGTTTTGTCACCTTTTTGTAAAACAGAACCACCGCACTTCCACTCCACGCCTGACGTATTAGGCCTTGGTGAGTAACGGAATTAAAGAGGCTCGCCAGCTCTTTCAGAACTGCTGTCCCACCTGCTTTTAAGAGCTCTGTGGTGATTCCGTCATCCCCTGGAGACTTGTTGTTCTTAAGCTGCTCGAGAGCCACTCTTACCTCGCCCTGGTTGACATCAGGGATGTCCTCCGTGTAATGGCGCGTGAGTTGGGCTCTGTGGTTATCATCGCTGGATCTCGTGGGCTTAGGCATCCGTGATGCGTACTAGTTCTTGTAGAAACTCTCAATTTCAGCGAGAATCTCGAACTTGGAGGTTACGGTTTTGCCATCCGCAGTATTGAGTTTCGACAGATGAGTTCTACCAAGCTGGTGAGCAAAGACTTTGGTGTCTCGATTCTGTACAATCGCAGCCGTAATGGCGCGGGTATTAAAACATCGGAGGTCACGTCGCACCAGCTTCCGGATCTTCCAGTTTATGTTTCTTCCATTCGTCGAAGACGTCTGCGCATATGACATTCCCCTTCTTTGCCTCATAAGTTCGAGAGTCTCGAGCGCAAATTTACTTTGCTTCTAAACACCCTTCGAGACACATCCTGTTGCGTTTTGACCACAGTGTCGGTTTTCTCGTCAACAGTGCCATGGGTTTCCAGCAGTCCGAAACGGTTTTGAAGTTCCAGTTGAAACTTTTCGGATCCTACTGCTAACTGAGGCACGGTAGGTCTAAGAGTAGACTTCATCATGCGAAACCTCTCAGCTTTGAAGTCTATATTTAGAGTGCCTTGGACAAGTCGGTGATCGCTACCGGTATTAAACCTGTTGATCACTGAGACGTTTCTAAATAAATACTTCTAATCAGACATGATGATATCTATCTCGTTCCTTGTCACAGTTCTTGAAGAAGGAGTTCATAAAGAAGAACCCCTGTGACTCCAGAAAGTTGACCAGCATTTGCACCCTGTGATTTCGGCGCCCCACGCCATAGGATCCGATGTTCGTTTCGCCGTGTTCTTGTACTCCCACTTGGCATTAAAATCTGTAGTGCTGTAGTGTGTCTTGGTGGTATGATGTAGAGCCTTAGTAATATCCTCATACATGGCTTCGACTATTTCATCGCAGTATGTCGAGGTCGGCGCATATACCTGTACCACCTTCAGGGAGTACCTACCTGTCGGCGATCCTTAATATGAGGTACGCTACCTGTGTTGACACACTACGGATTTCTACAACGTTGTTAGCGAGATATTTGTTAACGAGGAAACCGACACCGCCCTGAGAGGGCTGATTGCCTCTCAGGGCGGTGTGACTTCTCGAAAGTACATAGAACAGGTTGTCTGACTCAAGGGTTATCGTGTCCTCCCTCTGTCGTCGCATTTCAGAATACTCCAATATATGCCAGTTTTATTTATTTAAAGACTTCCTGCAAAATTCATTGCACTAGGCGGACTTAATGCATATAGGCATTTTCTCCCAGTCAACCTTTGGGCGATGCAGAGATGATCACTTCAGGGGTGTATTACACATAAAGAGTAAAGTTAAAGAGAATACGCAATATAATACATACTTATAATTTTTTAATTTAAATACATAAAAGATCCATACATACATAAAAATAAATACATATAATAAAATACTTTGTGTCCTACGTTATTCGAATTGTTCACCATTTTAGAAAATGTCTCTTTAATATTTCGGTAAATGTTGAGACTTCTTATCTTGTAAATTTTTTATCTTTGCTTATTTTTTTTTCTTCTGTATCTTGGCTTATTGTGTGGGTTGATTACTCGGAAATAAGTGTTTAGAATTGTTATATTACTGGCGGCAAACAATCATACGCTACGATTATAAGTGATTAAGTATGTAGTATGAGTGTTTGCCATCAAGATTGGCTAGTGCTCCATTTTGACTGAACCAATGGCTTAGAGGTTACTTCGCTGCTTAGCATTGCGTCTAGTATTGTGATTTCGATCCCTTCACAGGACAACATATTGTGTGATCCACAAATTTTAATTGTTATATCAAGTCTTGTATGAATTTACGCAATAAGCATTTTCTTGTGGAAAACCTATAAAAAAATCTCATGTAAAGCAATGCTGTTTTATAACACATGGATTGACAATACCAAGCTACTTGTAAAAATGATCTGTAAATTTTGTGAAAATACCAAACTTGACGACTTGGAACTAATTATACGCGTATATGTGAATCGTAACACATTTGTTAATGTAATTATTAGCAGGTGACAAAATCAAGAGTAATCACGTACCAGGCCATTACGCGCTATGTTCCATTTAAAGACCTTCGAGCTTAAGAGCCCTTCACACTAGCATTTTCGCGTTGCGTTCATCGAACGCCTAAGCTGAACAAACGTTTATGAGTAGGGGCCCTAAGCCTTATGTTGTCTTGAAACTTAATCTTCAGTAATAAATTATTGTTTCATCCGGCATAAAGTTCAGTCTTTATATCTAGAAATGAACTAGAGTATAACAATCTCCACCAAATCATTTTGTGACAGTAAAGCAATGGTGGGACTGATTTAAACTTTGATTTTAATCATATTATGGCGGCTTGAGTAAAAAAGCATCTTGAAGAAGACCTCCTGCGATGAAGGATTTATTTTCCTGTTGCATCTTTAGTTTTACTTTTCTTGTAAATGTGTGTGGCTTCCCTCACATCGGAGTTTATAGGCCCCCCAATGACTGTAATACTGCCTAACGTCCAGAGACGAGAACTGGCTTTATGCGGCCTCCCAAGCGTGGTAGCGCTTGGAAGTAAACCTCGAAACATGCTGCCACCCATCTAAGAAGTGACCTCTGCCAATATTGCTTTACTTTGCCGATCTCTTACGTACGACAAGTTAAGACACGCTGCGAGCACAATATCATTGTTGGGTCAATCAAATACATTTAGATTTTTTAATTACAAGCGAGAAAATATTTGTAAAGATGTTTGGAATGTTATTAACATTTTAATAGACATGTTACCTTTAGACACTAAGCAATAATTTACTCTATACCATTATATTAAAAAAGTTCGAAACAGTACATCGCTACGAAACAAACGAAACCCTTGCGTATCATGAGACTCCTAAATATTATCTGAAGCAGGCACAGAATAAAATTCAATAAAGCCAGAATGTATCCCAGTATGGTATCATTCACTTTATCGGGATCCATTAGCTTTAGGACTTCAGATTTCCTTTACACACCGGCAAATACAGATATTTTCTTAAATGCCGCATGAACGGAACTGATGGGGAGCTCGTAAGTTAAGTACTAGCCACCTTTGTCGGAGATGCAACAGTTTTTATGATCTGTCCACGGCGATCAACATTTAATTCGGACGGACACGAGCTGTAAGCGGGCTTCAAATGTGCGCTTTAGTGCCGGCCTAGTGGCGCCACCTGGTGGCGTACCGTTTGTGCGCCCCACTGATTGCCGAATAAAAACGTAAGCGCTCGTAAAAGAGACCGCTCACTCCGCACCATGGTGTTTGTTGATGACGATGAATGCCACATTTTACGAGTGACGACTGTCTGACGCGCCACACGTCATATCTCCGTTCTGCTGTATACATAGGACGTACTGCGGCGGGTTTACGAGCACTCGTATATATGTAGATGTACAAACTTGTAATTAGGAAAGTTTCTGATGTCACGGAAAAATTACAACGTAAATAAAGTTAGTGAAGTGTTTGCGCTGTCTGTTGCGCGGTGGAGGCTGGTGGCTGGTCGCTTCGAGGGCGAACTCGCCGCAAACTATACGCAATAGCATTAATGCGGCCGCTCACTCGAGCGACCAAGCGATCTGACGCCGCGCGCCGCCTTGTCTGCCATCTTATATAGTAATACCACAATAAACATGAAACGTTTACTCAACAATGTTATGTCTTGTCAATGTCAATGTTGTGTTTTATTTTAATATTTACCGTGAGCAAATTTTACTTAGAAGACTTACGTTACTACTATTTAGGTACTGGACGTCATGTCTTGAGTAAAATATCAAACTTTCTTGTACGGTGAAATCCAATCATTTCTTTCATTGTACTTGTGTAAACATTTATAAAACAACTTTTTGATACTGGAGTCAACGGCAATACTCAGAACCGCCGCACAGCAGCGCTAGCCACTATAGCTCCGCCGAGAATACGCGGCGAGTGTAAAATTGCTGCAAATTGCCTATACTAACAATGAGCTAGGCTTAGCTGTAATATCACAAAACGGTTTTTTTTATCTGCTGCACGCGATGTGAGGCGTATAGCTATCAGCTATATTGTGCTCTAAATCGAAAAGCTCCACTGTTGCACTCCTGCCAATGTTCTATTTTCTAAGTAGGAGTTTATTCTACTACTTTGGGCTAAGTAAAATGCATTATTTCACAGATTTTACTTTGCTGAATAAATAGCAGAATGGTAGTATGTGGGCAATCGCTTCGCACTATATTATCTTGATCCCATACTTAGAAATGGTCCTCAAAGAGTTTCCTGTCTGAATGTTATGTAAAGAAACTCTCTCACTCTCAGTTAATAATTAGAAATCCCATCAAAAGGGAATTCGGTTAACAAATATAATCGTAGTTTAAATATGCGAGTGGTATATATTTCGTGTTAATAGTATTGCAGAGGCATCGAACCGCGCAACGTTTCCGGCCGAAAACCTACCTTTCCGCGGGCTACAACTAAATGGGATAGTTAATTACAAACCCGCCATACCCAGCCGATTGAAGTGATCGAATCAAAGCTAATTTTAATTGATCCTAATAGGCACCGTGAGGTTGGGCAACAAGGTCAGTAGGCATGTGGAAAACACGAGGAATGTTACTAGTATAACACTTAATAGATTTATAGTGACCTAATAGCTGCCAGTATTCAATAAGGCTCTAAGTTTATTATGTTTGGGAGCAGTATAAAGACACGAACTATATATAGTAACTTTGCAATACTTAAACTTGCAGATGACTTTCGATGTAATCAAAATTTTGTTTATTATAACAAAAGCTAGTATTTTATCATGGGTACCTACTAACACTATTACACAGGGTGTCAATAAAATAATGTCAGATATTCCATCTACTATTTTATTGATTTCAACCAGATAAAATAAAAGAAATATTTATGTCCAATATTTTTTAAATATTTGTGATATGTTTGTTCACAATATTAAAACAAATATTC
This sequence comes from Euclidia mi, assembly GCA_944739405.2. Classification (NCBI taxonomy): domain Eukaryota; kingdom Metazoa; phylum Arthropoda; class Insecta; order Lepidoptera; family Erebidae; genus Euclidia; species Euclidia mi. The sequence goes on from OX123197.2 coordinate 24,283,754, forward strand.
TTCGTTGATGTCATGAAAATTGCATTCTCGTGTCTGTTCCTTTTATATATGTTAACTTTTTTGCATCGCAGTTGTGTGTTAAAAAATATGATTTAAACAAATACCTATGTTTATCGATAATACTCCAACTATTGGAATTTCTGTTTTGTTTATTAACTTTTCGTGTAACACTTTGAAATTATAGGTCGTAAAAAAATCAAACAAATACTTTCCTATGTAGTAACATAGCAAATTAAATTTTTACATTTTAAAAGAAAATACATGAAATAGTTGCTTCTTTAAACTGTAAAATAAGTAGGTACGGCACGCCCGCCGCCAGATCGAGGCATGGGCCGCGTTGGCGTGTCGCTCAGCTCTTTACAAAGTGAAACACTCACTAAATCTCCTCAAAACATAAAAATATTGCTTCACATCGGCCGGGCAGCGCTTCCTGACAGGTTTTCACATCGCAGATTCAAAATAAAAGGCATCTCTTTGTTAGAAGGCGAGAGCATGATAAAATATTGAATAGGGTTGCTCGTTGCCATTAACGGATGCTACACCCCGATGTTTAGTTTTGATGGAATAGAAGAATCTGTTTGCACGATATCTACGTAATATGAAAACGGCATTTCTCTAGAGCACGCTAGTTTATAGAGTAGGTAGCTAGTAGTGTGTGAAAATTGGCGACAACGCGTTGAGAAGAAAAGCTCTGTCTAAGAGCCAGTGTTCCGCAGACTTACGGTATAGTAGCAAACTCCATATTAATGCTAGTTATAGTAATTCATTTGCCGTAGATCAAATGTGGGTTCACTATTCCCATAGTGGGTTCCTTTAGGCGTGCCTAGAAGTCGAAAAGCATGAAAATCGACTTTCAAAACGTGATCGCAGCATGTCTGCCGTTTTGATATCTTAAAAGAATATATTTTTTATAAAGAAAAACTGAATGGCAGACACTTGTGCCGGTTCATACTATATTTTATATAATATCAAAATTGCCAAAATTTCATAAAAATTACGTTATTTTAGCAAAGCTAGATATTATATATGTTATTTATATTATTATTATAAACATATATTTACCAAGGCAGACACATAGGTCGGTTCTGACACGCAGGCAGACCACACGATACTTTCTCAGTCGTGCTATTGAAGTTGCATGATTTTTATTTTCTCACTCTTCATTTCGCAGGGAACTAGTGTTTGAGCAAAGCTGCAATTTATGTATGTTTTTACATCATTATTATACATGTATATCTAAAAACCAGACAGATAGGTCGGTTCTACAATGCAGGCAGACTACATAATAGTTTCGCAGTCATGCTAATGGAGATACACGATATTGACTTTCTCTCTCTTCATCTCGCAGGGATTCAGAATTCAAGCACCTTTGTAAAACGATGGACAAGGTTTGTTAAATATACACTATTCATTTCGAAACCTAACCTTTTTATCAATAAGCTTTTGCAGTCTCAAGTTGTGTGAAGACACTCCTGATTATTTTAAAGACTTCAGAAACTCTATAGGGTACAAAGTAACTGGGTCAGTATCCATGATATTATCTACCTAAAGCTGCCTAAAGGACCTAGTAACATCAACTTGCATAATTATAGTCAAATGTCAAAGCCATGTTTCAATAAATGTCCAATGTATATCTTTAAACACTTTCGCATTTATAATATTAGTAGAGAAAATCGTTTCAGCCGTTTAAGCGTAGTATATAATTATTAGTTTATATATGCGAACAATGCAATCACTATGCACAGTATGACACAATATGGCATTATATATGATGTGACAGTACTGACAGATATACGATAGCACATGCGCAGCACTCAATTAGTACAGCGCATGCGTTCTTACTTCAAAGAGGAGAGGTAATTTTGTGCCGTACAATCTTCTACCATCCCTACAATTCCTCCCAATTTAATTTTTGCAATTTATGGTAGTCTATGTCCGTCTCCATGGTCTAATATATCTCTATATAAAATTTCAACAAAATCAGTTCAGCCGTTTGAGCGTCAAAAAGGTACATACATACATACAAACTTTCGAATTTATAATATTACTAGAGGCCGCCAGCAGCTACGCCTGCAATTTTTTAAAATTTACTCGTTTTGGCCGATCCCGTGGGAATTTCGGGAAATCCTTTCTTAGTGCATCCCTACGATCCCCAAGAAACATATATGCCAAATTTCAGGTTCCTGCGCCTTATAGTTTTGGCTGTAGCTTGTCTGTCAGTCAGTCAGTAACGCAAGGATTTTATATATACAGATAAGAAGGGATAGGGATGTCTACATGTTCTAAAATTCAATCTCCTCTCTATTATATTTAACTGTAAAACATAACATCAACTTCGTTTTTAAACTATAGACACGCCCCAACTTCCAGACTGAGAAGGGTGTCGCAACACAATATTGATCATACGTTCTATACAATGTAATGAGCCCTTGTAGTGAAAATGCCGACATCACTGAGATATTCAATATCATTACACAACTACGTATCACCCGAGAACAGGGTGGAACGTTGTCGTAACATGTCCCAACGAATACCAACGAAATACTTGACATATCATACTGGCTCGAGCCACCTCGTGAATACCCGCGTCTTCATCTTAAAATAGCTCCGCTTTACTGTAATAACATCTGAAACTATTCAGACAGTAACGCCAATATGTTGGACCCACAATTACGTGGAATCTTCACTGAATTGCTGGACTAGTTTAAGGGTAAAGTACAAATATCCAATAACTAGATTTGAGAATCTAAATTCTCGATGCGAAAGCAGATTTTTTGTTTCCAAAAGAAAAGGTTTTGTTCGAGGGTAGGAAGTAGAGATGCTGAAATGCCGATCACTTGTCGAAACTTAATTAGAGTTAGACTAAGTACACAGTCATGTTATCGATATTTTAGTGGAGGGATCATCAGATTGTTACGCAGAGGGTTCAAATCTGCATATCTTGTCAACAATACCTTTGAAAGAGTTAGACAGTTATTCAAACAAAATAATACAAAGATACTTATTTTTCTTAATAGCTACTTAAAAACACTACACAGTGTCATTTGATTGCTACTTCTAATCAGCGTCCCGCAGCGCATGAGCGAAGGACAAAACCTGAACCGAAGATAGCACGGCATAGTACTTTCTATCATCGTAATCGCCGCTGATCGCGGTATAATAATGAAAACACACTGTAGTGTTATGTGCTCGCTAGTTCTATAATATATACACTAAGCTGATTTTCTCCGCGTCGTTTACTGCCTGCGTTATCTACTCCATCTAAGTCAACCTTCTTATTTTTTTTTTGTTTTACGAGGTGGAAAATCCCTTCGGATCTCCGACTCTTGGGAGAAATAAGAGCCGGAGTATGTGGTGTTTCCACTAAAAATCACCTCGACTTTCTCCATGGACCCGTGTGTCGGAGGGTAAGGCATCGCCGAAGCACTCGTCGCTGCCCTCCGACGGGTATAGGCCTACCAGATGGTCAGGCGGGCCCCGAACAAGACCCCCTTGGCGGCTGATTAAGTCCGCCGTCAAAACACCCAGCGGCCGCAGAGGATAGGAAGAGGACGGCAACGCAACACCGCATCTCCTCTTCCTCTGCGGCCCCACCACGACGCATCGAATGGTGCGCCCCCATTTGGTCGCGGGAGATAGGGCGTGCGGCAACGCAACACCGACACGCCTCTCCTCCCGTGACCGCGCCCGACTGCGAGGGACAGACAGAACTGTCCCCCGCACCCGCACCGTTGGACGCATCCTGCGCAGGCCCCTCCAAGCCCACGCGGAGCGTCCCCTCCTGGATCCCTTCACCGCGGATGACCAATCCACGGTTACTGAGCCCCCCCCACCACGACAAGGTGGAGATCCCACGGGGGGGGGGGGGGGAGATCGAATTCAACCTAAACTTTGTCTTAAGAACACAACTGCGGTAAGTACTGATATAAAAATTAATAATTAACACACAAAATACAACAGCTAATATTTTCATTAGGCGGGGAAACTTCGTAATTTGTGCTTACTTTATACTTTGTTTAACACAAACATTTGGAAAGAACATAAAGTTTAAGGTCGCAATGGAGGAGAACGAAGTTTTGTTGGCTCGGCTCTTGTATTAGCCCTTGGAGGATGGGTCAAGGTCTTAAGTCCTGACGGACGGTATGGCACTATGGCGTGCATACTGCCCCTAATGAAATTAAAACATAGCTCCGTATGTGGCTTGCTCGATTGCTTTTTAACTGCGTCCTTATACTCACTTTGTGGCGCAAAAAGTATCAATGCATGGCGCTAACTATGATGTAATAACTTTACGCTTTTGTTGTTTTTTTCACCTTCATGTTTGTTTTACTTTGGATACTGTTCAAATGAAAGGTGAAAAAAAAATGCAGATAAAAGCGCTAGTTTCATAAATATTAATACATTTTTCATACTATAAAATTTACTGACTTACATCTGTGTACGCAGTAGTCAGCCACGTTTTATTAAAACGTTCAGAAGACTAGTTGGTAGCCGTTTTCTGAGAACTATTATATTGCTCGACTACATATTGCTTACGAGAATTTTCAAACGGAGACTCGTAAAGGCCTTTGAGACTGAATATTTAATCTTGGAACCCATCGACTACATCAATAAGTTAGTCATGTTAAATATCAAAAATATACAAACATGTGCAAAGATATTACGCATCATTCATGCAGGTAACCTATCGAATAATCTAGAATCCAAGATTGAATAATCTAACTATATACATGCGAACTACCAAAAGGGACAGTACTTTCAAAGCAGATCGATGTAATAAATATATAATATATTTTTGTTCACCGAAGCCTAAATCATTTTAGGTCAACCTATCTTCATTTATAGGCAAGATTGACAGAAGTAAACATACGATAAGCTATTTCAAGAGGTTATCACGTCTATATTTTCACGAGCGTGTAAAGGACAGCCTGCATCGATATCTTATATAACGTTCAATCTCATATCTCATGTTCAAAAATGTGTCATCATCATCAGCCTTTAACAGTCCACTGCTGGACTAGGCCTCTCCTTTGAAAAGAGGAATTGGCCTACTATACCACGCTGGCCAAACGGGTTGGTGTAAGGTTTGTATCAAGTTTTCCTTCTCTTACAGTGCTGTTCTCTGCATAATATGCTCCCTCTGTCGGCTCTTACGACACCCATGGGATGATATGGGGTGGTGACATTCCGTATTCTTAATCCGTCACCACACTGACAAAAAATATGTAATTATGTATATTTATGTAAATACATGTATGAGCAAACTGGCTCTGTAGTACTGGCGAGTTGCGAGGAGCTATGATTGGTGTACATGTACAAGAATGCCCAGATAACCGGGTCATACAGCCCAGCTGAATATCAATACATTCATGTACTATAATATTATGTACATACGTAATATATTACTAAGAGTATAAGCCAATAAAGACGTGTCACGGCACCCTTTGACGCAATCGCTAAGCTGCGACGACCGACTGATTGCATGTCAGTATCGTCATATTACGGAGGCATGCATTTCGTATGCTAAACCTTGAGCTTCTGGATAACAATAATACAATCAACGTGGCTAGTAAAACAGGCGCTAGTAAAATATACATGCATTTGTACTGTCGTGTATTTTTATTGGTTTGAAGCGGTTGAATTCTACAGGCAAATTATGAAACGAATACGTTTTCCGACAGATATACTATCGTACGTTTGAAACGCAAGAAAGCAATTAGCTGCAAAGAATTCTAGCAACTTAGATGGCCGCTGTAACAAAACACAACGGAGTTATTTGATTACAATTGCCAGAAAAATGTATTAATTTAATATCTAGAAGTCAATAAGCTGTCCAATTTGTTTGGGAATTTAGAGAGAAACATTACTATATTCTTGTGTAGAAAACTACTTTTGTCGAAAGATTTATATTTATTTATCATCACTATTAGAATTATACACCATTGACCAAAGAAGTTGTTAAGATGGTTTGGGCACATGGAGAGGATGGATGACGATAGACTGACAAAGAAGATATATCAGGCTAGTGTGAATGGGACAGGACAAAGGGGAAGACCTAGGAGAACGTTCTCTGACCAGATTGGAGACATCCTGAAAAAAGGACAAGTCAGAAGTACCCTTAACAGAAGAGCATGCATGAGAAACTTGATGGGAGTGAGTGAAGCAAGTGAGGTATGTCAGGATCGTTGCAAATGGCGTTCCGTAGTCTCTGCCTACCCCTCCGGGAAACAGGCGTGAGTCTATGTATGTATGTATGTATGACCAAAGAGACAATCATTATGAATTTTAAAATATTTATAGGTAATTTAAGTACCTACCTAGTACTTATTTTATATGTATATTTGCTGTTTAAAAATAACTGTTACTTTTCCATTCCATGACTAAGGAATTCGTGAAGCAAATAGTATCTTTGCTAAAGTATTGGAAAACTTGGCATAGCATCCTATAATTACACCGACGGTCCCTACGTATATAAAGACATGTCGAAAATGGCATATATTTTTATTGCATCATTGGCTTTAGATTATCTATGTGCACATACTGACATACGATTTTTTTTTAAACTTTATTTAAATAAATAAAGTTTTTTCTCGATATACGATTTGTAAAACAAGGTAAATACCTTGTTTTACAAATCGTATAAAAGAACAAGTATTATAAATTAAACGAAAAAGTGTCGTAGATACGGACATCTGTACATATCTTTTTGTACGGTGTTTTAAAATGCGTGCCACTCGGTGCGAATGCGGTCTTGTATAGGGGGTTAGTATAGGGTTTGTATCAAGTTTCCTTCTCTTACAGTGCTGTTCTCTGCATAATATGCTCCCTCTGTCGGTTCTTACGACACCCATGGGATGATATGGGGTGGTGACATTCCGTATTCTTAATCCGTCACCACACGGACAGCGTATAAAAAGGTTTATTAGACATGACTGACATTATTATCGGCGTAGAAACGGTCATCTATCAGTTTAAAAAAAAAAACAAAAAAAAAATTGTGTAAATAGCATTACAAATCTCTTAAAACTGTCAAAATATTGTAGAAAGAAAATATTTATTATTGGTCATAGAACTATTTCTAGGGCGTGTTGAACACAAATTACGCTCTCCTGTAAACCTCGATTTTTGACTTGACCTTATGTACGTAGGAACCGTCGACACGTCTGGGCAGCGTGATATAGTGAGACCACACCCTTCTTTTCACTCACAATGTGATTGTGAGAAATTAGGAGAGACCTATGGGTAGCTGTGGACTGTGACACAAAAACACAATACTTAGGACTTAAATATCAGCATCCATTATAATATATGTATTACTAACGTTAATTGTGTGTTAGAAGTTCTAGGGCATATTTAACAGAGCGGCTTATTGTAATATATTGCTACGTATCACGTTGTTTCGGGTACTATAGAAGATATTTAAGGCATAAACTCACTAAATGGGCTTGTATATTTTTTTATGGCAATAGTCGGCAAACGAGCAGACGGATTGCCTGATGGTAAGCAATTACCGCCACCCATGGACACAAGCAATACCACAGGAGTCACAAGTGCCGCCCCTTGGAGTTGGGAAGAGGGATAGGATGAGGAGTGGGATCAGGGAGAAGGGATAGGGGATAGGGCCTCCGGCACTCTCACTCACCGAACGAAACGCAACAGTTTAGGTACTGTTACTTTACGTCGATTTTCTGTGAGAGGGTAGTGCTTCCCCGGTCGAGCCGGCCCATTCATGCTGAAATCAGAAAGGCTCTACTACCTTGATTAATTTATTCAAATCGCCAAAGCTTAGAATCGATTACCTTTGATTTAAATGACCGAAACACGAATAAAGATGAACAAATATTTCAAGAAAGATGCGTCAGTAATCACTGTAGCTTAATGCCAAATATAAATATAGGTAACAAACCATCATATGCATGCATAAACATAGGTAACAAACCATCAACCTTGCAATTCCTTGCACTACGAGCGTATTTAATCGAAGTCGGTGTTGATGCCGATGTGTATTCCGTCAGATTTGTGGCCATCCTAAAGCCTTTTAGGTGTGAATTGAGTTTCAAATAGTATATCTCACCAGATTAAATTCATTTCCTTCTCTATACTGATCCCATAAAACAATACTTGTCAAAAAAAACAAGTCTCGCTACCGTAAAAAGTTGTTAGATCTATGTAATACCAAGTCCAATGCCTGCTTGGTTACTTAAAAATCAGGCTTATAGTTTTATCCACAATGAAGTTATAGGGGGTCGTAAAGGGCCTGAACTACTTCGAGAAAAGGATGGCCGTGTCCCTTTTTTGCTCGAATTGGCGGGGGCACTACCATGCCCCCAGATATACGTATAATAAATTGCAGCAAGCGTCCACACTGTGTACCCCACATTTTTACGTTATCGGTGAAAGTAACATAGTCATTTATGTTCCAAACAAAATCAACTATTACATAAAAAGCAACTTAATTATGTCCTAAAATTAAAATAAGCCTATTTAATATATACAATACGAAAAATAAAATAAATTAAAATTAAATTTAGAAGGCGTCATGGAAGTCATCCGCATCGCAATATTATTTCTGTAATAGCATAAAATAATTTTGAAGGGCTTAAGATTTTCACTGAAAGCTTTGCAATTCTACAACTTCTTTGTTTATTCAACGTATAATATCTACCTAGCATGGTAGTAGCTACGTACATTACATACGCAAGACGTTTTAATGATTTCGCGGGTCTCGTAATCCAAAAGCTCTAACGCAATTACATTTGTAAAAAAGAATTACAAGTGAAGCTTTTAAATTATATATGTATATATATATATATATATATATATATATATTTAATAATTTCATTATTTTAATTCAATTATTAACATTAAATAAACATCATTTTATAATCTTAGCTTAATCTTATCTTAATGTCTAAGTAGTATATGTACAAAAAACCGTAAAAAGAAATTAAAAATTGAAAATATATTAAATTAAATTATATCAATTTCAGTTTCTAATTATTGAGAAATATGTTCGATCTAAAATACCTTAAGCAAAACATTATTGTGTTTGAGACGGTTTTTGTAAGTACTCTTGGTGGGATTGTGATTATTGGTATTTAGAGTAGCTCGTATATAAACGGCTACGGTAACAATAACACATACAGTTTGCTTAATTCGACTATGTTATGTATAATCGATTTTAAACTTTCGCTATTTGCATACATCATACAAAAAATAGCGGGTCTTAATCGGGTACAATTTACTTATTTAAGGTATAAATACCTATTTGGTTTCGCTCGTCTAGCACCGAGCGTGGTCGCGGAGAGTATCTCCGCGATGTTATGTATTTTGTACGCTAGTAAAGAAATACATGTACATTGTTTGTTAACAAAGGTACGTGGAGATAGCTTTAGGTTTAAAGTATCTAACATAAACAAAGCTCAATCTAATGTGTACATACAAGATTTACGTATTTTATTTCTCATTTCATAATATATTTTGTACACAAGACAATTTTTTCAGCGAAGCAGAATTACAATCCTGTGCCAAACCATAATTTAAATGTTGATTCAATTCATTTATATTTGTAGTTATGATTGAACTAAAATATACTTATTTCTCTTTCGCAAACTCCGGGGCGTTGGTAGGTCAATAACCTCGTTTGATACTCATTATTATCTGTAGAAATAACAGCCTCCGACATTTCCCGCAAGCGTCTTACACAGTTTGAGTAAAAATTACAAATAGCTTAGAGTTTCTAGGTGGAGCGCGATAGCTTGTACTCTCAGTGAAGGGTTGTTGCCCTGAAATAGGATATTGTTACCTGTCTGAGCCTGGTTTGTATACTACGCACTAAAACATGTTTATGAAGATACTAGAGGACGCCAGCAGCTACGCCTGCATTTTTTTTATTTACCCGTTTTGGCCGATCCCGTGGGAATTTCGGGAAATCCCTTCTTAGTGCACCCTTACGGTCCCCAAGGAACATACATGACAAATTTCAGCTTCCTGCTCCCAATAGTTTCGGCTGTAGCGTGTCTGTCAGTCAGTCAGTAACGCAAGGATTTTATATATTAAGATAGCTAACTGACATGTTCATTGCAGCATTTGGAAATTGTCATATGAGTAGATAATATAATAGACGGATAATAATGCCTGACGTAAAATATAATAGACTAGCTTTTGCCCGCAGCTTCGCTCGCGTAAATCGGGTTTCTCTAGTTATAGCATATCATCTATAGTGCATTCATTCTTATCTGGCAAAAATGGTAAACAAATGTGGCGGACAGATAAGTACGTCCGTAAGACTAGTGATGGGAAACATTGCATGAATTAAATCAAGTTTCACTTTAAATTCATTCAGTGAATGAAATAAATCATATTAGACATAGAGATTTCAAACTTTTAGTGTTTGACGATGAGAGTAGAAATAATGGTACTTTTGTTCATGTAAAAGGTTTTATTTTTTTAAATGACGAGAGACGTTGTGGTTTCATAAGAACCTGTTTATGATGTGACGTTAATTATGAATCTGGGGGTTACTCCATCCGTCGCATTATCAATAAACCCATCGAGCTCCATCATTTTATTTGCCTGTTTGATAACATGTTCGATGCATTTTTCCACGATTCTGCATCAATTTTGCCAATGCTCTCTTTTATAAATCTTTTATTTCACCTATCTTTAAAGTTTTATGATTGTGATCAACATGCCATTTTATTAGTGCCCATATGTTGCGTATTGGGGTCTTCATAATAAAAAATACAGCTATGCTCTTCCACAATACTTTTAATGCAATATTTGCAATATTAAAAACATTACAGTACAATTATAGGTACGTTAAAATTATAGACGACGTGGCGCGCAATAGTAGGTGTGCGAATGAATAAAAAAGGTGGGGCGTACGGCGCGCCGCCACGAGTGTTGGGAACCGGTTGGCGGTCCGTTCGCGACGTAGACAACACACGGCGCGAACATACTGGGGGCCCTTGAAGACTCAGGTCTTCAACGGTGTTTCTGGTTCATCCAGTAAAGGGCAGAGGTACTTGATACCTCGCCTATAAGTGCCGGTAATCGTAGCAACATCGGCTACACGAGAAATCCCGTCTGCTCCAGGAAATAGCTTTATAATACGTCCAAGGCGCCAGTGTAGAGGAGGTGCATTCTCTTCCTTGACGAGGACCAAGTCGCCCACTTGAAGACATCTGTTAGGAACGCGCCACTTGGTCCGTTGCTGTAGCTCTCCAATGTACTCCAACTGCCAGCGTTTCCAAAAATGCTGCCTCATGGATTCGAGTCTCTGAAACCGATCTAATCTGGCTTCGTTAAGGCCTGCCAAGGAAGGCGATGGCAGAGACATCAAGGCACGGCCAATGAGGAAGTGACCTGGAGTCAAAGGTTGGAAGTCATGAGGAGAGGATGAGATAGGACATAAGGGACGACTGTTCAGGATAGCCTCTACTTGACTAAATAAGGTTGCTAATTCCTCGAAGGTAAGATGAGAATTACCTAAAATACGCCTTATATGGAATTTCGCGGACTTAACTCCTGCCTCAAATAGACCGCCGAAATGTGGAGCATAAGCCGGCTGGAATTTAAATTTAATACCCTCACCGGATGCGAAAGAAGTGATAGAAGAAAAATTTGTAGTTATAAAATCGCTAATTTCTTTGGCAGCTGCAACAAAATTGCGGCCGTTATCACAGACGATCTCGCGTGGCTTTCCTCGTCTGGATAGAAAGCGGCGTAGGGATAAAATAAAAGCTTCCTTTGAAAGCTGACTGACGGCTTCTAAATGAATACACTTAAATCTAGTACAAACAAAAATAGCTAAATAACATTTGGTAATTTTACATTCCCTACCCTTCCTATCAACTATAAAAAATGGTCCAGCGAAGTCGACACCGACACTAATAAATGGGTAATCAGGTGTTACGCGCTCTGAAGGCAGCGCACCCATGAGTGGAGTGGCGGTGCGAGCAGCGAAACGACGGCACGTAACGCACTGTCGCGAAACTGTACGCGCTAGGTTGCGCCCGCCGACAGCCCACACGAACTCCCTGATTGAAGCAAGTAGTAGTTGGGGGCCAGCATGTAGAAGTCGCAGATGCTCCTGCTGAAAAAGTAGTCGCGTGAGTCTATGCTTGGACAGTAAAAGCATGGGATGGCACTTTTCGAAAGAATAAAACGATGAATTAAGCCGACCACCCACGCGTAGAATACCTTCGTGATCTAAAAAGGGATTTAAGGGCAGCAGGTAATTTTTCGAATTTAGACTTTGCTTATTGCGAAGAATATTTAATTCTAATGGAAAACTATCAGCTTGAGATAATTTTATTAAATGTTTGAATGATGATTCTAGTTCCTCAGGCTGCAAACCACCTAAAAATTTGTTGTCAGGATATCGGCAGTTATGTACGAACCTTAATAAGTATGCAAAAAAACGTTGTATGGTTTTTAGCTTAGAATATTTATCAAAATCAATTAAATTTACGCTTGTCTGATTCTGCTCAACTAATGTAAAATTAATCTTTAATTCAGGAATTTCTTCAATTTTAATATTGTTAGTGCTCAATTGAGGCCAATTATTTTTAGATTCGTACAAAAATGAGGGACCGTTCCACCAAACATCTAGATTATTTAATTTGTGCGCGTCAACACCGCGAGAAGCACAATCCGCGGGGTTTAGCGCAGTGGGGACGTGTCGCCACTCCGAACCTTCGGTTAACTCTAAAATGGTTGCTACTCTGTTAGATACAAACGTTTTTAATTTAGTATGACTAGTGTTTAGCCACGCTAAAACGATCGATGAATCAGTCCAATAGTAGGATCGCGTTATGTTACAACGAAGCGTGCGGACGACCGCGGCAGTGAGCTGAGCGCCCAGTACTGCAGCGCAAAGCTCCAGTCGTGGTATGGTCGTCGGCGCGACGGCACTCACGCGCGCCTTCGCACAAAGGAGCCGGACAGTGACGCCGCCTTGATTGTTTGTCGACTTTAAGTAAACACAGGCTGCGTACGCGTCGTTGCTACTGTCACAAAAACAATGTAATTCTATAGAAGCAACTGAGTCGCATAGCACGTATCTAGGTATACGGAGCGTTTTAATTGATGTCAACCCATATACAAACTGTTGCCAGGATTTCTTGATATCCTCAGGCACGGGTTGATCCCAGTTAATTTTGGCAAGCCATAGCCTTTGTATTAATATTTTTGGCACTATAGTTAACAAGCTTAAGAGACCTAAGGGATCGAAAATTTTACACGAATCGGACAAAATTGATCGTTTAGTGGGACCATCGTTTCTTGGCGAATACTGAGTGGGGAAATGTATGACATCAGCTTCAGAATCCCAGCCCACTCCGAGTGTGTGTGAAGAGGAACTAAGTATAAGGCTACTTTGGGTATCAGTATTTTGACTGTCGTTTAAAACTAAGGACGAGTTAGAACGAAACTTACGCAAGGGAAAACAACCAGTTGACAAACATTTCTCAATAGATTTTTTTATGTATAATAAATTAGACTCTGAATCCGCTCCCGTGAGCAAGTCATCGACCAGAAAATCGTTTTGGATAATATTTTTAATGTTTAAGTCTGCGCAATCCTCACCCAACTGCCATAAACAACGAGTACTCAAAAAACTAGCACTTGAATAGCCATAAGTAACTGTATTGAGTCTTAATGTTTTTAATCGCTCATTTTCATTGTTACGCCATAAGACTAATTGTAAATCACGGTCACACTCTTGTATTAATACTTGTCTGTACATTTTTGTGACGTCACCAGTTAGAACGTATCTATATGTCCTAAATCTGAGCAATATGTTAAAAAAAGAATCTTGTATGCATGGTCCAATCATCTGGAGGTCATTAATTGAATAACCAGACGATGTAGAAGCACTGCCATTGAATACAACGCGAAGTTTTGTTGACTCACTAGTGGGTTTGAGTACTGGGTGATGCGGCACAAAAAATGCAATGCTAGGGCGTCGAAACTTAGACTCAGAAAGATGGCCTAACTCGGCATACTCGTCAATGAATTCCTTATACATTTTTTTAAGTTCTGGGTTTCTCTTAAATCGCTTTTCTAAACCAATAAAGCGTTTTTTAGCCAATCGATACGAGTCGCCTAAGCAGTCGGGCTCAGTTATCAATGGAAGGCGCACACAAAAGCGGCCGTCCTTGTCGCGGTATGTATGAGTGACAAAATGTTGTTCACATTCAGCATTTATGTCGGTGTGCTGTTGAGTAGACTGAGGAATCTGTTCTAGCTGCCAAAACTTCGTCATTAACTCATCTAAATTATTATGCGTTGAAATATGATTGCATTGAATAAATGAATTAAATGAATTTTGTTTAGAAAAAGTTTTATCATATATAGGACCTGCTAGTATCCAGCCAAGTCTTGACTCGCGCACAATGGGTAAATTATTACCTAACATAATCTGCTCGGACCCAATTAAATGCCAAAAAATATCAGCGCCGATTAGAATATTAATAGATGCGGGCTGATTAAAATGGGGATCTGCGAGCTTGATGTTACGGGGAATTTTTAATCGCGAAACATCAATATATTTGTGCGGCATATCGCCGGTGATAGACGGTAGTACCAAGCATGACACATTTAAGTTAAGACTGTTGTCATGTCTTGATTTGATTACAATACTACAACGCTCAGGCATACCTGTTATTGGAATATTACCTACACCGACTACGCTTGTGTTATTAGGCTGAGAAGTCAACTGCAGCTGTTGTTTCAAGCTAGAAGTGATCAAAGAAGTTTGACTTCCGCTATCTAAAAGACATCTAACGGTTAAACAAGCGCCGGTATCGGGATTACACACATTTATAAGCGCCGTAGACAGTAAAATGTGATTATTGTTAAAGGTCGCCATGCCGGTCGTAACCTGAGGTTCCGATTTCGGTGGCGGATCTAATGAGAGATTTGTAGCCTGAGGATACTCCCTATGCAACAGTGTATTATGACGTTTTTTGCACTTAGAGCAAGGGCCCAACCTACAGCGATGGGAAGGGTGACCCTTGCGTAAACAATTTAAACAAAGTTTCAACTTTACCGCCTCAGAAATCCTATTATCGACGGACTTGGACAGAAACGACGAACAATCGTAGATACGATGCTCCCCGTCACAGAAGACACACGAGGCAGTAATGGCAGAGGCACCGGCGTCGGCGGGAGCGGCTGAAATTTGAAACGATTTCGCGGGTGACTTTCGTGAATTAGAGAAATCATATTTTGCATTGAGAGCGACCTTCTCCGACTTACTTCGCTGGACCGATTCTAAAATATCGGCGCGACCCTTCATAAATTTAAAAAAGTCAGTGAGTGAAGGAATCTCCTCAAAACTATTTTTGTATTCCTCCCATTTAAAATTAGTGCTACTGTCGAGCTTCGCTGAGACCATGTGTATAATTAAAGTATCCCACTTGTCTGTGGGCTGGCCCAAACTATTCAAGGCACGCAAATTTTTGGACACATGATCAATTAAATATCTTAGGCCTTTGGCTAATTCTCGTCCCATCGGCTGAATGTTAAAAAGGGAATTAAGGTGATTATTAACTAACTGTTTTTTATTGTTATATCTCTCGCAGAGGAGATGCCAAGCTTCCAAATAATTGGTCTCTGTAACTTCCAAATTACTTATAACTTGCGATGCCTCACCCTCTAAATAAGAGTTCAAATAATGGAATTTATGGATCGGTTTTATACGATCGTTAAAATGAATAAGAGAGTTGAAGGTATCCCTAAACTCGAGCCACTTAAAATAAGTACCATCAAAATTAGCGATTTTAATGATAGGCAATCTAAAATTGATGTCATTGTGGTGACTACAATGCGAATGTGTGTCAGATTTCACACTAACCTTGTCGTTCGAGTTATCCACCAACCTTTGGGCGATTGCAATTAAAGTAAGAAATTCTTGTTCAATCTCCTCTCGCACATCGATTTCAGAGTCCATCGAATCAGGATTCGAAATCTCAATTTGTGTCTGTAGTTCATCAAATTGGCTAAAAAGATTACGAAATCGATCCAGCCTCAGTGTGAGTTCACTTGTTTGGTCAGACGAAAGACCGTCACAATTATTTAATTTATCAAGATAATTTTTAAATTTAGTTACACGTCCTTTAATGGAGCTTCTAATTATATTATGTGACGATTTCTCAGTCATCTTGCACAATTACAACAAAGAAACAAGAATTGCACCAAACAATTAAACAAATAAAAATGTACTTAACAAAAAAATACGTAAATTGCTCGGCTTATGCTCCTAGACAGCGCGGCGGCGCAAGCGACGACCAGGTGTCTTGTATTGTAACGGTAAATGATGTACTTCGGCTCAGCTGATCGAACAATGGGCCGGGCACGAGCCGCCGATGTGACGTACGCACTTGTAAGTTTGCACTACACAGAAAAATAGTATAATATTAGAAAAAATGCTTTGAATTTATTATAAAATTACCTATAGGGATTTATTTAATGGCAAACATAAAGGTAAAAATTATTTAAATATGTATGTAGATACTAGTTTATGCTAATCGCAAACAATTTGGTAGGTATTTAAGAACACTCAGGGCGTGGCCCGTTTAATTTCTAGAGAATAAATCACCAATTTGAATGTGATTAAAACGTAAAATTCAATTGAGAGAATAAAATATAGAAACGAGCAACCCTAATAGTCACGTACAAGGGGAAAAATTATAGAAATAGGTATAGGAAAATTAGGAATGGTGCACTTCCCTGGCTAAACCTTGTGCTGCGGTGCGTTAGGCTGACCGGCTGGCTTGAAGCGAGGGTTAGCTGGAAGCTGCGTCACTGGTCCAAGGGTCGCATCAAGGTCACGGAGTCCAAACTATTTGACGGCGGCAGATGCAATCTTATAAATCCGTAGCCATGTATCATCACAGCCGTTGAGATTCTTCTTCCTCTTGCTCCTCCGAAAGTCGTGGTCCGAAACGATGAATATAAGCGCGTGACCCTTTGTCCTTCACGAAGCTCAGCTTGATGTGCAGTATGGGCGTGTTTGCGATCACGTCGGGGTCACCATATGTTGCGTATTGGGGTCTTCATAATAAAAAATACAGCTATGCTCTTCCACAATACTTTTAATGCAATATTTGCAATATTAAAAACATTACAGTACAATTATAGGTACGTTAAAATTATAGACGACGTCGCGCGCAATAGTAGGTGTGCGAATGAATAAAAAAGGTGGGGCGCACGGCGCGCCGCCACGAGTGTTGGGAACCGGTTGGCGGTCCGTTCGCGACGTAGACAACACACGGCGCGAACACCATATTAATTCTAATGGGTTTAGTTCGCAATGATAAGGCGGAAGGCGAAAAACAATAATATTTTTCTTGGCTGCCATTTCATCAACCACTTTTAAATATTGAAATCTTATGTGAATTTTAAGGCAAAATGCGTTTATAACTTAATACTGGTAAATTAATGTAAACACTATTTGTCATTATAATGAATTCAACAATTAGCGTTAGCGGCATCTATCGCCCGCCCCCATAAATCATGTAATCGTGGTTACGATTTCTGACTGCAATCAGACAATGGATACTTTTTCGATAACTTTCGGTATATGTTTTCATGATTGATGGTTACAAATTACATTTTACCCATCTCTGACTAGAAAAAGGAGAGGCCATTGCCTGGCAAATGGGGCACAAAATACATATTTTTAAAAAGAAACTGTCAGTCAATTCTATCGGAGTAATTCTGTTTTTAAATTTCGCTGTTTTGTATGGAGATTTTTTAACCCATATTTTACATTTCCATCCATTTTTTAATGTTTTCATTCATACAAACACAACAAAAATGAATTACTAAATCGGTGCAGCAGTTATGTCTATCTGAGTTGACTTTTAATTATTTAGATTAATTGTTACTTTTATCCCTCGGTTAGTTACAAGAATCCAATCTGTTGCAATCTCAAAGTCCTTTTTACGTAGCCCGGTTGTCGATCAAAAGAAATAATAGTCAGAATGAAAAGGTAATACAAATCCACAAGCAAGCCAGGTCGGTCGTAAGCAACTTCAAAATCGTTTAAGATAGAATACCCGAAATGTATGACACCAAACGGAGCAACAAAACGAATGCCGTTCTTTTGACTCTTTTCATTATTGTTGCACTCAGTGTCGCCAATTAATAAGGATTTTACAATAATAATGCCAAAAAATATATTTATTGACTTATCGGTTTTTATCCATGTTGACCATATTGTCTGCAGTGAAATAACTTTTAATTTAGGCTTTTATGAAAATTGGTCTCAGTTTAGTTAATGAAATCATTTTATATGGATCTGAATGTTCTTTACGTTTACCATAAACGGATTACAATATATTATTACTTTTTCTATAATCATTCCATTTTATCATTCACTTCACCCCATCTCTACAGTCAAATGTCATATTGACAAGACATCGTAATAATCTGTGGTTTGAAGTTTCATCACAATTACAATTTTCTTTAAATAAATATGTTTTAAAAGGGAAATATGAAGCTATTTTATGTGGAAAATAATGTGTTGGTATTTGAACAACATTGTAAACATTTTCTAGTAGCATATATTACGTGATGCGGCCACAATCTTGTGATTTGTGATGATGGTATGTTTGTTTACTAGTTTTGCCAGATAAAGATGAACGCACTTTATGTTCGGGATAACACAAATCTCCTTTATTATAAATGTCGTTTTAACTGTTTAAGAACTATAACTGCAAAAAGTATTTACACGTAGTAGTAGATACTCAAAATGTTATTGTTCTGTGACGTTTCGCTAGACTGGCCAATATGGCGACTGTGATTTGTCTGTCAGAACCATTAGAATTTAAGAAAATACTCGACAATCCGAATTTTGCAGATATAATTATGTTGTCGACTCGAAATCTTTATTTTTTAATGTTTTATTATTCAGGTAAGGTTTCGATGTACTCCTTGACGAAATTATTAATATAAGATTTGACACTGCGATAGCAGCGCAGTCCGTCGGTTCCAATGTGAAACATTCCAACATCCACAACTGCTTACAACTTAAAAATTAAGTAAAAAATCATTTTCCAGTGGACTAAATTGTGAATCTAAACAAATCTCATGTCCTCCTGAACACACACAAAAAAAATCATCAAAATCAGTCCAGTTGTTTAGGAAGAGTTCAGTGACATACACACGCACACAAGAAATATATATATTAAGATAAATAGATAGTATAAACATTTTTTTTCATTCGCTTGAACTACAAATGTCTTTATAGAGGAGTATAGGAGGGTATTTGAACCAGTTTCTATACAACAGACAGTTTATTGCGTAATAATAATGTCAACGCAAATGAGGCGGGCGTCCCCTAGTAATGAGACGACAAGTTGAAATATTATTATTTTCTAGTCTTAAATATTGCAAACAAGGATTAGAATAGGGCATTGCATCATAGTTTACTATGGTAACGGTCTGCAAAGGATACCGCCACGAGAGATTTTAAACTACAAATACTCACGTTTTTTCCCTTTCAAGGCAAGGCAAGGCAGAGACAACAGAATGCCACTTGCTTCATACTATATTTGCATTACTGTTCCACACTTTTATTAAAATTATGCGGATTTGTAAAATGTGGGTAACTCGTGGTTATGGGCTAAGTAATATATTGTCAATTGCTGTGGGTTCATACAACCTTACTTTCTGCTACGTGCAGTCCACACATACACTTCCACCATAGTTCTAACCATGTTAGCGAGTTGCCTACAGTAAAAAGTCGTAAAAGGATGCTCCTGTTTTACCATATTTACTTTGGGATATCCACCCAAAGTACCAAATGAACATAATTAACTGCTTGAGTGCTTGAATCAATAGTTATTAATCATATCAATAGTTATAAAATTTAGAACCATTATAATTGATTCGTTCTTTCTCGTGGTTCTACCTATTGTATTGCGAACGTGGTACACTAAATGTACATGTGGAATCATTAAGTAATTAACTTCAATTTTGACGTTCATAAGCGTTACGCTGTAACCTGGATGAATAAATGATTTTGACGTTGACTTAGAGCCGAGGACACCACGATTCTGTTACATAACAAAATGGCCTAACTAGATTATCACTGCCTTTGCAGATAACTAGACTGCCTCTATTGAAGCAAGCTGCATTCAACACCCGTCAAGAAAATCCGGCGATAATGACGTACTTGTACATGGGTAATTGAAATATGGTTGGGTAGTATTTATCTTAGCACTAGCACTCTGTGAAAAATTTTGATTACATTTTGACTTTTTACTCATATAGCCTATATCAACTCAACTACAATAAACGTGCATAATTAAGACTGAAAAGTTCATATTAAAATACGATTTCACTAAAATGCTTTACATGTCTGTGTTTCAGAAAACATAGGTATCTAAAACATTTGAACAGTTAAATTCAACCCATAACGTTTTGTAATTTGCGTTCTGTTTTGTTTAAAAGCGTCGTTTGTCCAGAAGATGATGAACGTATCCAAACTAACTCAATATCGTTTGTAATTTGCAGTGTCTGAGCGGGGCCGGTTTAAAACGAAACCCGAATAATGAACGTGTGGGCATGTAGCGCGGTCGCGTATTTGCAAATATCGGTGGTACAGCTGCATGCATATTTTGTAGTACATACATGAGTGTGTTTTGTTATGTGTTCATATTAATAATTCAACGGATGTCGCGGTAGCATTTCCGCAAATGTGAACGGGGGTGATGTGCTGGGGGGTTTTATGACACTATCGATACTCGGAGACAATAACTGGGGCGCGGCCCAGGCGCCTTGTCAAACTGATGAGCTCGCGTGACACTTTCTAGCTTCATGCTCTGGGTAACTAGAATAAGAGTGCGAAGATGCGAGTTTCGTCGCATAATTTATGACCTAGAATCGAGGTAAATTAAAAGATAGATCAGAATTTGTGTAGAATATTACCTGCCACGTAAATTGTTAATTGTCGCTTGCCCAGTGCTACGGAGATGACCTTAAGTAGTCGATCTCGGCTGTCATGAAGACTTTTATTAAACATTAAATTTTGCATGCCTATGATTTGAAGTGGCCAGATGACAGTCACTCTGTGGAAATCTAATATTTTTCCAAATTTGGTTAGACTAGCAAAGCAGACCCTGGGTTGTCAAAAAGAACTTAAGGACGCAACGCTGCGAAGATGAAGATTATTTCCATGAACATACCCACATACATAGACTCACGCCTGTCTCCCCGAAGGGGTAGGCAGAGGCATATTAAACGCCGACTTTTCGCCAGTGTTTCGACCCCACGTGATAGGTGGCGAGCCTATTGCCGCTTATTGGGATATTTTGTTTGCCAGAGCCTCGTCCGTTGATCGGCAGGTGCACCACTTGCAGGCGAGGTTGGCTTGGGACCCTAAGTTCTTGGTGGGAACCCTATGCACCACTATTTCCATGAAATTTAAGCGAACCTTATAAGAGAGTAGTGAAAATGATCCTTAGTAATGCTAAGTATATTTGAATGCAATTAAAAGTGTTAAACTTATGTTATTATAACATAATGTAGTTATTATAACTAGCTTGTTATGTTAACACATTGTCGATGGAAATAATTCAATGTACGACTCTTTGATGTTATGCACCGCAGGCCAGTTCTCGTATTTTATATGACATTGAAATTATATTTTGAATTGACAGAGAAGCGGTATTCTGCTTACCAAATGTCATTATCGTATAATTTGAAATAAACAGGGGGCCAATTCTCATATTTTTATATGGCATTGATATTATATTTTGAATAGACTCAGAAGCGGTATTCTGATAATCTAATGTCATTATCGTATAATTTGAATTAAACGGATCGTCGTTGTCAAATTATTTGACACTTGTTTCAATTTACAATCTTGGTACAACTTCGTTCAATTATCAGATAATTTAGAAGAACACGCTTTTTGTGACGTAAGTATGACAGTGACATGACATCGAAACTATATTTATTTAGAAGAATTGGGCCCCTGTTCGTCGTTGACACATATTTTGACACTTTTTTCAATTTACGATCTCGTTACAATTTCATTCAAATATCACATAATTTAGAAGAATACGATTTATGTGACGTAAGTATGATACTGACATTATATCGAAACTGTATTTTGACCAAATTTATTAAGGAGAATTGGGGCTCTGATCGAATAACTTGTTTTGAACTAACGTGTGTTTCGGAGGTACGAGTTGTACCGTAATACTTCGTATTGCGTTATAATATCTACAGGCCCTTAACGCAGTGGGTGGAGCCAGCCTAGTCCGAAGAGCGCTTCGCTAGGAGTTATTACCATATAAGGTAATGGACCGAGCACATGCAGTCTGTGAGTCATAGGTTTGTGCCTATAAAAGATGGGTGTGCGATCTAAATCGGTCGGTTGGTTTAACGCTGAGGCCGCACGTAAGTCGTCGCCCGTGTCGCTAGCTACACGGAGCTGGGCCTCTCCTGGTTCGCCGGTGGTCTCACCTGGCTCGTGCTGACCGCCCGGGCGACGTGAAGACTGACGCGGCCTCGCACGCCTCTCAGCGTTAGCCGTAGGGCACTCAGCCCGCCCCAACCACCCGTCCTTTGTTCAAGGGACGGCGATGAACCCGCCGGAGAGGGGCAAAACGCCCTGAACTAGCCTCCGCCAACCCTCTAGGGGGTTGCGTCATGACTAGTCGGAAAATCGGTCACTTTCCCTAGACGTCGCTACGCTGCCACTACTACTACGCAATTATTCTGCCTTCTACTTCTATATCAACTATCCCGCTGGGGGTGCGCCTATTCTAGTTATCTGTGTGCTTTATGTTCTGTCTGTAGTATCTGTCTCTCCAAATCATAACAGCCGATCTAGGGACAGCCTGTTCCTGACCGGTTGTTGTGTATTCTCTATGCTACTTTCCAGTTCTCCCTACGGGTTGCTATTAGCTGCGACCTACGAGCTGCTAGCGCCGTGTTTCTACCAGCCGCCTCCTACGCATCAGCTTCTACCTACTACCTTCCTTCAGTCAGGCCACTAACGCCTGATTTTACCGGCCTACGCCTGAGCCCTACCACTCAGCCTACATCAGCTGCACCACCTGAGCCTACCGCTCAGCCTACACTTCGACCACCGAGCTGCCTACCCAGCCTGCACTTCGGCCAGCTCACCGGCGACCCTACGAGCAGTCTACCCTGCGAGCGTCGGAGAGCAGCAGGAGTCTACACTCCAGCCTTTAGGCCAGTGCTTACCTGGTCGGTCATACTGTATGTAAGCGGTAGTGAGACATAATAAAAAAACCTGTTCCTTCTAAGCAGTGTTTCTATTAGAACCCCGAAAATCTACCTAAGAGCTAAACGTGTCAGTGTCGCCCAACTTGGGGCCGAGTAATTGACTTTTTTGCCGACATAATTGTGACGGGCTTTAGTCACGCAGTCTGGACATATTATTTGCCCTATATATGTGTGACAATTTACGTTGTATTTTATTTAGTTCCATCGCAAATTCTATAGTTTTTTTGATAAGGTTAATAAACATTGTAATTCTTATAATATTCCTCATTGCTCTACAAGCTATTTGGTAAATGTTAATTTATAAAATACCTAAGCAATCAGGAAATACTTTAGTAAAATTGCTGCCAATTCGTCTTCACAGGAATACTCACATTCTAACATTATTATACACTGTCCTGTTTAATCCTAGTACCCCCTCTTACCTCAAAGAACGTTTAAAGTTCCTTAATGACACACATGTAAAGTTCTTGAGGTCGTCCAGGGATTTGACGGTGGAAATGCCAATGCATTCCACATATTACTTTGACAAATCCTTTTCTGTTCAGGCTGTGCGCCTGTGGAATGCATTGCCAGTAGAGATTAGAAGCGCAAAATCTCTAAACATATTTAAGGGAATGATAAAAAAGCATTACCACTCTGTCAAACATAAAAAATGCAAACAAAATACTGACTATATTGAATGTCTTGCTATATAATATCTAGTCATTGTATCTGAATGGTATCGGAATTTTTTTCAATAAAGTGTCTTATCTATCTATCTATCTAAAATTGGGCAGTAGTTTAGTAATAAATTTGTCTGCACTAATGGCGTAATGGTTTAAATCATCACTTCGTCACTTAACACTTCGTCAATTGCTGTAGGTCTGATAACCGAAACGATACCACATTTTTTTATCCGTATATATTCCTAATATTTTGATTTACTTTGAATCTTTCCCTATAAAATAATGTCCTACTTTTTCATAGGCACTAAACAGCCCAATCGAACAACATGTTAATGTACAATTTACGATACAACCAATAATGTTACAGTTGTGAACAAGCAATACTGACGTGCATAATGAACTCATAAGACTTACATAGTACGAGTCGTCTACTAGGTGACGCATTACTGGCGCCGCTTACAAGTCAGGCACATAAAGATAAACCTCGGTATTGTCCTGTTACGCATAAGGGTATATTCAGATAGTCGCGAGTTTGATATACACAAGGCAACGCGCGGTGAAGCGCCTTGATACATTAAAGGGACACGTGGCAACGCACAGCGCGTGAAAGCTAGACAAGTAACTAGGCGTAGCTGCAAAGCACATACTATGAGAATTACACAATTTATTCAACAACGATGTCTTAACATTAAAATTGGAATAAATGTGAAATGAAATAAAATTAGATACATAAAATGAAACGATAGAATATTTATTGCTAATTACTATGTGTCTAGACAATTTTTTCGAAAGTACATAATATGTTTCAAAGAAAGTTATGTATCACCTATATTTAGGCCGCAGCTTTACAGATAGATGAAAAGTAAGTTATATATATCTAAGAGTAGTAATAAGGTTCCTCAGAGTTATAAAGACACTAGCTTTCGGCCGCGGCTTCGCTCACGTTAAATTCGGGGTAACTCCTTCATCGTTCGATAGTAATTTTCGTTATACTTCTGTTCATAGGGACTAATAATAATAATAATAATAATAATGGAAAGTCAACAAAGTATATATAGTACCAATAGTAATTTCCACCACAGGTGTCGTTCCTAAATATTTACACCATAGTTTAAAAATGCTCGACTTACCACCAAATATATACATTAGCATCCAAAAAGCAGCTATCTTAAATACATGCAGAATAGTAAGGAAATTTATGCAAAGTGACGAAAGTGAACCAGAAACCATAGAACAAAGCACCCCAAGCCTATCTTAAATGACTATTACTTGGTATTTACCCGTAAACGTCATTAAACACCGGTTTTAAACCGAGTATACTAACAGTTCTGATAATAATAATAATAATAAAAAAAACTGGCAACACCTTGGAATCAACATGAACATGTTTTCTTGCATATTTAAATTTTATTTTCTATAACAGTTTTGCGGTACAATAATTTATATAATCAAACAACTAAAAGAAGATACAATATCAGATAAATATACAGACTAATTTATAAAACCATAAAAGCAGAAGAAATAGTATTTCGAAAAACATAGCCAAGATGACACCTGGTGTCAAATGGAAATTATAAACAACAACAAATAATGATATCAAGAAAAATTTATGTTGACGAGAGCCAGAGCAGCAGTAGCACGCCTTAGACCCCCGGACTCGTCGCTCAGCTCCGCCTCACAGCCGCCGGCACCAGCGCCAGCATCGCCGAGTGTTGAGGCGTCGAGCTCGTCGAGCGACGAGTATTTTTCCCCGCCGTCGTCGCCAACACCAGCACGTCGCCGGGCAAGAGGCCGGCCACCCTTACGCTTGGGACCCCGAGACCCACCGGTTTCGAACAGGGCCCCCGCTACCGGTGGTAATGTGCACCGCATGAGATGGACACAATCAATGAACGAAAATGTCATGCGGGCATATTTTGTGGCTACAGAGGGAGGTACCAACCTTACGGCGTACCGTGATCGCATGCTGCCTCTGTTTCAGGACTTGGAACCGGCTGTCAACGTTTCGGCACAGCGACTGTCGGATCAAGTGCGAGCCATCCAGCGCTGCCGCCTGCTTGATGACGACGCACTTGAGAGGCTACGCTCAGACTTGCCAGTTATCCCTGCCAACCCACCTCCTACACGCAATGTGGCTTCAGTGCCAAACATATTTCACAGTCAACAAGAAGGAGGTGAACAGGTAGTAGACAGGGATACACAAGTAAGTACCCAGTGCTTTGATAAGGTAAGGAGTGCTTTGGAGTGTGCCATTGGGGAATATCGGTATGTTACATTACAAGACAGACCTCGGCTGCCGCGTTTGCCCACGCATAAAAAGAATATGGCGCTTGTGTGTGCCCTGGATTCACTATTGCCTACTTATTTAGACAATAGTGAAAATCTTAGCGATACACACTCAATTCTGTACTGTGCGGCTGTAGCGGCGTGTCGAGTAGCTAATATTAAAATACAAAATAGTTTTGATATTGCTCCTCGAGATGCCGTGCCGTCCCGGCTTGGCAGCATAGAATTGAGCGGCGTATTGCTGAGACCAGGGCACTCATAGGCAAGCTAATCTGCTTCAGGTCGGGCAATACCCGCCCGAGAGTGATGCGTTTTGTGAACCGGGCGTTTAAGGGAACGGGACTCCGTCCTCAAGAATATGCGTCACGGGTCACAGAACGCATCGACCTCCTGAAGCAGAAAGTTTATGCGTGGGCAAATCGTATCAAACGATACAGGAAAAGGGTACTCCCAAAATCGCGCATTCCAAAGAGATGAGAAGTTGGTTTATAGAAATTGGGAGCGACCTGACCCACGTGTGGATGATGGACGTCGACCAGATGATGCGAATACGATTGAATTCTGGCGCAACATATGGTCGACTCCCATCAGCCATACGGAAGATGACTGGATTAGAGATGTTAAACGATCATGTGAGGCAATACCTCACATGGAGCCCGTAGCCATTGACACCACAGATGTATATTGTGCAGTCCGTCAGTTAGCCAACTGGAAATCGGCAGGACCGGACGGACTGCACAATTTCTGGTTAAAATGGCTACGCAGTGCACATGCTCGTTTGGCTTCTCAATTTCAGTCATCTCTGGATTCAGGATCGCTGCCAATTTTTATGACAACTGGCGTAACTCATCTGCTTTTTAAGGCTGGTAGTACCACGGTGCCTACGAACTATAGGCCAATAACTTGCCTACCAACGCTATATAAAGTTTTTACATCAATTTTGAGAACAAAATTGGAAGCACACATATTTAGAAATAACATCTTATCTGTATCTCAAAATGGATGTAGAAGCGGGGCTCGTGGTACTAAAGAGCTACTCCTTATCGACATGACCATAAGCCAACAGGTTCGCCGTAGTCGAAAGAATCTGGCGACATGCTGGATAGACTATAAGAGGGCCTATGACTCTGTGCCACATACGTGGCTCTTGAGGGTGCTGGAGTTGTACAAAGTTGATACAACTCTATGCACCCTCTTGAAGGCATGTATGGGGCAGTGGAGTACGGTGCTTCGCTATCCAGGATGTCGACAGCCTTGCGGGTATGGCGTACCTATAAGGATCAAGCGGGGTATTTTCCAAGGCGACAGTTTGAGTCCACTATGGTTTTGCCTAGCACTGAACCCGCTGAGCACTTTGCTCGAAAGTTCAGGGCTAGGCTATCGGTTGCAGACTAGAGGTCAAGTTATTTCTCACCTCCTTTTTATGGATGACCTCAAACTATTTGCCCCCACTGACCTCCAATTAACTGAGTTACTAAAGATAACTGAAAGCTTTAGTAATTCAATTAAGATGGAGTTCGGTGTGGATAAATGTGCGGTCATGCATGTAAAGCGAGGCAGGAGTGTGGAATCTGATAGTATAGAGCTCTCAGATTTCACACAACTTAGATCTCTCTCTGCAACTGAAACCTACAAATATCTGGGTATGTCGCAGGTATTAAGCATTGATGACACTGGCATGAAACAGGCGTTGCAGGCACGTTTCTTTGGCCGCCTGAAGAAAGTCTTAAAAAGCTTTTTATCGGGCGGAAATAAGGTGCGTGCCTGTAACTGTTGGGCCATGCCCGTCTTAATCATGCATGAGTCCATCTGAGTATGCCTTCGGCATACTCAGATGGACTCAAACAGAATTGGACGCCTTGGATAGGAAAGTTCGCTGTCTACTCACGACATACCGGATGCATCACCCGCGTTCGTCGGTGATGAGATTGTACATCCCGCGCAAGTGTGGGGGTCGTGGCTTCTTGAGTGCCAAGACCCTCCACAATCGCGAGGTGTGCAATCTCAGAGAATACTTTCTCCACACCGACGCGGGTGTGCACCGAGATGTGGTCGCAGTGGACAGAGGGCTTACCCCGCTAGGTCTGGCTAAAGAGAACTGGCGCAAACCTGCCGTACTTGGTGTAGAGGAGCGCAGGGAAGTATGGAAAGGTAAAGAGCTGCATGGACGTTTTTACCGGGCCTTGCATGGGCCCGACGTAGATTTTCCAGCGTCGGTGTCCTGGCTGCGTTTCGGCGATCTCTTCGCCGAAACAGAAGGTTTTGTCTTTGCGATTATGGACGAAGTTGTCATGACGAACAACTACCGGAAGTATATTCTAAGGGATGGGACGGTCGACATATGTCGGGCATGTCAACAGCCTGGTGAATCGCTTAGACATATATTATCCGGTTGTTCTCGTCTTGCCAACGGCGAATATTTGCATAGACACAACCAAGTAGCCAGGATTGTCCACCAGCAACTTGCCTTAAAGTACCAACTTGTCAACTCCGAAGTACCGTACTACAGGTATGTGCCCGACCCAGTTCATGAAAATGGTCGTGCTACTCTGTACTGGGATCGGTCTATCATTACTGACAGAACTGTTGTGGCTAACAAGCCGGACATAGTGGTGATAGACCGATTAGAGCGCCTTGCAATGATCATCGACGTCACCATACCCCATGACGAGAATCTCGTGAAAGCCGAAAAAGATAAACAAATGAAGTATTTGGACCTGGCTCACGAGATTGTCGACATGTGGGATGTTGACTCGGCGATCATTGTACCGATAGTCGTGACCGTAAATGGTCTCATTGCCAAGAGCCTCGACCACCACCTCAAGAGGCTCTCGTTAGACGGCTGGATCAAGTCCTCTATACAGAAGGCAGTATTGCTGGACACGACACGCATCGTTCGGAGGTTCCTCTGTCTGGAGCCCTAACCACCGGTGGCTTGGTCCCTGTGCCCGATGCCGGTGGGTCTCCGTGGTCCTGTTTTATATGGTTAAATATTTCTTTTGTAAAGTGATTTAATTATATAAAATAAGATTAATGAGAATGAAATTAAATAAAGAGGAATAATAATATTAATTTATTTCAGGTAACAATAACCCATATATATATATACCTTAAAGACTAACATACATACAATTATAATAATAAAATTCAACAGAGTGTTGTTGTTTACGTTGTTTTCAAGTTAGGCTGAGTGTTATTTCGTAACCTCCCTTGAAAACGCCGATACACCACACCCTTCGGCCAAAACTCTTCCTTGAGGAAAGTGCCAAGATGTTGTGTCGGCACCCGCACCACGTACGATTTGAAGTTCGTTTTATGGCGAGACTCCAATCTTTCGACTCTCAAGGTCCAGTTGGTCTTCGTGCGTAAGTACTCCACGACCTCCTCGTCCTTGGTGGAACGATGCAGCCGGGACACGTACAGTAGTGTTGTTGGTACTGCGGGACGCAGCAGCATGTTAGGTCCTGCTAACCCTGTACCACAATGGTTACGACAACTAGGCTTCTTCTTCTTCCTCTCCACCTTGATGAAGCCGTCCTTGTCGCCCGTGTCCTTTTCCGGGACTCTCGTTTCTTCGACCTTGTGTTGGGAGAGTTCACAATGCTTTTGATTACCCCCTTTTTTCTCCTGCCGATTTTGCTGCGTTTTGCATACGGCAGTAACATCGGCATAGGCAATATAACCGCAACCGTGTTTAAAACATTTCTTTAAATAGTATTTTTAGAGATCCGTAGTCAAAAATGGCTAAACACGGAATCCTTATAGACGCACTATGTCTGTCAGTCTATCCGTATGTCACAGCCACTTTACGCCGAAACTATTCAGTTTACACATTTGAAAATTGGTAGGTAGGTGTATTCTGTGAACCGCTTTACGACGTTATAGAAAATAAAAAATATTAAATATTAAGGGAGGCTCTTCATACATGGAACGGAAGTGGAAAATGGGTCGTTAAAAATTACTTTGTGGTCCCTAAAACCATCGTTTCTCAAAGTTAATCGTTTGAAAGATATACGGTTCCAAAGTGGTAAAATGGGTGTGTGTGTCCCTCAAACTTTTAAAGTAAGAGAGTGACAAATCTAAAAAAATATATGCTGTAGATCTTTATAAAAACTTCCAACAAAAATTGGTCTGAACGATATGTAGTCAGCAGTTTTTGAAATAAAGCACATCTTAAAAACCGCAAATATGGCTTTGCCGTTTATACAAATAATATTAATAGTTAGTCGAAGCTAATGGCTATGGTAAGTGGATACCTCCAATACGGAACCCTTCATGAGCGAGTCTGACTCGCAATAGCGATATAATGCTATAATACCTTTTATATATAATTCGTCCTTGGTGGTACTTGTAGCCGTTTGCCATTACAAAGCTTTGGTGCATTAAGATTCCACATTACCAGGACTAGAACACCAACGTTCAGTATCAAGTTGCGTGAAGGTACTCCTGATAATTGTAAGGAAAAAAACAGAAACTCTACTAAGTAGTAAGTAACTTGGTCAGTATTCGTGACATTATCTACCGAAAGGTGCTCAACAACATCACTTTGCATACAGTCAAATGTCAAAGCTATGGTCCGATATATCTCTATACACACATTCGCATTTATGAGTAGAGAATATTGGTTCAGCCGGTTTAGCGTGATATCGGTACATACATACATGCACATTTTCGCATTTATACCGAATATTAGTAGGGATTAGCCAAGGCTGTTACAATAATTATAAGTTTATGTAAGTATACGAACGAAGTAATGACAGTGCACCATACGACAATGTATAATGACTGTGACAGTACTGACAGATATACGATAGCACATGCACAGCACTCAAGAATCCCCATTACTACCTCTCATTTGAATCCTTTCAAGATTTTTTCATTAAATAGTCCAAGGTGTCTATGTCGGTCTCCAATGCACAATCTATTTGTAGTTCATGAAATTCGATTCTAGCACTTTGTTCTGTAACCGGTACATAGGTACACACGTACACTTTGTGTAACGCACGTCAGATTGATGTGATCTGAACATAGCCTAACCCGAGAGGAGCGATAAATATAAACCAGCAGTATATTCAGTTTACGATCAGAAGTGTAGTGTCACATGTGCGTGCACCTCGGGGAAAAACCCGCCGGCCGTGCGAGCGAATCAATTGCAACGGTTACGAAAATAGTTCGCTCTCTTTTGTGCATCTGTTATATGCTATACGATTGTATAAAGCCAGGATCAAACCAACGCGTCCAGCTCGCGTCCGCGGTGGCGTGCACGGTGGCGATCAGATGTTGTGTACGAACTTATAGCGACGTGTTCACATCTACGCGTCCTCTGATTGGACGCGGCGTCCGGTGCAGCGTCTGCACGCGGCGGTGGCGATCAGATCGCGCCTGTTACGTTAGGACGCTGCACGCAGCTATTATTTGTTGAGGACACTGTGATTTGTAGATTTTAAGTATGGTGTAAACGCAAGAAATTATAAATGAGGTCCACAAATACCCATTGTGGTATGATAACTAATCACTCTTGTTTTTCTGAAAAAATAATATTAAGGCGTTATCGAATGATGGTAGGTATTTACTTCACTGGCACAGTATATCATACCCACCTCAAGTTCAC
This sequence comes from Euclidia mi, assembly GCA_944739405.2. Taxonomy (NCBI): domain Eukaryota; kingdom Metazoa; phylum Arthropoda; class Insecta; order Lepidoptera; family Erebidae; genus Euclidia; species Euclidia mi. The sequence goes on from OX123197.2 coordinate 24,315,590, forward strand.
TTCTTGTTCCTCTTCGTCTTCAATTCTAGCAGACAGAAGTAAAGCTTCTTCAATTTCACTATCTGTATCAGACAGCATTTTAGTGACGCGACTACAGCCTGGTGAACGTCTGAACGAACGCGACAGTGTGCACAACTTTTGCACGCGCAATAATCGCCACCGCGCAGGCCACCGCGGACGCAAGCTGAATGCGTTGGTTTGATACTGGCTTTAGTCGTTCGGGCTCAGGCGTGCGTGCGTGCATGCGTGTATGTGCGACTTACTCAGCTCTCTCAGTTTTTAGAGAGGCCGTAGGCGTCCGACATAGCCTAACGATTTTAATCACGAACACGGTAGTTCTATATCTAAACGCAACAAGCGGTTACCCGTCCAAGTTTTGATCTGTGCAAACGTTGCTCAGCTTTGCTATTCTATTAAGAACGATACATATAATACAAGTCATGTTACGAGCCATACTACTTCAATTCAAAAATTAAAATTACATAATCTAGCGACATGTACTCGAGAATTTTATCGACAAATAAATCATCCTCCTACTTTTCGAATCAGATACCCCTGCATAGTAATTTGTTAGTATCTCCACTAGGCTATCACCGCAGGAAAAAAAAATCGAATTAATTGTATTTTTTTTATTTTTTTTTTATTTAACTTTATATACACTGAAGCGTATAAAGGCGGACTTAATGCCTAAGGCATTCTCTACCAGTCTACCTTAGAGTGGTGCAGAGATTAAAAGTAGGTGTATTGTAGAAGTGAGTGAAGAAGAACTTTTGTAGCATAAACGTAATACATATATACATAGTTTAAAAGTACATACATTTGATACTACAAGAACATATAAATAGTTAAGTATACAAAATTTAAATACATAGCAATTATAAACTAAGGATACATAACTAATTCTAATAATATTAAATATATACATACACTAAATACCAATATACATAAACATATAATTAGGATACTTCTGCCAGCTTATCCAACAACAGCTGTTTTACTCTGAATTTAAAGCGATCCTTGTAGTAGCCATCCTAATTTCTAGAGGGAGGGCATTCCAAAGCAGGATTGCTTGAATGGGAAAGGACGAGTGAATTAAAGCTGAACTATGTGAAGGACAAAGTAGGAGAAGATTATTGGAAGAACGAAGATTTCGATCATGGTTGGAACTCAAATATTGGAAATAATAATTAAGGTATTCTGGGGTATTGGGAGACATAAGGATAGAGTAGAGAGTAGTGAGGACACGCATACTGCGTCTTTGACGAACAGAAAGCCACTTCAATTGAGACCGATAAGTAGATACATGATCATACTTGCGAAGGTTAAAGATAAATCGAATGCAGTTATTAAGAAGACGATCCAGTTTGTTGAGAAGTTCTGCATTCAGGTCATAGTAGCATACATCACCATAGTCGATCAACGGGAAAACCAAAGTTTGCATAAGCATAGTCTTGGTCTTGGGTGGGAGGAAGTTTCTTAAGCGATTTAGAGCACGTAGGGTACCGGTAATTTTCTGGCTGACTTGAGTTACTTGGTTACGCCAACTCAAGGTACAATCCATATGCAGGCCAAGGTTTTTGACCACTGGACAGAAATCTAGTTGTACCATCATAGACTAGCGTTGGCAGAGTTGCTAAATCTATTCTTTTTATTGACCATTGGCTGCCAATGATTATGGCTTGGCATTTACTGGGATTTACAGACAAGCCAAACTGGTCTGACCAACTTTTTATGGCAAGTAAATCCTTGTTAACCCTATGGATTGCTAATGCAACATCTTCAACAGTTGCCTGAGAGTAAATCTGCAAGTCATCGGCATATAAGTGATAAGCGCATTGAAGATTTTGAGTTAAGAGATTAATAAACATAGAAAATAACAAAGGAGAAATAATACCGCCTTGAGGAACGCCAGAGTTGTTGTCGCACCAGTTCGATGATGACTCATCGTGGCGGATAGACTGCTGACGACCCCGAAGATAACTTGAGAACCAATCCAGAGCATCGGATGAGATCTTAAGATGGGAGAGGAGGGATAATAGGATATCGTGACTGACGGTATTAAAGGCATTTGAAAAGTCAACCAAAGTCAACACTGTGACCTTGGTGTTTTCCACGCCCTCCCTAATATCGCCAGTCACTTTAAGGAGTGCAGTAGAAGTGCTATGTCCAGGCCTGAAACCAGACTGCAGAGGACTTAGTAATTTGTTTATGTAAACAAACCTGGACAGTTGCTGTTGCACACAGGGCTCGAGAACTTTGGATAGGAAAGGAAGAATGGATATGGGACGAAAATGCGTTGGGAGAGAAGGATTTTGGATTTTTGGCATAGGAATAACGTAGGCTTTACGCCACAAGGATGGGAAGGTGCCAGAAACTAAGGAAAAATTTATAATATGAGTGACGGCTGGAAGAACTTGATCCAGGATAGTAGTGATCATTCGTCGACTGATGTTGTCACTTCCAACAGCATTGGATTTGATGGAAAGGATTGTCTTTTTGATCTCATTCGATGCAAGTGGAGAAAAGTGGAAGGATTCGACATCGGGTTGGGCTAAACCAGCTAAGTAGTTCACCGTGAGGCGCCTAGTCTCGAGATCCAGTGACGAGGTAGTTGTGAAATGTATATTGATATCATCTAAACTAAGCGCCCCAAGGCAGTCAACACGACGCTGTTTGCCGATACCTAGAGTTCCAAGGTATTCGTTTAATTTAAGTTATTTATTAATAAATTAAGTTATTCTTTTGTAGTATACCGAAGCATAATAACCAAAAAATATTAATATTTTGTCTCTGCTACGAACTTTGTCTCTGCTGAGAAATTCCGTGTGGTGACGGATTAAGAATACGGAATGTCACCACCCCATATCATCCCATGGGTGTCGTAAGAGCCGACAGAGGGAACATATTAGGTATGCAGAGAACAGCACTGTAAGAGAAGGAAAACTTGATACAAACCCTGCACCAACCCGTTTGGCCAGCGTGGTATAGTAGGCCAATTCCTCCTTTCAAAGGAGAGGCCTAGTCCAGCAGTGGACTGTTAAAGGCTGATGATGATGATGAAAAACTTTGTCAGCTGTCTGTGTTGTAAACAATTTACTACCACTTATTGCAAGTAAACGATTCACAGGTAGCGCGAGTGAAGATGACTGTATCTTTACTCAAGCTTTGAGGCAGCCGAGGCAAGATACTATTTGAAAACGTTATAATCTAAATTAGTTCTAATGGGCAGTATTTCATGTATTTAATTATGAGTATAAGAGTTTCTTATGGTTTAAAATATTCCTTTCCTTTTTTCTGGGTATATTTTTCTTCTATGACCGCACTACGTATAATAAAGAATAATTGTGCCACACTTTGCAAACATTAAATTAACGGACACAAGGTACACCCAGACAGTATACTTGGAAAGTTTTTACCATTGAGCAACATTTTAATAAACAAAATGACCGTATTTATGCTCAAAGCTCTAAGGAAGCTTCCCAATTAGTCGACAAAGTGCAACGTGGGCATTATCCGACTTCAGTGATGGTTAGGTGGGGTGTTAGCTATGAAGGAGTGACTGAGCCATATTTTTGTGAAAAAGGTATCAAAACATTGGCACAAGTGTATCAAAATGCTATTCTTGAGAAGGTAGTTAAGCCCCTTAACAACACTATGTTCAATAACCAAGTCTGATCCTTCCAGCAAGATTGGGCACCTTGTCATAAAGCTCGGTCAACAGTCTTGGTTGGAAGCGAACGTTTCGGACTTCATCCGAGCTGAAGACTGACCGTCGTCTAGTCCCGATCTTAATCCACTGGATTATGCTTTATGGCCAGTTTTAGAGAGTACGGCTTAAGGGACTCCAAATTATCATGGCGTTTAGTGAACGCCATGATAATTTGGAGTCTCTTAAACAATCCATACGATGGGCAGTGAAGAATTTTCCCATGAAAAGAGTGCGTGCGTCTATTGATAACTGGCCTCAACGTTTAAAGAACTGTATTGCTGCCAATGGAGACCACTTTGAATAAGCTTTTTATATTTTAAATTGTTTTATATTTATGTATTAAACTAACAAACTGTAAAAGTAATCAATGTTATGTGCAATTAAAAAAATATTTATGGCCAGACTAGGTATTTATTAAAGTACCATCTTCCATATAAAATGGTCATTGCAGACGTGCAATATTGAAACATACTTAATGCGACGATTAAACTGATGCAATGCCATTGCGAATTTATTTAACAATGCGGACAACATGAGCTGCCAGTCCTTCAGCAGACCATGTTCGTTATAAAAATTGCCTCTGTTTTTCAGCCTTAGACAGGAAAACCAAACACTGATAAAACTATTTGGTGGATATTTTTTTTCTGTCTTGACAATAGGTAACTTTAATCTCCACCTTAGTAAAAGTACTATAATTATAATTTACCACTATCCACCGAAAATTACTTAAACACAAACATTTGCTTTCAGTCTAGTACCGCTCCTATAAATTAAACGCAATATAGGAAGTTGTCCAATAAAGCCTCAGTAACCGTTCTATAGAGACGTCTTTGCAGAGGAATAAGTACGCCATAGTTCACAGCGCGCAAGTAATGAACCGTGTAACGTTAAGTACCGCGCGCTGCCGGCGCCCGCATGCGTGACGTATGCTCCGGCCAGTGATGCCGACGTTAAAGATGCGTACCAACTATGTGTGAGACCACAGACAGACTACTTACTAAATCCCTATGTGTGTAACAGTAGAATGGTGAATAAGTGCGCCATAGTTCACAGCACGCAAGTAATGAACCGTGTAACGTTAAGTACCGCGCTGCCGGCGCTCTCACGCGTGACGTATGCGCCGGCCAGTGCTGCCGACGATAAAGCTGCGTACCAACTATGTGTTAGACCACAGACAGACTACTTAATAAATCCCTATCTGTGTCACAGTAGAATGGTGAATAAGTACGCCATAGTTCACAGCGCGCAAGTAATGAACCATGTAACGTTAAGTACCTCGCGCTGCGTACCTACTATGTGTGAGACAGAAGAATGGTGTGTGAAGACGATATTAACAAATAGGTAAGCGAGGATACCTTCCTTTATCCACCAGAGATATAGAGGTACTCCACATAAGAGGTGTAGCAGAATTATGCTTGGACAAATACGCACAGAAAATAGCCCCAGTGAGGATAAAAATGGTTGATACCCTTACCAAGCGAATCAGACTAGCAAAACACCAGGGTGGTAGGAGTTAGTACAAAATTATGCACGGAAAATAACACACAACCCCAGTGGGGATGGAGAAATGCTTGGTGCCGTCTCATATCGCACAGCTGACTTATTTATCCGGTAGATATTCTGCTTAAGGCATTATACCTTTCATGCTCATGAATGTACACATAGTCTTGGTATTCATTATTATCGTTAATATCATATGATATTCTAAAAGCTATTTTAATCATTCCTCAAGTCGGGTAGCCTTGTTAAATGATAGCGTACTAAGAACGTATTTGTAGCAAGCTAACACGATGCTACGATATTTATAAGAAATAAACTTGCATGAGATGCTACGACAACGCTGTAATTGATCAGTTTTTTCTCTTTTTTTATTTGTTCGTAATATTTATGGTACGTGATAGTCGGCATACACTCTTAATAATAAGCCCTCCCCTTCATGGTTTGATTGTAGCAAATATGATAAGCGCTAATCGGCATACACCCCCACAGATAACGTACTGGTACGCGCTGGCCAAAGGATTGCTGCGACGTCTTATGTATTCAAATTCGGCTTTGCTTTAAAAATTACACGAGCATTTATTCCCAAACTCTTTGCGGTTTGATGTACGCTCATGATTCTTATAGTAGAATTCAATTTACATAAAAGTAATACGCTTACATTTGTATCTTTCGCATGGTGTCCGATCATTTGACAAAAAACAAATGAAAAATTTTCATTTGACAAATAACGTTTGACAAAATTATACTTGATAAATGTATTATTTTACAAACTATTGTTTAATAAACTACTCATTAGACAATATATTTACTATAAAAAAGTTATTATGCTAAAACATTAATTTACAAATTGATTACTTTTTAAACATGTTATTTGGCAAAACAACGTAAAGCATAAATAACATTTGACAAAGTGCCTTGCTTGGTAAATATTTTAGTAACCAAAATCTACGTTAAAACAACAATCTTTGTGTAGGGTCAACTGAAACAATGGCTGGTTAGGTTAGGTTAGAACTGCGACCACAACAGCCAGAACCGAATTCTACTTATTTCGCTTAACTCAGGCAGTGTGTATGTTTTTTCAAAATACTTCAGTTACTTTGGAATTAGTATTAATACAAAATTATTACTTGCCTATAAATAATCTGTCCAAGATGAATATAGCAACCATGCAATTAGATATTTTCAAAATTTCGCGTAAGTATTGGTTAGAAATTAGTTATTTTTAAAAACTAATAATTTATCTTCTAACTTTTGTACAATCACCAATTTGGCAAACGAATTATTTAGTCAAATGATTATTTTTTAAATAATAATTTAACATTTTAATTATTTTTCCAAGTAAAGCATTTGTGAAACCTGTATTATGTCAAATGATTGTTTTTAAAGTAATATGTTTGCGAAATGAAAGTTTGTCAAGTGATTAGTTTTTCAAACGTTGTTTGTAAAATGATCTTTTGTCATACGTTTTTTTTCAAACAATAGTAAACCCTTTCGCATATATGGTTTTCAAACACTTAAAATATACAATTTGGACGACTTGTGTAAAGCTTAGATATTGTGTGTAAAAGCGTGTGTGAATATATTAAATAAATGTTGCAATACTCGATCCCTGTACATAAAACAATCTACCTAATATTATAAGAGGGGAAACGTTTATAATGTGACAAAGGCAATTACGAAATGTTATAATTTTTTTGTGTATGTTATAAATTTCTTATAAATTGTCATTATTGATGATATTATTTTAACTCCTTTATGATTGTAATATAAATTTAATTAAATATTTATTGACATACCATTCCTGACATTGATTGCTTTTATTATAATTTAGGTTTAGTATTTATTGTAAGTATAAAATATTTACTTCTTGAGATAATATAGTCACTTGAATTTTAACTCAATGATAATATAATACAGACGTATTTTACCGCTTTTCTCCTACGTGGACTACTATTTAATGTTAGGTATAAACAGAAAAGTTGTATTTTGCACAATTCAGTACCATTTTGCATGCCTACCTGGATGAAATATGGTGATACCTTAGTACCCCAATTGTAACAACTGATAATATTTGTAATACCCATATATCGCAAAAAAACAATTTGAGTTTGAATTTGTTACCTACTTCGTGGCTCTTACAAAAGTGGGTGTTACATATACTACCCACGACTGACTTTTTCAGCTTAATAACCATCTTAAATCATTCCATGAAGAATATCGTCATTTAAAATAACAATAATGAGTTAAAATATGCTACGACAGCGCTACAAAAATGCTACGTCGTGAACGAGATGATTAATTCTTCGACAAATAATATATATAAAGCGTAATACGACTCTTTAATGGGTTGTGTTCCAGGAAACATAACATTTAAGAACGTCATTATACATTTACAATAGAGCCTCCATGAATCACCGCGCATAAGGAGATACGAGAGAAGAAGCAAATAAAATAGAAATAAATGTGTTCGCGGTACGTGATACATGTACTCTAAGACGCATAAACATGTGCGAGTGACAGAAAAAATGGGAAATATGACTCGAATAAGTAAATTAATATGCAACGCAACTTGATTGAAATTAGAGGAAAAGCTAACGTAGGTCAAGGGGAGACTAGGATGGGGCCCTCCCCTTGGATTACTCCCTAGTAATAATCCAAGTTGAACATTAGTGGAATAGACGCGTTCGATCTTATAGCCTTAATACTTAGTGATACCGATCGTGCATTGCCACTTCAATGAATGATTTTTAAAGTAATACGCTGTTAGCACGCTTCGACTTTGAATGGGTTGTATAATTTTATTACTGTTTATTTATACTGTGCAGTAAATATATTTGTTACCCGTTATGTCGTACATTAAATTCGTCCATCAATGCCTATGCAAAGTTGTTATATCTGAGCCATAAATTGTAAAACAATGAACATACACGCTCGAAATAGAAACAAATAAATCTGTGTCTCATTTTGGAAGCATACCCAATAATCACCCATAGTATAGCAGCAACTTTGAACATTCATACAAATATTTGATGATTTGTTAAAAAGTAAGTCAGCTTTCCAGTTGTAGCGTACCGAGTCATCGGCACCGCGATAATTCTAAAAAGTTGTAAAGCTAAGCTTACAACAGTAATTGTTTGTGTTTTTGCTGTGAATGGGTGCGTAGTGTGAGCATTCAATTCTGCGCGTATAGAGTACATAAAATTGTGTGCGTAATCTGAGGTTGTGTGCGTGTCTAGGTGTCATAATTAGCAGTCATTATAGGGATTTTACGGATCTCCTACATAATTTAGTTAATATTTAATCCTCACGATTGACCCTACTTGAGTCTCACTATTTTGTGAATGTGTGAGAAACGGTAGGACAGAAAAAAAAATTTATTTAGTTGTAGATAAAAACGGGAGAAACGTTATATGGCATTGTGTTATGCAATTTCGAAATTGTAAATATGTCATGATATAAAAAAAAACATATCGCTAGGATCAATCTCGTCCATTGTTACAGTAACTTTCACAGTGATTAGGAACGCGTATGCCATGAGCAAAATTGGCAATAGTTTCATAATTATAACATCTTTGTTTTGCTTTTGTATCTAATAGAAGTTGTGGGCAGTATAGCCGCCTGCGCTAAGTTATGTTTGTTGTTATTATCTCAGTACGAGATCCTACTAAAAAATCTACTAACATATTAATTTTTTATAAAAATCACTTTTTCATATTTATAAATAAACGAATGCCAATTCGCAAGGTTGCCTGTGAAAATATTGCCTCAACATTTCCTTTTAACCATTACGTTCCCTCTTTTTTATAAAATATTATTAATTTAAAAGAGAAATATGTGAGAGTATCGAAAAGTGAATTCATTTTTAACAAACATATTTTAACAAAAAACATACGAACGTCTTACAGTCGAATCTTGTATATCTGTCAATGTTGTCTCGTTCTTATATTGTGCACTATTTTATTTTATTTTATTTTATTTATTTCTTCATGCCGATCCGGGTAATCAAACTAACATTAAGTATGTTCATTGTATAATCGCGACCAATTGCATAGTCTAGACGTGTTCTATCTTTGTATTACTGTAGTGTTCTGAATGTAAAAGTTGTATTAACATACTGGATTGCTACTTAGACTTCTATAATGATGAAAGTCCACATACAAGTGCGAAAACACATCGCTTGCAAAATTCTGTATATTTTCTATTATATATTATTAAAATGTTAAATTTAAAAATAAATATAAATATAATTAGGCAACGATAGTCTAATGGAGATACCAACATACTGCCATGCAGTGTTTTAGTGATACTACCGATTTTATAGGAATTTAATATTGCGTGTTCATTATCCAATATTTATATTCTTGTGTCCAAATTATCTTTCAGGTTACACACCAAGTAAGTTTACATGTTTCGTGTAACCGATTTCTGGCACAGTTGCAAGCGTCATGAGACCATGATAATTTTATAAAGTTATGCGCGTAAATGAAATGAAATGAAATGATTTATTCGCATAAGATAGGGTCATACAGGTGTTACAAATTTATTCTAGGTACATCATATCTCGCCGTAATAGGCATACGAATGTCAATATTGGTATGTACTTTAAAAATTAAATAATTATTAAATATGTTGAAAAATTGTTGTGCAGATTATAAATTGTCATTAATTATTATTATACATACAATTACAAATGTTAATTCCATATGTCATTCTATTAAAATTAATTATATTTTTATCATTTATTATATCTTACAATTCAAAAATTCCTGTACAGAGTAAAAACATCTTTCAGCAAAAAATTTTAACAACTGATTTTTGAATTTTGTTATTGTTAGATCTTTAGGACTCTGTGGGAGATGGTTATACATCCTGATTGACATGACATAACAGTTTCTACTAGATATATCGGTTCTTACATTTGGTAACACTAGTTTGTTAGGATATCTAGTATTAAAATTACAACCACTTATTTTTGTCATGTACATATCAGGGTTCATTTTAACGAATATACAGCTTTCGAATATATAGAGACATGGCACAGTTAACAAAGATAACTTTACAAACAGCGGTCTGCAACTATCCCATGGAGCCACATCACATATAGCTCTTAGAGAACATTTTTGAGTTATAAATACCCTATTTATTTGCACTGAGTTTCCCCATAACATAATGCCATACCTAAGGTTTGAGACAACAAAGGCGTGGTACGCCTTTAAGGCGGTTTCTTTGTTTGTGATTTTTGTAAGTTGCCATAGCGCATATACAAATCTGTTTAGTTTTTTGCATATGTGATCTACATGGGGCTTCCAAGTACAATGGGAGTCAAGCATCATGCCCAGAAAACAAGACTCATCAACTTCTGTTAGATGCTGTTCACCATATATAAGAACAAGGTCCTGTTTCTTTGCACCTTTATTTTGAAATTGAATAAATTTAGTTTTTGAGATGTTTACACTCAAGTTATTATATTTCATCCATCCTACAATGTCACATATAGTTTGAATTAATTGTTCAGTGTAATCTGTTTTGGTTGTTTTCGGCACTACGACAGATATATCATCTGCGTAGAGACTACACTGATAGTTAGTAATAGTGGGCAAGTCATTTATGTATATCAGAAATAGCAGAGGCCCCAATATACTGCCCTGAGGCACTCCCACTGTTATATTTTTATTATGCGTATTAAATTGTTGTTAGCCCCGTGCCTTCAAAATCACCTAAAGACCTCGGTCCTAGCTGCTATGCCGATCTTTGAACTTAGTTATAGCCATGGAATGTCACTATGCCTTTCAGTATTCAATATTCTGTCGAATCTAGTTGCACGATAAAATAGAGCCCAGAGTATAACGCGAAACTTTTTAATGCAATTGGGAGAACGCTAGGACGATTCTGATTATGGTTTAAATAATGCAAACATTTTGATAACAGAAATTGAGATATATAGACCTTTATTACATGGCAGTCAAGATATTTAATAATTTACCAAAAAACATTAAAAAAGAGAGCAAACTGCCAGCATTCAATAAAAAATTAAAATAATTCTTAGTCAAGAAATGCTTGTCCGACAACAAGTTTTTAACAGTCTATCGGATCAATGGACATCAAGGGGTATTGATGTCGGCGGCAAAAGATTAACAAATCCTTGATTCGCCGACGACATTGTCCTCTTCTCATCTTCGGCACTGGAGCTCGAGCTAATGCTCAAAGATCTCAGCTCTGCAAGTCTTCAAGTTGGACTTCAAATGAATCGATCAAAAACTCAGCTGATGACCAACAGCAAAAAACGTATTGTCATGGTAAATGGGCAGATAATACACTATGTTGACGAGTATACTTACTTGAGCCAGATAGTATCCTTCGATAACAGGCAAGACAAGGAGATTACACAAAGAATCCAAAATGCCTGGAAGAGCTTCTGGTCCATGAAGCAGATGTTGAAGGGCAACCTACCGTTATCACTGAAGCGGAAACTCGTTGACATGTGTATACTGCCCATCCTAACCTACGGTGCTCAAACATGGTCCTTGACCGATATTCAGAAATCCAAGTTGAAGATTTGCCAAAGAGCCATGGGTCGTAGCATTCTGGGGGTGAAGAGGACCGATCACGTCCGTAATTCTACGCTGCGCTCAAAAACGGGCTTAATGGACGTAGGAGCAAAATCAGCCCAACTAAACTGGAACTGGGCCGGACACGTCTGCCGCATGCACACAGAAAGGTGGGCTCATGGAGCTACCAATTGGGTACCAGGTGGTCGGCGGCGACGTGGACGTCCTAAACGGAGATGGCGGGATGACCTTTTGAGGGCGACTGGCCAGAGATCGCAAAGCAATGAGATTTGTGGAAATCCAAGGGAGAGGCCTTTGTTCAGCAATGGGACAATATGGGCTAATTAAAAAAAATATATATATATTTTTTTATGTCTTAGTGAAAGTGTAAGATGTCTAAAATGTTTGTTAACTATATTTTGTATATTTAGAGATAAGTACCATGTGCAATGCCTGTAAAAGGCAACTAAGTTGACACTTATGTAATATACCATAGGACCTATTTGTACACTTGGTTTGCAATAAAGATTGATTTGATTTGATTGAGAAAGTACGAAATAATTTTTAACTACAAGCAGAATAAACAATATTTGGCATAGTAACAATCCGAAATCATGCGGGTGGGTGTCGAGTAAGTATCAGATACAGCTGCGAAGTGTTCAATTAAACCAATTATTACAATCACTCTTAAAAGGCTTCATATTGTACGTGTCGTCAAAAGATGAATAATAATTTCAAGCCTGATTATTTCTCAACCTTTTTTTTTGATCTTCAAATATTCCCATGTCAATTTACAATCTCGATAAGGACTCGTTACACGAGAACAGTTAGTTCTTTTCAAGATTTGTATATAAGTTTTTTTACGTAATAATTACGGAAACTTTTAGACTCAGGACTTTTAAAAATCACGTTCGTGAAAAAGCACAAATCGTGTTTTATGTTAAGTTTCGCTTTTGGTAGATCATCCAACGAGAACTCCGAATCGTGAACGACTGCGAACATTAATTGTATTATGCTTTGACGAATCGTGAAAAACACGATTGTGCGGGCAGTGTGACCGTCCTTCCGTCATGACGTATCGTGAAATTTGGCGAATTGTCAATTACGCATCTCGTAGGAACGAGCCCTAATTGTACCTAAACATTACAACATTACGTCTATATTGAAAGAAATGTTTTAAACTTTGACTTTGAGTGAGAATGTTACCCGAAATAAATTGTGTGAAATAAATGATTTATTGTTTTATATTTTAATAGCGAGTTAAAAATTCGGCATAGCAGAGCCATAATAGAAACAGGAGTGACGTGTTCACGCGTAACATATATATATACGCGTTCACAGCTCAAATTTCACGCTTTTCTGATAAGCAATCTTTATTTACGTAATGGCAACATTAATTGTTGTGTGCGGTAATAACGTGCAATCAACGCTTCCATTGAAATAATAATTTAAAATGGATTTGAAGTAAATTAACCATGTAATCAACATTAAGTGGATAAAGCCCCATTGGTTACGGCGATGCAATACCTAGGTTGCGAGGTTGTTCTCGATAGCCGATGGGACTTTCACCGGCATTTTGAGCGTTTGGCACCTAGACTCCTGGGGGCGGCGGCCGCCTTGTCGAGGCTGCTGCCAAACCTACGGGGGCCGAACGTCTCTTGCCGGAGGCTCTATGAGGGAGTCGTGCGGTCGATGGCGGGTGTCCCATCTGGGCCGAGAACCTGACGGCCCGCAACGTTCGGGCGCTTCGCGCACCGCAGCGCGCCATGGCCGTCAGGATAATTTGTGGCTACCGCACGGTTTCCTTCGGAGCCGCGACTCTCCTCGCCGGATGTCCGCCCTGGGACCTACAGGCCGGGCTGCTTGCGTCGGTGGAGCTGCGAGGCCCGGTCAGTAGGCGGCGAACCCGACAGGTCCTAGTAGCGGAATGGCGACAGCGACTCACGCACCCCAGCACGGGGCTTCGCTGCATTGAAGCAGTGAGGCTCGTACTCGACGAGTGGCTGGAGAGACGACACGGCGCCCTCACCTTCCGGTTGACACAGGTGATAACCGGCCATGGCTGTTTCGGCCGGTTCCTGCACGGCATTGGCCGGGAGGAGACGCCCGGATGTCACCACTGCGGAGATCGCCGTGACCCAGTAGAGGACACGGCACTGCATACCTTGGCGGAATGCCCTGCTTGGGCATCGGAGCGCCGAGACCTAGTCGCGGCCATAGGTGTGGTCAAACTCTCGCTTCGAACCTTGATTCGTTCCACGTGAGTACACGCTTGCGGACGGCGGGCCTGTTATACCGCCCCCCATCCGCGAGGCCCGAGAGGCGGTGCACGTGTTTCGCGTGCGCCTCTCGTAGCGTTAGTAGACTACGTCATTCTTTTCCGCTTGTAGTATGAAAGAGGATGTCTGAGGACAAGTATGATGGATGCAGATGGATGCATGCGAGGGACGGGGCCCGCTCCCGCGGGCCAGCTCAGGCGGGGTCGCGGTAATAATACTAAAGCAGATCCCGCGACCCCGCCATTCAATGGGATCGGATAGAGGTGGTTTTAGTGGTTAGTCCCGGCGCTTCTCGTCGGGGAGTCTCCACAATCTTCCTAGACTGAGCCCCTTTAGGGGCCCAGCCTGGGGGTGTAAGCCCGTAAATTGTTTGGTTTCCACGATGAGTCAAAAAATAAAATAAAAGGGTTGCGAGGTTGTAATTACTATTAAAATTATCATTGCTACTATTAGGCTATGGAAGTCAATACTTACGCTTGCGTGTATTTGTAATAGTTAACTCTCAAAAAGTACTATATTTTTTTATATCAGACCTATCCAGGATTCAAATATCACTTAGGGTGCTGCATCTTTAGGGGCTTTATACACTTAATGTCGATTACATGGTTAATTTACTTTATGTCCATTTCTAATTATTATTTCAATGGAAGCGTTGATTGCACGTTATTACCGCACACAACAATTAATGTTGCCACTTTCTGCTGACTTTCTATAATGTTAAAATGAAGTAATTTTAGTCAGCAGAAAGCAGGTAAAAATATATAGCTACCTAATGAGGAGGACGCTTTGCTTCATGTGCCATGAGTTGCCGCACAGTCTCTTATATATAGTGGCCACTCGAGTGACCAATCGAATTAAAACTTTTACAATTATTCGTAACTTCTACGAACACCTATGTTATACATATGTACATGCTAATAATTATAATACAATACATGTACTTTATTTATGTTTGACAACGTATTATTGGGTGTTTACAGACATCGAATCAATGGACACAAACGACACGAATACTACTTTGTGAGTCACATAAAGAGCAAAGAGCGGGTATTAAACCTTCAGCTTTGAGCGTAGTGTTAAATAGCAAGGCAGCTGCTAAAGACAATACGTTCTTACTTTTGATTGTTTAATAATAGAGCCCTGGCCAAGTCTCAACTAGTAAATTAGAATTTAAACATCTATATACCTACATAAAAGTGAAAGGTTACTCATCACAAAATCTCGAAAACAGGCTGTGCCTATAAAGATGACATTTGGCAGGGAAGTAGTTTATATATATATTAGTATATAGTTTATGTATATCCGCAGGTCTACGCTATATGGATATTTTGAAAGGAAAGTCGCGGGCAAACTTTCGTAAAGTTAAATTTGAAATCGCCCATTCTTGCAACAAGTTCTTGGTTACTTACACCATTTAAGCGAGCACATGCGGGCGTTGGGTCAACGTGCTGTCGTCACCGTGACCTCTACTCCGCGTGAGCTAGCCGGTATTTACCTCTCATACAACACGATAATGCCAATAACACCATTTGAATCAAAAACACCATAACAATCATTTAAAAGCAAGTCTCTAGTCAGCATTGTCATCATCACCCCTTCATACTGTCCCACTGCTCGGAACGGGCTTCTTCTCACTATGAGAAGGGTAAGGCCATAGTCTACCACGCTGGCCAAGTGCGGGTTGGCAGACTTCACATGTCTTTCGAGATCATTATGGAGAACTCTCAGAATGCAGGTTTCCTCACGATGTTTTCCTTCACTATTTCACGATAAGCAAACGATAATTAACAATTTAATACGCACTTAACTGCGAAAAGTCATTGGTGCGTGCCGTGGATTCGAACCCAAGACCCTCTGCGTAGCAGTCTGTCGGGGTCTCCACTCGGCTATCGCTGCTATTTCTATCAGCATAGTAGTTGTTTGCAAACTATTTATATGACGGCGGATTGATTGATTCTTGGCCGGTATCAACACTTCACATCACAGTTCGTTATAAGTTCACACCAAATCAAATCTAACAAAACTGACTATAACTATTTTGTATTACTGAAAACGAAACGAGTGACAGTTTCTAGGTACTTGTTGCCCGCCCGGAGTCTCCAAGAGAAGTGATAGTTGTCGTTGCTCCGTTGAACGTCAACCGTCATCCCCCTCTTCGGCTGTAGCGAACGTGACGCGTAGACTCTGTCAAAGTGCGCAATCTTCGCACTTCCGTTTCGTAGTCAATTGACGTCCTATACTGATGACCATTCCGATACGGCCATCCTACAAGACACACGTCCCTGTGTGTTAATCTGTTACAAAATTTTACACGCACAGTATCACATTGCTCGGTCACTCCTAACTTAACCCAGGTAAGGGTTGAATCAAAACAGAGTTAGGATTCCAATCAAATTTTCTACAAAATTACCTCCTACATTACATTCTATTATCGGAGCTGGATTCAGAGCATCACTGACAATACAGTCAATTACCATAGACTCACGTTATAATCAAATCCAATAACTAAAGCTCTACATGTGATTCATAACCGTTCAGTAACCTCCAGTTACTAAACCAGGCACTCAACCAGCCACTCGGTTGCCCCCATTCAGTAACCTCCAGTTACTAAACCAGGTCTTACACCAGTCACTCGGTTGCCACCCATTTATCTGCGCCAATCAAACATCGGAGTCGTCTGCCTACCTACCGTGTACTCACGGACAACTGCCTTCACAGTTGTATTGAATCCGATTTGTACTGATTTACGGCTATTACGGCTACAAACCGACCTCGGACATTAAATCACACAACCAATCAACATGTAAGCCCAGTTTTCTACCGTCTCGTCAGTATTAAGGTTCACAATTTTTTTCTCTTTAAGATCGTCAGTTATGCTCTGATCCTCTGGCGCAGTTTCAGTATCAAAATCAATAATCAGGAAAATCAATGTAAAACTGACATTTCACTATCACTGTATCTCTCAAGATATTATTTCAAACCAAGTAAACCATAACATGTAAGCTCTACATGTGATCATACGCATAGCCTAGTAACCTCCAGTTACTCTACTTTCTGCGAACCCTACATGGGAACGCCAAATCTCTCCAGGACTATGGTCTCCACTGAAACCCGACTTGACCCGCCAAAGCTGACTGCAATACCTACTCACGGACTACTAAGTTAGTAGATGCCGATTTCTACCGAGCTACGGCTACACGTCAGCCTCTGGTACGGTCCGATCCGATCATCATGTAAACTTAAACACTTTCTTCAATATCAGAACTACTTTGTTCTACCTCAATTTCGTCAGTTGTACTTTGACTTTCAGGCATTTTTCTCAACCTGTCGAGTGCGTACTTATAGTTACGCTTAGAATTAAGGGCTTTGCGATCATAACGATCATCATAAAGAACTTCTGTGACCTCAAATGGGCTTTTATACTTTAAGATATTTCAAACCAAGTTAACCAAAACATTTAAGCTAAGGTCTTTGGATTCTACATCTTCTAAGCAAACTCCTGTAATAAACTACCTTCACTGTCATTGCCAGTTTCGGCCAGATAGGCTTTAGCTATACCAGTTACCAGGTTCTTCATCAAAGCCACATACAGGCCTCACACAGGCCCTGCGCCACACACAGGCCCTGCGCCACACACGGGCCGCGCGCCACACACGGGCCGCATGCCACACACGGGCCGCGCGCCTCACACGGGCTATGCTGGCCACCAAGCCACACTCGCCGCCAGGCTGCGCCGGCCGCCAGACCGCACCGACCACCATGCCGCGCCAGCTACCAGGCCGCACCAGCCATCAGGCCGCGCTAGCCACCAGGATTACCCAAAAAGGAAATAAATCTACCATTAGTATTTCAAACATTCGTCTCATTGTATACCCACTAAATATAGTATCTGTTCTTTCAGACTAATTCAACGTTCGCATTTCGTAAATTTTAAGCGATTTTCAAATTCGTTTACAACTTCGCAACTGCACAGAACGTAACTCCCGTCCATACTCTCAATGAGCTATGTCAAAACTGGATTTGACCACTGACAAAAACTAAAACCAAATGCGAACATGGCGAGAACTGATAAGCTACTTTCGGACAAACTGATTTCCTTTGGCTACATAGAGGCAACGACTACAGTTCTGAGATAACCAATCGGCAGTCTATGAGTACTTTCAGATTTTCGCAACACGGTCTTGTCATACGACACAGAAACCAGTGGTAGATAATTTTAGCGATAAAAAATCAAATGAGAGCTACTCGAGTAGCAGGGTATCCGTGATTGCGATCAACGACCACACCTTAGTGCACTTCGCTCTAGGAATAAAAGAACATTATCGCACAGCACTCAATCTAGTCGTTCGGCTATTCCTGACCCAAGTCGTTGGAGAATAAAGCTACTCTGATCAAAATCATTACAGGTTTTAATGAAAATCATAACTAACTCTTTCTCTCGAAGCTGACATGTTGAGCAACACACGTACTCGCTCAAATAATAGGAAACTCATTAAAATATTGCATTGCTCATACTCTGACATCCATCGGGTCTTCAACATCACGCTATGAAACCTCCATCCGGATACACAACACCACCCGGATAATCATGTCGAGCGTCTAACAAAGTAATCTTAAACTAGGTTTGTTCAACATGTTGCTTTGGTTTTTCTTATCATATAGCAAACTATAAAAAAAAATCTTACTAGGCTGATAGTCCAGATGTTAAGTTTACTACCAAGTATCTAATCAGTCTTTTCAGCGTTATAATTTTGTCATAGATAGTCTAAATAGGAAGCTTATCCTAACCTAATCATAAGCGATACAGCAACGGACCTTTCGCATTCAAGACGATGGACAGCGTTTGTGATACTAATGGCCGTCTTGTTTTCGTAAAAACGGAGACTATGACTAACACAAAAGCTCAAGGGTAAACTAGGCTAATCAGAAAGGCACTTTACCGGTCCAACCAACGGCAACGCATGGCTAAACATGCAGCCACACAAACGGCTTATCCAGTTTATGCAAATCTACACTGACAGTAACGTGGGTACCACAAAATTATCACAACAACGACTAACAAAGTACTCATTCAACGAGAATGAAGTTAAGCATACAATCATCACTAACGATCACTAACCTAGTTCTACCTACGATGAAAATTAAAATCTCTGAAACTGATTATCGTAACGCACTACGATGATAACTCAATAATTTTCTTGTACGTCTGATAATCAAGTTTAACAGCTTCTACTAGAAACACTATCACTCTTAAACGTCCTAAGCATAACTTGGAATTAGCCTGAGAACTCGGGACACTTGATAAAAATTCCCAGCGTATCACATGAATTTAAAAAAAAAACAGTAGGTAATGTTCACGCGTAAAATCTTAAAATTGAATTTAATTTTACTAGTGGTGCCATCTAATAATCTGAGTACTAAAAATTTTAATGTGCCATGTTAAAAAATTATGCACACAAAAAAAAAGCAGGTGTAATTGCAACATCGAGATCGTCTGTACAACTCAGAATTACAACGAGTAACAGTGTCACTTTTTACTTAGGCTCTGATCACGTTTAAACGAAAACCGTCACGTATTATCAACACCACGAGTCGATAAAATAATGGCGCTAGTTATATCTTTTGACTATGGTCAGGTAACACTAACCAACCAACCGCACTCGTCTAGACAGCACTGCAGTTCACACGTCTATTTAAGAAATAAAAGCTACACAGTCAGTAATCAGCACAGTCAGAAGCAATAGCCCCGCACAGTCTTACACTATGAACTTAGTATGTACGATTCGATTAGTTTACCAACTTTAGCGCCGCTGCCCTGCGAAGGACAGTCTAGACCGGTGCTTTTGTTCTAGATTTAGCAGAAAACCAACCAGCTGGGTGTTGGTTCTAAAACCAATATTACAACTGCACTAGAACAATAACTAGCACCTTTGACTCAAACGCACTTGCTTGGAATAATGCAAGTCAGCCTGTACGCTCACTCTCGTTACTATTAAAGTCCACAAAGTAAGACCGAGGCAAGATAGTCTATTTGCAAGCACGCATAATAATACGATCACAAAGTTTGTGAGTGCGAGCCACCCTCGCATTAAGAAATAAAATTATCGCTTTCTTTTTAGCTGGCGTATCAAACTCAAAACCTCCGTTCACAATCTACGCTATAGCTAGATCACTGTGGTAGTCAGACAACCATATGCTAACTTAAAATACGGCAAAGGTGACAATTAAATCATTACTACCCACATTTTTTTTGTCTTTCTTCTTTAAGCTATTAAAAAGAAGATTGTTCATGAGATCATGCTATGGGAACCACGACACCGTAAAAGTCAAAAGGTTCTACAACTCAGTGTCTCGTGTAGGAATCGAACCTACAACACTCAGTATGATGTGATGGCGATATCACCACAACGATTATGACATTTCCAAGATTAAACGCGTAATGTTTTACTACTACTGCCACTAAACAAAACTGGCAGTACCGATAAAAAAAATCAGACAAAATACGCTCACCTCGGTGGCAGTTGCAAGCTCAGCTGATTCACCAACATAGCAGCGTTAGCAGTCGCCTTCGCTCGCGCCTTGTGGTCGCGCTGGTCCATGATACCACTTCTGATGACGGCGGATTGATTGATTCTTGGCCGGTATAAACACTTCACATCACAGTTCGTTATAAGTTCACACCAAATCAAATCAAACAAAACTGACTATAACTATTTTGTATTACTGAACACGAAACGTGTGACAGTTTCTAGGTACTTGTTGCCCGCCCGGAGTCTCCAAGAGAAGTGATAGTTGTCGTTGCTCCGTTGAACGTCAACCGTTATCCCCCCTCTTTGACTGTAGCGAACGTGACGCGTAGACTCTGTTTCGACAGAGTCTACGCGTCACGTTCGCAATCTTCGCACTTCCGTTTCGTAGTCAATTGACGTTTTATACTGATGACGATTCCGATATATATAATATTACTTAACGGTAGGTATATATAGTCAGATTTTTGTGTTACATTCTGAATGTTCTGAATGTCATGATACAGATAGGTCATGGGCTAACACAGGATTGTGTGTTGGTTCAGAACAATGTTGTGAACCTGCACTTGTCTTGTTTTCGTAATAACTCAGTCGGTTTTGCATTCCTTCCTTGCTAGTAATTTTTATAGTCAGGTTTCTTTATATAGCCACTTAATATGTTCGTAGGGTATAACAATCACAAATTATAAATATAGGTTATTGGCTGCGCATTTTCACGATTAATATTTTTTATTTTCTCTGTCATCATCATCATCAGCCTAACGTAGTTCACTGCTGGATATAGGTCTCTCTAATGGTACGCCACTGAGCCCGATTTTCCCCATTTTTCCCCATGACTTTGTCAAAATAAACCTGCTTTAAAAAGAACTCAATATCTTTTATAGAACAGGATTTATAAGGCAAGCAAGATTTAACAGTACGAGCTCGGTTGAAATGTGGTGTATCGATTGAGGTAGCCAACCGCTTGGTTGAACTGCTATCTCCATACTACTTAAGCTTTTGAGCGTTACTCCGGTGAATAAGTTTTCTCAGAGCCTCAAAGGAAGCGCTATCATGAGATGATCGTATTTCGACTTTGCGCAGGCGAGACTTCTTTTAAAAGTTTAAAGAAACGTGCTGTTCCGGGTGCTGTCCTTCTAACAATGACCTGACCTTCTAACAATATATCTATCTATAATTTTTAGGGCTCTGCATAAATATATGTAGAGCTTGAATTCTATTTCAACACAAAAATTGTGATGAAATAGAATCCAAGAAGCCTCGTGATAGATATAAATAAAAATAAAAAAAATCTTTGACAGTCAGTTTCTTCTTGATTCCTGTTTCGACATGGACATGTCGCATTGTTTAATGATGTGAAGCAAACAGACGGTCATTCAAGATCATTTATGGGATAAGAACTTATTTTAACCGTGTTGTTTTTTAAATTAATTATTTTTAAGCATAACAAAAAAGTATTAAAATTAGTACATTTTGTTTTTCATGTATTGTGATTGAGAAATTCTTATCATCTTCTTTATACTACTATACTACACCAATAAAACTATTTAGCTCTCTTTGTTCTCTATAGTAAATTAGATAAATATTAGACGCGCCAAGCGAAACGAGTCGAGGCGCTATCGAACAAAACTCGTTTACTGAACGCGAAGCACTGTTCGCCAACAAATTGTTTAACTTGTGTCTGACTGATGTGTACCCACCTTCTCCCTATCTCATCAACCCGCCTTTCCCTCCACTTTAGATGACCTAAATGTATATAATGAGTGGTAATTGTGTGGCTGGAACACAACGCTATTGCTAATATCATTAGAGACAAGCGAATGGACTCATACCACACGATAAGCCTCTTTTCAAGATTGCTTTACTTAACGAGCTCGCTTGGCATTATGCAGAATTATGTTCCAAGTACAAACAATGTGTGTTTGGAAGTACAAACGAGGAGGCTACCGCACAGTCATTATATTGACACAAAGGGATGTGCTGTAGGCATTACTTCATTGGAATGACCCACAACTATAATACAGTGTGTCGTTTCAGAGACGGTAGGTACTTTGTTTCTCTACGTCTGTCGTCTCGAAGGCGCCTTCTGCTAGCTGCTCATTGGCCCATCTTTCAACAGTAATATCTTTAATATAAACCTTATCAATGACGATAAGTGTTTTTTTTTTAGTTTTAATTTAAATATTTTTAAATTATTACTCGGCATATATTTTACAAAAAACGAAGCAATTTAAATCAGTACCTACGATTTTAATAGTACATTTTCGCTCTTAATATAATACGCTAAAACGGCTTATGGAGGCTTAATATTGAGTAAACCTCTTATTACGCTTGAATTTGAACTTGCAAACTTACAAAAGCCTCAATTTTGACGTCCATAAGTATCATCGTAACCTAAATTAATAAAGTATTTGGAGTTTGCCTTCGACATGAGCTAGAGATCTTGGCTCGCTAATTTCAAAAGCTTAGACGATAATGATCGTCTAAGCTTTTGAAATTAGCGAGCCAAGATCTCTAGCATCACCCTTCATCTTTAATATTTTACGAGAATTTTCCAATGTCATTCAGTGTTTTAGAAGTTAAGTTTAGTATTACATGATTAAGCTTTTAAAGTAAATAAGCGACTGTACAAAGTGTCAGTAATTAAGTACATTTAAATAATCACACCAACTGTTTGCTCGTGTCACTCTGCCGAGGGTATGACCTTGACTAATTATACTTTTGTACCCACTTAGCCATAGCTGTGATAACGAATTTAACTTAAGCATTATTTCACTGTATTTTGTAAAGTTTGAAAGCGCCAGGTGCATCGACACTGTGAGTTAGGGGCGTCACACTGCAGACTTTGAGCTCTCAAGCTGCTATAAGTGCACAGAGAGTTGCAGACTGTAACAAACCGAGATTTTTTAATCGTTTTGTATGCGGGTGAGGCCAACTTAGGTATTGCAGTTATAGGCCGCCTGGAGGTCGCCAACATGACGCTTCTTGTCTTGAGACAAAAACCAGGACCACTGAATGATGAATGTGCCTCGGCAGCTCTTTGATATAAATACCACAACAAGCGCTCACCCATCCATCTTGTGACCGCTTGTTTCCTTATTCTGCTTATCTGATACGAAGGGCAAGTTAAAGTCAAGACCCGCTATGAGGGCTACAAACTGAGTACTAAATTGTTACCTATAAATGTAGTACGTTCTTTAATTAGTAAATTGTTTAGCAGATCAACAGTAACAAAACATAAAACATTTAGCCATATTTTTTTCGTATTTAAGTTCAACTTCGTAAAACATTGATCGAAGTAAGTTGTGTTCTTTAGAACTTGACTTTGTTACAAGTAGGAGCATCTGTCGCGAGACATGAAGACTTCAAATAATGTAAAGATTATTCGTTAGCGTCGGATGTAATCTCGATATCGAGTGTTGTGAGTGAATGTCATTAGCGTGAGAGGTAAGGATGAAAACCCATGAGAGATGTGTGATGTAGCTGAGCAGTGTACGAGCATCATTCACCGATAGTTTAACTCTTTTTTCAAGTCATACCGGTCTACTTTTGTCATCTTCTATCTTAATGTGTCTTCATTTCTTCATTTACATTCATTTCGTCGTTACAGGTAAAGCAGCATACCAATGGTTATTATCTTGTTTGCCTAGTCCTAGCTTGTCTTGTCTCCGTTTAACTGTGTCGTATCTTAGTTTTACACGCGACGTTTACCACAAGTATAATAGCTAATTTTTCTGCTTTTGTGATATCATGTCTACATGTTTTCTCCACATACTGCTTAGTTGTTTCCCATAATTATACCAGTTGAATACGCACCCTGTACTAGTTGCCGTTACCTTATTTCCCCTGCCTCGCCTGCTTTTATCATTTCGAATCTTTTTGTTTTCATCACGTCTCGTACATCTTTGCTGGATACGCAGCCAATCTGTACTGAGTGTTGCGAGGGGTGTGTCTCCTACGTTACGTGTGTCGATCTCCACCTCAATGCACCTGTTTAAAAGAATAAGTGGACACTTTGTGTCGATCTTGTCACGGTAGAAACACACACAGACATACATATAAACAAACATATATACAGCTTACACAGAAGGACAGGCGCGAAGCGTTGATGAAACATCCACTTAGTATTTGTTCGCTTTGTTTTCTGCGTACTCAGTTTATACGGCAGCTAAAAACGCCGCATGCTGAGACGCTCATTGGAAGCTTATTTTTGACTCAATCGTAGACTTAAGGCAATGGCAATTTTGATCTTTATTCTCTTTTCTTTTCTTTTGGTTTGAAAACAGAAATGAGGGACACGGAAAGGAAATATGAACTGATTTAGGAAACCGGTTATAAATGTGCTTCTAAGATTATAAAGCTGACATGGCCTTAACTATTACATTCTAGAGAATTATCATCGTGTCGCAACTTAAAAAGTAAGTGCTATGATACTGCAAAAATTAAAATATAACATAATTATGATTTTTTATTAACGTATATGTCGTCATGTAGTAGGTATGATTACTGTTGGATGCCCCTGAGCTTTTACCACTATTATTGATTAATAGGCATTTTGAAATATGCGTTCATTGTAATACAATAATAACCTGAAACACAACACTGATAAATTTAATGAAGTGAAATTGGGATTTAGCCAAATCCGTCAAGAGATGTGATGACAATGAACGAAAAACGGACGGAATATGAAAATGTTTAATAGTTAGTTTTACATAGACACAGGTTAACCAAAAGGATTGTGAATGTCTAGGCTACTTAAGTGCTCTTGTTAAACTATTGCCAACACCATGTGACGGAATTATATGACAGAAACATTACATATGCTATTAAATTACTCACAAATATAAAATCGGTACCTGGACACTTAAAAACACGCTGAATCTAAAAAAATATAATTGAGTCGCAGCAACTTATGACCGTAAAAAAAGCCTGCTTACAATTTTAATGAGCTTTTACCTAATAATAAATAGTAACCAGGCTTTTTTTAACAAAAAAAACACAATCTTAAAATGTTACACAATTTTACAAAAAGCTTTTAGGATTAGGATTTCAAAAGAATTGTCGCTAAAATGAGACACCTACTTCAGGAGCAAGATAGCGATAAAATATAAAAAGTCTTTGTAATTTTTTTAACGTTTATACTGAATAACTCGCGAATAATAACTAAAAGCTCTTGAAGCGGAGCTTGGAAACATCGCCCACACCGCTATGCGACGAGGAAACACTAACTTTTATACTGTTTGTGCTAACATTCCTACTCTGCCAGTTTCTACCGTAAAATTTCTACCGCGCACTCTGGTGCGCTTCTAGTCGCGATTACAATAACCACAATTTGAAGGAAAAGTTCCTTGTACCACCCTATTTCCCCCCCTCTGGCAGCTCCGTTGGAATTCTAATTACATATCTTGTTCATATTATATTATTATAAGAATACAAATACCTGCGACGTAAGTTACAATATGACGACGCTCTTGACAAGATTATGAAATTAATATTTCGTAATTTATAAAAATTTTTTTAGTTTGTTCAGTACTATCATGTGGTATATCCTAAAATATAACGTTGCTATATAAGTTTTGTAAATTCATAAATTTACAAATTAGTAACTGTGCTCTTGTGCCTGTCAGTTATTTTCGTCCTACGCCGTAGCGTTTGCGTAGTCGATACATAGCTTCCGTTACTTATTCATTTTATTTGTAGCTCTTTGATACGGTTTAATATTATTGATAATAATATAACTTGAATTTAATTCAGTTCATTATAAATGTACCTACATTAACATTTATAAAAATTAAGATAACGAAAAAGTACTATTTAGTATGTCTTTGAAGGCGGCTTGAAGTTTGTAAAGATCGTGAACAAAGGGAACTAGATTATAATGAGCGAACTTGTATATAAGTTGGAAACAGAGAGCTTCAAACGTCACGTTTCGTACAGTTCACGTCGGTACTATAAAGTTTAGAGGTTTATGTATTATATAAACTGACTGCGTATAGCGTAGTGGTTTAAGCGGCCTTTTAGTTGATCAGCACTGATGTGGTGTTGTGGGTTGTTAAGTTTTACTACGACACAGGTTATACCTACTAGTAAAACATCGCGTATTTATTTGAAAATGAAGTTTTATTAACTCAAATTATCCCCGACCGTTCGGCATGAATTATACCAGCCGTCGTCATTTCAGTTTGTAGCGGATAAAAACTATGCCATATTACGTAATATAGACCCGTAACATAAATATTACTATGTACAAGTCACAAAAGTTTTAATGTATTCGACACAGAATTTATTTCTAAACGTATGATTTAAAGTACTTCATCATAATAATATCAGCAATAGACGTCCACAGCTGGACATAAGCTTTCCCCAAGGCCCTCAAATTATAGGTATAGGTCGGTTCATGAAATGAAATGAATTGAAATGAAATGAAATACTTCTTTATTTCGTGAAAACTTTGAAAGTACTTACGAAACGTCATTAAAAAGAAATATTAAATACAATTATTTTTGTGTGTCAAATTAGAACAGCTCAGTCCCAAGCGTTTTGGTCGTCTTTATAGTCAGATATTTTATAATAGGCTTTTGAACACAATTTCGCTTTTACAATAATTTTGAACTTATTTATAGATAGGTCTCTTATATTATAAGGGAGCTTGTTATAAAAGCGTATACATTGCCCCATAAAACAGCTACTTATTTTGTGGAGACGAGTGCTATGAACTACGAGATTATTCCTGTGTCTTGTATTTACAGAATGTATATCACATTTTTTACAAAATTTGTTAATATTTTTATGTACATATAGCAGATTTTCATAAATATATTGTGATACAACAGTTAGAATGTTTATAAGGCGTATACATCTAATAGTAATAATTCACAGAAGTGTCTGTGCAGTAATATAGTGCACGACCATTACTATAAGTGTCCCACCTTTAATGATTTAAATCCAATTGCTCGTTTTAAAAGCGTAAAAGATAACAAAGCTTGCATTAATTGCTTAAGCATAAAACATAAAACGAGTAATTGTTCCAGTAGAACGAGATGTCGAACGTGTAAACAAAAACATCATACACTGTTACATTTTGATAAAAATAACCGGTTTTCAAGTCAAGCCGCTAACCTTGACACACTCACGCAAGTGCAGAACACGGTAGCTGCGCCTTCCACGCCTCGCAATAATGAGATATCGTTGTGTACGACATCCATTGCGCGGGCGGCACGCACGCGCGGACGGCCTTCGCGCGCTTGTAGTGATCAGAGCAGTGCTAGGCCGCCATGTATGGCGTCTAAGACTGTTCTTTTAGCGACAGCGCAAGTTATCATATATGATGTCAATGGGTCGCCGCACATGGTACGTTGTCTGCTAGATAGCGCATCTCAGACCAATTTAATAACGTTAGAATTGTTCAAACGCCTCGGATTATGGAATAACTTTAAAAATACGAAGTCAATAATCCGAGGGATAGGCGGATCAGAAAAACATTGCAAAGGTTCCGTAGATATTAAAATACATTCGCGTTTTAATAGGGACATTAATTTTAACATTTCTTCGCTTATCGTGGAACGTATTACAGACACGTTGCCAAACGCTAATGTGGACGTGTCGCTCCTCACACATCTCGAGTCATTACCACTAGCGGATTCGGAGTTTGCGAATCCGGCAGACATTGATGTTTTGATCGGAGCCGCAATATTGCCGCACTTGCTACTTACTAAAGTGGTACGTAGTGAGCAAAATAACTTACCGCCCGCTATTGAGACGGTATTCGGGTATGTAATTATGGGTACCGTACCTACATTACATACTTCTCAATACGTTACGTCTTGCTGTTGTTCTGCTCTTCAAGAGATCAAGGTGGGTGCTAAAACTGTGTGTAAGATAAAGCACTAATTAGCTATGCTATGCTATGCTATGTTATGCTACGCTATGCTATGCTATGCTATGCTACGCTATGCTATGCTAAGCTACGCTACGCTACACTATACTATACTACACATCCGCTTTGTATATAGATGACATTGTCTGTAATGTCATACCCGCTCCGCTAGCAATTTCGCTTTGTGAAGAGCTTATTCAGCTTTTCAAGCGAGGCCAGTTTGATCTTGTCAAATGGACAAGCAACTCTAAGGAGGTTCTCGCACGCATACCAGATTCTCATAAAGCTTCTCCAGACATTGAGTTTGAGAAGTCTGTACCGCATAAGGTTCTCGGTTTACGCTGGGACAAATCCTGTGATAGTTTTCGGTTTGACGTCTCACCACCAGATGATAAGTGCACCAAACGCACTATGCTGTCCACAGTGGCTCGACTATGGGACATAATGGGTTTTGTGGCTCCCACAATTTTGTACGCCAAGCTCTTCATCAAAGAGCTTTGGCTATCAAAGTGTGAGTGGGATGAAACACCCCCTGACCATATTGTCGCCGCTTGGAGCCAGTTTGTTTTGAGCTTACCGCGCTCAATCAAATTACTATTCCGCGTCATTTTGGGTTGGTAGATGGATGTACCATCAACTTAATAGGTTTCGCTGACGCCAGCGAGCGTGCTTACGGCGGAGTCGTATATCTGCAAGTCCGCATTGGTTCTAACTACTCGGTGCAGTTAGTTTGTGCCAAGTCTAAGGTCTCGCCTGTTAAAACCATTTTGGTTGCGAGACTGGAGTTGTGCGCGGCCCTTCTGCTGTCTCAGTTGCTCCACAAGGTTCAAGACACAGTTTTGCCCCACTACTCTATTAATAAATATACGCATTTTCCGACTCCAAGGTAGTGCTCGCTTGGATTCGTTCTTCTGTTCACCGCTAGCAGACTTTTGTCGCCAACCGCGTTAGTAAATTGATTGAACTTGTTCCCGCTACTTGTTTCAATCACGTCGCGGGTTATCGTACTCGTCTTCAGGAAGAACTCTCCATAGATCATATTGACTGGAAGTTTATTCCACCAGCATCACCACATTTCGGTGGATGTTGGGCAAGCATGGTCAAAGTAATTAAAACGCATCTCTTCAAAGTTATAGGTCAACAGATCCTCTCTTACGAAGAGCCTTTAACTGTCCTTGCACAAGTCGAGGCACTGATAAACTCACGTCCGCTTCCAACTCAGTGAGATCTAGCCTGAAGTTGGATCTACCTTTTAGTTTAAGTATTTAGTTAGTAGTTTTCGCTATTATTACGTTTGTAGTTTTCGCTAAAGTTAATTTAGATTAATTTTATTGTCATGTCTTAGCCTATTGATGGGTTATGCGGTAGTACACCCAACATAGCTAAGTTCAATTCTATTTCTTTTTAAAGGCAACCCTTTAGGGCCGGGGGGATATGGTAGCGCCATCTACCTTCCTATCCATAACTAATCGCATCAAGATCAATCGTTCCACGTCTAGTGCGAGCGATACCATATTTCCGTCCCGCTCTATCCCACTCCCTGGAAGAGGCACTGCCTTCGCCTGATTCGTCGACGCGATCGTGGACGCGAGTGACAGTCTAGAACATTCCGCTCGCTAAGAACGCCGTCTCGATACCGCTCCGCGCCGCACCGCTGTATGTGATTTACCGCTTCCACCAAGGAAAACCCGCTCGTGAGTGAAGTGAAAACAAGCAGCTGCATCACGAAACCACCAGGAGACTGCCCTAAAGAAACGAAGAAGGCTGTATAAGGTAAGTGCCTTCCATCCTTGAAATATCCTATACCCATTCAATCACCTCCTCCCGTATCCATCTCCTCTTCCCTTATTCCTTTCTAGGCGACCCAGAACTCGCCCTAATACAGTCCATTCCATTAATCCTTCCGAAGTCGCCTAGAACCCTGGTGGTTTCGTGATGCAGCTGCTTGTTTTCACTTCACTCACGAGCGGGTTTTCCTTGGTGGAAGCGGTAAATCACATACAGCGGTGCGGCGCGGAGCGGTATCGAGACGGCGTTCTTAGCGAGCGGAATGTTCTAGACTGTCACTCGCGTCCACGATCGCGTCGACGAATCAGGCGAAGGCAGTGCCTCTTCCAGGGAGTGGGATAGAGCGGGACGGAAATATGGTATCGCTCGCACTAGACGTGGAACGATTGATCTTGATGCGATTAGTTATGGATAGGAAGGTAGATGGCGCAACCATATCCCCCCGGCCCTAAAGGGTTGCCTTTAAAAAGAAATAGAATTGAACTTAGCTATGTTGGGTGTACTACCGCATAACCCAACAATAGGCTAAGACATGACAATAAAATTAATCTAAATTAACTTTAGCGAAAACTACAAACGTAATAATAGCGAAAACTACTAACTAAATACTTTAACTAAAAGGTAGATCCAACTTCAGGCTAGATCTCACTGAGTTGGAAGCGGACGCGAGTTTATCAGTGCCTCGACTTGTGCAAGGACAGTTAAAGGCTCTTCGTAAGAGAGGATCTGTTGACCTATAACTTTGAAGAGATGCGTTTTAATTACTTTGACCATGCTTGCCCAACATCCACCGAAATGTGGTGATGCTGGTGGAATAAACTTCCAGTCAATATGATCTATGGAGAGTTCTTCCTGAAGACGAGTACGATAACCCGCGACGTGATTGAAACAAGTAGCGGGAACAAGTTCAATCAATTTACTAACGCGGTTGGCGACAAAAGTCTGCTAGCGGTGAACAGAAGAACGAATCCAAGCGAGCACTACCTTGGAGTCGGAAAATGCGTATATTTATTAATAGAGTAGTGGGGCAAAACTGTGTCTTGAACCTTGTGGAGCAACTGAGACAGCAGAAGGGCCGCGCACAACTCCAGTCTCGCAACCAAAATGGTTTTAACAGGCGAGACCTTAGACTTGGCACAAACTAACTGCACCGAGTAGTTAGAACCAATGCGGACTTGCAGATATACGACTCCGCCGTAAGCACGCTCGCTGGCGTCAGCGAAACCTATTAAGTTGATGGTACATCCATCTACCAACCCAAAATGACGCGGAATAGTAATTTGATTGAGCGCGGTAAGCTCAAAACAAACTGGCTCCAAGCGGCGACAATATGGTCAGGGGGTGTTTCATCCCACTCACACTTTGATAGCCAAAGCTCTTTGATGAAGAGCTTGGCGTACAAAATTGTGGGAGCCACAAAACCCATTATGTCCCATAGTCGAGCCACTGTGGACAGCATAGTGCGTTTGGTGCACTTATCATCTGGTGGTGAGACGTCAAACCGAAAACTATCACAGGATTTGTCCCAGCGTAAACCGAGAACCTTATGCGGTACAGACTTCTCAAACTCAATGTCTGGAGAAGCTTTATGAGAATCTGGTATGCGTGCGAGAACCTCCTTAGAGTTGCTTGTCCATTTGACAAGATCAAACTGGCCTCGCTTGAAAAGCTGAATAAGCTCTTCACAAAGCGAAATTGCTAGCGGAGCGGGTATGACATTACAGACAATGTCATCTATATACAAAGCGGATGTGTAGTATAGTATAGTGTAGCGTAGCGTAGCTTAGCATAGCATAGCGTAGCATAGCATAGCATAGCATAGCATAGCATAGCGTAGCATAGCATAGCATAGCATAGCATAGCTAATTAGTGCTTTATCTTACACACAGTTTTAGCACCCACCTTGATCTCTTGAAGAGCAGAACAACAGCAAGACGTAACGTATTGAGAAGTATGTAATGTAGGTACGGTACCCATAATTACATACCCGAATACCGTCTCAATAGCGGGCGGTAAGTTATTTTGCTCACTACGTACCACTTTAGTAAGTAGCAAGTGCGGGAATATTGCGGCTCCGATCAAAACATCAATGTCTGCCGGATTCGCAAACTCCGAATCCGCTAGTGGTAATGACTCGAGATGTGTGAGGAGCGACACGTCCACATTAGCGTTTGGCAACGTGTCTGTAATACGTTCCACGATAAGCGAAGAAATGTTAAAATTAATATCCCTATTAAAACGCGAATGTATTTTAATATCTACGGAACCTTCGCAATGTTTTTCTGATCCGCCTATCCCTCGGATTATTGAGTTCGTATTTTTAAAGTTATTCCATAACCCGAGGCGTTTGAACAATTCTAACGTTATTAAATTGGTCTGAGATGCGCTATCTAGCAGACAACGTACCATGTGCGGCGACCCATTGACATCATATATGATAACTTGCGCTGTCGCTAAAAGAACAGTCTTAGACGCCATACATGGCGGCCTAGCACTGCTCTGATCACTACAAGCGCGCGAAGGCCGTCCGCGCGTGCGTGCCGCCCGCGCAATGGATGTCGTACACAACGATATCTCATTATTGCGAGGCGTGGAAGGCGCAGCTACCGTGTTCTGCACTTGCGTGAGTGTGTCAAGGTTAGCGGCTTGACTTGAAAACCGGTTATTTTTATCAAAATGTAACAGTGTATGATGTTTTTGTTTACACGTTCGACATCTCGTTCTACTGGAACAATTACTCGTTTTATGTTTTATGCTTAAGCAATTAATGCAAGCTTTGTTATCTTTTACGCTTTTAAAACGAGCAATTGGATTTAAATCATTAAAGGTGGGACACTTATAGTAATGGTCGTGCACTATATTACTGCACAGACACTTCTGTGAATTACTACTATTAGATTCCGAACATGTTACGTAAGATTGTGGATTAGGGACTGAGTTATTATTACTATTTCGCGATTTATTCAACCTTTGTTTGTTGTTGTTAGTGTTAGACGGGCCAGGTGAACCAGGCAACGTATTATGAAATATTCGACACTGATCTTTGATGAACGAAATAAAACTATCTAGTGTAGGTATTTTATTATTGCGTTCCGTCATCTCGAATGCGCGAATTGTATCAGTGTCAAACTTTTTTAAAGCGAGTTGAAGCAACATAAAGTCGGAAAGATCTTCTAATTTTAAATTCCTAAGAGAATTAACCACGGTTACGAAGTTATCAATAAACAGCTGGAAATTCCAGACAGACGCGGTGCTGGACAGTTTGAGATTTAAAGCTTGGTCAAAGTACGTAGACGCTAGAACGCGCGTGTCTTGATATCTGTCAAGTAGTGACTGAAATATGACCTGATAATTCTCAGCACTGGGTGTGACACCTGCAAATACGGACTGGGCCTTCGGTGACAGTTTACCTATTAAATAGTACAACCTGTCAGCATCTGTCAGAGAACCATTATCGTGCACTGTAGACTTAAAACTTGCATAGAATAACGGCCAATTTCGTATATCTCCGTCAAACGACATAATCTCGATTGGCGGTAATCTCGGTTTGCGGGCAACGGGCTCTGCCGAACATTTACCCTCCAATTGCGATTGTATACGCTTAATAATACAATAAAGATCTTCGAATGATGTATACGCCTGATAGTTCGGTTTTTCATCAGGATTGATAGAAAGTAATCTTGCGTTATAATCGTCTAACAACTTATGAAAATCTGTTCGAATACTATCTACTGTTGTACAATAACTGAGAAATGCTTCGCTATTACTGTCAGACATAGATGCGGTTTTTGATCGCTCATAGATATTTTGAATGCGCTCAAATAAAATATTGCGTTTTGCTTCTAAGATTGTCATCTCTTTGTCTTCCGACACGCGTGACTTCTTTTGTTGTGACATGCTTACGTACGTATAAGCTAATGAGAACGAAACAAAATAAGAATATCTAATGTATCTATTATTTTTACCTAAGTAGGCTAAGTAGGCAACACTTTAGAGCTGAGGAAATAAAAGTTGATTGAAATATGAGATTTATAAGACAACTATGATAGTTGCAGAAATAATAATTTAATAGGTAGGTAGCTACATAAAAGTTTACCTACTAATGCGGGCGGAAATAACCATGTGACGTTATGTGAATATATTAGGAGTATAGCTAGGTGCTATAACTGCCTAGGTATAGTGGTATAACGTATAAAACGTAAATGAATCCGACTCGTATGGATAAAAAAAATGGCTCGGCTTTACACCAAAACCGTAGGGTTCTAGGCGACTTGGGAAGGATTAATGGAATGGACTGTATTAGGGCGAGTTCTGGGTCGCCTAGAAAGTAATAAGGGATGCAGGACTATTCCACTTGGATCTAGCCTGAAGCTGGATCTACCTTTTAGTTCAAGTATTTAGTTAGTAGTTTTCGCTATTATTACGTTTGTAGTTTTCGCTAAAGTTAATTTAGATTAATTTTATTGTCATGTCTTAGCCTATTGATGGGTTATGCGGTAGTACACCCAACATAGCTAAGTTCAATTCTATTTCTTTTTAAAGGCAACCCTTTAGGGCCGGGGGGATATGGTAGCGCCATCTACCTTCCTATCCATAACTAATCGCATCAAGATCAATCGTTCCACGTCTAGTGCGAGCGATACCATATTTTCGTCCCGCTCTATCCCACTCCCTGGAAGAGGCACTGCCTTCGCCTGATTCGTCGACGCGATCGTGGTCGCGAGTGACAGTCTAGAACATTCCGCTCGCTAAGAACGCCGTCTCGATACCGCTCCGCGCCGCACCGCTGTATGTGATTTACCGCTTCCACCAAGGAAAACCCGCTCGTGAGTGAAGTGAAAACAAGCAGCTGCATCACGAAACCACCAGGGTTCTAGGCGACTTGGGAAGGATTAATGGAATGGACTGTATTAGGGCGAGTTCTGGGTCGCCTAGAAAGGAATAAGGGAAGAGGAGATGGATACGGGAGGAGGTGATTGAGTGGGTATAGGATATTTCAAGGATGGAAGGCACTTACCTTATACAGCCTTCTTCGTTTCTTTAGGGCAGTCTCCTGTAATAGGCTAAGACATGACAATACAAAATAGTTCTGCTATGATCATATTAAATTAATTGTAAAAAAAGAGAATGTAAGCAAATAAAAAATGTCAAAACTTACATAAAATAGTACAAAAAAATGTCAGCAATATTACATTTGTCAAAATAATTAAAATAATCCAAATGTATAAAAAATATATAAAAGGTCAGCAAAAAAATTAAAATTATAAAAAAAATACTAACTGTAATACATATTTCATTTACATTTGCATTATAATAAAATTAAATTAAATGATGACACAATAATAATTCCATAATTTACATTAAATAGATTTGTCATTCAGAAACTGGTCTAATGTGTAATAGCATTTTTCAAGTAACAGCTTCTGTAGAGTGTTTCTGAACTTTTGTACTGGCATGCATTTAATTACATCAGGCACTTTATTATAAACTTGGGGAGCAATACCAAAGAAACATTTCTTCATCAGTGCAGTTTTACATTTAACATGGCATAATATGTTCATATATTGAGTACGTATGGGTAATTTCTTGACTGTGGCCATTTTTTTGAATAAGTGGGGATTATTTTTTACAAACAAACAAGTTTCCAAGATATACAAAGCAGGAAAGGTTAAAATATTGTATTTTTTTAAATATTGAATGCAACTGTCAGTCAAAATTAAATATGGGCTCTTTTCCGAATTGTATACGGGGCATAGGTGACGTAGCCGCTAATTTTGAAGGGCAAGTTAAGGTTTTGTTTGCCCCTGTTGAATCTTCACACCCGAGAACTAAAACCTCGGCTATTGTGCTGAAGAATATTTTGGGTATGCATCCAGAGAAACAGCTACCTGCTGCTGTGGTGAATTTGTCATCGGGATTGGAACTGGCAGACCCTAAATTTGACACACCAGGACAAATCGACTTGTTGACCTACAACTGGCCGTTCTGTGCCCCGTGACCTTGCAAGGTCACGGGGCACAGAACGGCCCGGTCTTACTGCAGTAAGAGCACTCCGCTGGACTCTGCGTGACTGCAAAGCGAGGAGGGCGCCGATCAACATTGGCTCGGGTGTGAACGCGAGCCTGCTCCTTGACCTTGGGTGGCTGCGACTTAGCTGGCGTGTCACCACCGGAGTTATCCAAGACCCGGCACTCATCCTCGAGAAACTTCTCCAAATCTGCAAAGGGGTAATCTGCAATATGGGTCGCACTATCCGCACCAAAGCGGCGTTCAAAACGCGACCTCAGGTCGGCAGGCAGCTTTTTGAGCACAATGTGCACCAATAGGTAGAACCATTGGTCCACGGGCAGGTCCAAGCAATTATGTGCGTTGATTGCCACCAAAGGCGGGTTCAAAAGTTGGATGCGCAACCCAAAGACCCGGGTGAGCGTGGGCAAACCCTAAATCTGTTCAATATACGTGTCGGCGAGGCCACGCTTGTTGTGGTACCTACGGGTAATTAAGTCCCGAGCCGTCTGGTACGGCTCGTCAGACACGGGCAGATGCTTGGTGAGGCCCTTATGGCCTCCTCATCCAGAACCGACATCAAATAGGCCAATTTTTGTGCCGGCCGAAGGTCAGCCCTGTCATCGACCAGGCTGTCAAACAAATTAACGAAGCCCAGGTAGCTTCCTAGGCAGCCATCAAAACGCGGGAGGTCTAAAGTAGGAAGCCTACTCACCAGTCCCGGTGCTGTCCTAAGAAGCTCCTACTTCAAGCTGGGTTGCCCGTCCCTCTCGGCAATAATAACCTCATAGGTTAATAACAAGTCGGGTATCATTGGTCGTTGATATTTAACGGTTTTTGCACTTGTAACACGATTTTGTTATATCATTCGATTGATCGATTTCCGCTTGACTAATTTTAATACTTTTATAAACTGGAAACGAGCAAGAATGAACGAAAATTAATTAAACAACATACGCATACCATTGAACTTTGCGACGATGCCATATTGGCCATTTTGATATTGAAATAAGTGTGCACGCGAAAAGTAAAATTGTTTGTAATGAGAAAACATTGAGTAATCTTATAAGTATTATATACAGAACTACTGGAAAATAAGTGTAGATTTCACATTGAGTTATAGTTTATCGGAAAGTGATATATATTGCAGAGAAAAAGTAACGAAACTTTTGTAATGCACTTATTACGTTCCCAAAGAAAGGCGGCCGTTATTTTTCGTTGGGTAAACAAAAACGTTTTATGGTGAAATAATTATTCTAAAGTAAAATGAGTTGATTTATCTTTGCACATTGTATATTGTTTTAACGTAATAAAGTGCTCGTTTACCTTAAATTAATTAATTAATTACTGCAACAGACAGACTAATTGTGTTATATAATTATTACAACTGTAGACACCAGTTTGTGTTACCTAACAATATTATCAATATATTCTAACAACCAAGGTTTATCAATGTAAGGTCAAGTTTGGTTGTTATAATGTTTCAAACTCAACATATCAATATATGCAATTAACTAAATCAATTGATATAATATACATAACTGTTATGTATCCAAACAAACTGACTTATTAATACTAACAACAACAAATTATTGCTAGATTTCAACAATGCAAGTCAAACAATTACTCATTGCGGTTATGTATGACATGTATTTCAAATTATGTAGGTCAACTTATACGAATAAATATTATGTATTTTAGACAAAACTGACCTGAGAACACTACAACACTGTTAACAAATGAGATATCTAGCCCATACAATACCAATCTGAGTTCAGATACAATCAACGGCTAGATTTCAACCACGTTCTGCTACCGGAAATTATGATTAGAGTTGCCGTAGGCAGGCAGGAAATTGTTCAGAGTGCGCAGTGGAAGTTGTAATACATCTACCTGACCACGACAAGGCAAAGATCTAGACACCTATACTGTGACTGCACAGCGATGAATTCAAGGTTATATGCAATATTAATTTACTTACCAAATCTTCACTGGATGTCAGGCTTGGAGCTAAGTTAGAAACACACACAGATCTAAAATTGGCCAATATTAGCTGGTGAATTATCTAAATACTTAGCTATTAGGCTGCAAAGGAGACGTCTTCAAGACACGATGGCACGTGGACGTCGACACCGGATTCACACAATTTTTGCAAATGTTCAATATGATACAAATGTTCAATAGTTCACAAGTTTGACCCTTATCACAATATACCGGTGCCGGTTATAGATCGGGGAAGCGGCATTCACTCGGATTCCAAATGTATTACAATATCACAAAGCACGCGAGAAGGCAAAACGTGGACGGGGAAAACGACAATGAATGAATGGATTGACATTTCATAGTGTGACCATAGTCAGAAATTTTCAATAGACATAGTAAATTTGTGAACTTTGTCTACAGCATCACTGGAATTTTGTTGACTAAATATAGCGGCGATATGCCATATCTGTTTCGTTACTGGTTTGAACCCACGACGTAAGCAACTGAATTTTCGAATTTATGTGCGCATTAACCTGTTTATTGTCGCTTGCCCCTTGCCTTTGAGTTCGCGTTGAGCCGTCGATCCCAGCTGTCATGAAGTTCGTTACAAGGAAGATATTGCTTTATCTTTGGTTTGTAAAGGTCAGACGTCTTTTTATAGGAACGTTTATTATTTGTATTTTTTTTAAGTACTGATATTTTGGCACCGTTCCACCACTATCGTGTCTTCTACCCTTATCCCGAGTTATTAGGATAGACGTTACGTAGTGCCTAGCCGCCAGTAATGCCTCCCATTCATCTCTATTATCTGCAAAAGTTTACTCTCCTGTTTTGTATCTTTTTATACATTCATAAGCCATCCATGCATCCCTGTAACTTGGTTGTTTTACCTAAAGCATATTATTCTACCCTTATCCCGAGTTATTAGGATAGACGTTACGTAGTGCCTAGCCGCCAGTAATGCCTCCCATTTATCTCTATTATCTGCAAAAGTTTACTCTCATGTTTTGTATCTTTTTATACATTCATAAGCCATCCATGCATCCCTGTAACTTGGTTGTTTTACCTAAAGCATATTATTCTACCCTTATCCCGAGTTATTAGGATAGACGTTACGTAGTGCCTAGCCGCCAGTAATGCCTCCCATTTATCTCTATTATCTGCAAAAGTTTACTCTCATGTTTTGTATCTTTTTATACATTCATAAGCCATCCATGCATCCCTGTAACTTGGTTGTTTTACCTAAAGCATATTATTCTACCCTTATCCCGAGTTATTAGGATAGACGTTACGTAGTGCCTAGCCGCCAGTAATGCCTCCCATTCATCTCTATTATTTACAAAAATTTACTCTCCTGTTTTGTATCTTTTTATACATTCATAAGTCATCCATGCATCCCTGTAACTTGATTGTTTTACCTAAAGCATATTATTCTTTCTTCAAGAAAGTAATGTAAGCTTTACAGCTTTAAATATGTATATTTATTTAACAAGCGATTTGAAATCTAGCAACCGGGTCAGTTTTCCAATATATTAATGATAGGCAAGGCATATTATGAAGTTTAATATTTACAACATAGGAAGACGACCCCATTACGATGTACTATTGTGCACTTCATGTGTGATTATTTTATGACAGTAATGTATAATAATATATGGAGAGGCATATATCCAGCAGTGGACTCTTGCAAGCTGATGATGATGATGTATAATAATGGTCTTCTTTCTCCTAGCGTTATCCCAGTTTTAACCAGGGGTCCATAACGTATAATAATGGTGGTTGTTATAATTAAGGGGTTAATCGACACCTCAAATGATCGAAAGGTTTATCTACCCTGTTCAAAGAATATGCATCACCATAAAATACAGCACGTTAGCACGCTACCCGTAACTTAATCACTTTACCAAATGATCCCGATGATGGAAAATTTTACAATGCTTTCAAAAAGAAATAATGATTATTAGAATTTGTAAAAACGTATATTTTAGTTTTATTTTTTGTGCAAATATATTATGTAATACGTTTACTTGACCTAATTATTATTTTATCACCCTCCGATTGCAAAAGAATCGAATCATGAAACAGCGGCACAAGTATCCTAACATCTAGAATTATCAGTTATTTATTAAAATTAACACTTTATTTACTCGAAAAACGTAAGATTCCATACCACATTGATAAAAAATAACTTACAAATCGTAATATAGAACTAAACTTTAAGCAATTAGAATTTAGATTATTTAAGAAAGAATTGTATACTTGGCTAAATGAATTTAATTTCTATAATTTAAATGAATTTATGGAAGCAAAGTTTTAATAACTATGTACATATGTAAATATTTTGTTTAAATTTTTGCATGCTATATTCTAGCGAAACATGTTTGCTCCTATATTATTGTAACACCTATTAATACCATGTTTTATGCGAATAAATTATTATTATTATTATTATTATAAAATTACCAAATAAGTTAATATTTAATAAGACATCTACAATCGTTTGAGAAAGTTATAGTATGCTTGGAATATAAAAAGATACGTTTTCGGCAAATTTCTTCAAAAAGAAAAACTATTGTAAAATATAAAATAAAAACCAAAACTTTGGTTATTTCACATAATTTTTGCCTTTATGAGAATAAAGCGTAAATACAAAAAGTGTAGATCTTTTTATTACGTCGTAGGGCTTGTAGTTTTACCGGCAATCGAGATAAACCCTTTTTTATCCTTAAAATCGCAACTCCATTCGCTTCTCGACCTCAGATCGCCCGTAATTTATTTTTCCTTTAATTTTTGCCATATTCTCTTCCTTTCCCAATGGGTTTCATTCTCGATTATTTTAATTCACTTTTGAACGCTTTTTAACGTATCTGCACTGTACGAGTTGTAGGAGCCACGAGTATAGGTAGCTTACAAAAA
Source organism: Euclidia mi (assembly GCA_944739405.2). Taxonomy (NCBI): domain Eukaryota; kingdom Metazoa; phylum Arthropoda; class Insecta; order Lepidoptera; family Erebidae; genus Euclidia; species Euclidia mi. Next base: position 24,356,722 of record OX123197.2, read on the forward strand.
AAATATTTATGCTCAAAATGTAAAAGATGGCTTGTATGTATCTAACTTGTTAGTTTCTCATATGACTTTGAGGCTTATATGTACAATAGGGTGGAGAGATAAACTATTTTTTTTTTTCATTGTATTTTCCCGTGTCTCGTACGCCACCTCAAGATGTGTAGCCAAAGAGCTGAAATTTTACATGAATGCTTATGCAACTATAGGTCAATCACTGACACTACAGGAAAACGAACATTTTACAAACACATTTTTCTCGCTCCACCCTATTGTACAATTGTGTATATCTAAATACATTTTTTAGTGCCAGTTATATGTAAAAATGATACTCCGAATCAGGAGATAATTTATCTCATTCTTTGGGTGGTAAGTACGGTTCAAAATAATAGGGACGCACTAACATGACATCGAGGATGAAGTCATCCAAGCAAAGTATCTTCTTGGGTTTACGCGAATGTTACACATTGAAATTAAACTACAGTTTACGGATTTTATCGCGATGTATTGGTTTCACTAAGTTATTACATTTGAAACTAATGATTTAGTTTATTACTAGCCGACGTTTCGAATTCTTTACAGAATTCATGTTCACGGCAGACTGAGGTGATATTTGTCTTTTTCCTGAATGTATATGTTATCTCAAAGTACCCGAACATTTTTCATCTACTGGTGTTACTATTTACGCAGAATGAGCTCACAGTGTCCTTAGGTCTTCTGGTGACTTTGTCCTTCTTGGGTTTCATTAGCCTTATGACAGGGTCCCAAGCTGGAGGAACATTCCAACCATCTTCCCTATTGAAATTAGGGTGTTTTTTAATTTCAATAGCCTCTCGTATCATCCTTGGAAGAAAACGGTGTTCTTTTGCGAGTATCTGTGGTTCATCAAATCGCAGGTAGTGGTTGGGTCCCTGTTCCACATGTTCACACACAGCAGACTTTGTTGAGCGTTTATGTTTTATGTCAGCTATATGTTCTTTGAGTCGAATGCCTATGCTTCTCTTGGTTTGTCCAATGTATGAGAGCCCACATTCACAGTCAATTTTGTAGACACCGGCCTCTTGCAAGGGTAACTGACACTTGACAGATGGTAATAATTGACTGATCTTCGTTGGCGGCTTGTAGTAAGTTTTGATAGAAGCTCGCTTCAAGATGTAGCCAATTTTGTCGGTCACGCCCTTGATGTATGGGAGGACAGCAGGTTGTCTTTCTACTGTGGCTGGTTTTTCTTTCTTCTGGGATCTGTGACAGTGGCGCGGCGGTCGGAGCTTGTTGTCTTGCAGAACTTGCCTGACATGTTGAAGCTCAGCGTCCAGGTGTTTCTTGTCACAGATCCCGCGGGCTCTCTGAAACAGAGACATTCCTACAGTAGCTAACTGTTTAGGATGGAGGTGAGATTCACCGTTTAAGTACCTCATCAAGGGCGTGACCGACAAAATTGGCTACATCTTGAAGCGAGCTTCTATCAAAACTTACTACAAGCCGCCAACGAAGATCAGTCAATTATTACCATCTGTCAAGTGTCAGTTACCCTTGCAAGAGGCCGGTGTCTACAAAATTGACTGTGAATGTGGGCTCTCATACATTGGACAAACCAAGAGAAGCATAGGCATTCGACTCAAAGAACATATAGCTGACATAAAACATAAACGCTCAACAAAGTCTGCTGTGTGTGAACATGTGGAACAGGGACCCAACCACTACCTGCGATTTGATGAACCACAGATACTCGCAAAAGAACACCGTTTTCTTCCAAGGATGATACGAGAGGCTATTGAAATTAAAAAACACCCTAATTTCAATAGGGAAGATGGTTGGAATGTTCCTCCAGCTTGGGACCCTGTCATAAGGCTAATGAAACCCAAGAAGGACAAAGTCACCAGAAGACCTAAGGACACTGTGAGCTCATTCTGCGTAAATAGTAACACCAGTAGATGAAAAATGTTCGGGTACTTTGAGATAACATATACATTCAGGAAAAAGACAAATATCACCTCAGTCTGCCGTGAACATGAATTCTGTAAAGAATTCGAAACGTCGGCTAGTAATAAACTAAATCATTAGTTTCAAATGTAATAACTTAGTGAAACCAATACATCGCGATAAAATCCGTAAACTGTAGTTTAATTTCAATCATCCAAGCAAAACTAATTCCTTTCTCTATTTGCCAAACATGACCAAATCAGCAGAACTGTCAACAATAAAACGTGGGGACCATTCACTCAGCGTAGAATATAAAGTGGTTCATTACGCGCTCATGTGTGCACAGATACGTCGAGCACGCGCATATATTAAGCGTATGACATATTATATATGCGAAGGATTTGTCCGCGGCTTTCGGCACATATTCATTTTCCCTTTACCCCGAAAATATTTTTCAATATTTTCAGATCCTCCACCTCCTGGCCCTATTGTTATCAACCTATAAACGCGAGTTAGCGAAGTTATTTTTGAAATTTATCGCGGCTGTTCAGTAAAAGTAGTTCAGTAAATTGACGAACATCAAAACTTAACAACGGCGACGGAGGCGCGCAGCTGTTGTAGCATTAAGTGGTATAATTTGGGCGATCATTCCTCGGCGGTCAAGTTCAGGCTCGACGGAGTGTCGCCGGGGCTTGGAGCCGCACTTCGCACGTGACCGGCGGCGATGGGTCGATTACGTCGCAGTTGTGGCGACAACTACCGTGACGCGTGCGTACGATGTGTTCAATGCTCGGCGCAACTTTGATATGAATTTTGTTTGTGATTGGTTTTGCCTATGCCAAGTTGTTATTTGTTCGTATTGTTCGTGGTCTACGCTTTGTGACGCGAGGTTAGCCGTAGGTGGCGGGACGAGACGCACGTAATAAAGTTTCGCTGATCTTAAGTTGCACTGTTCTCGTTTTTATTGCAGTCGTCCTGTAAATAACTATGATTTCGCTCTCTGACTGAAATTTAGTACTTATTCCTCTTCGGAGAAAAGGATTACACTCAATTTATAATATTGAGACATTTGTTATGTTTACAAGTTGTACTTAACTTAACTATAACAACTGTAACTTTAACAACAGTTTGCGTATTTCTTGAATAAAAGCTAATTTGTTGATGTTTTAAGTTATTTATTAGAGTGGAATACATAACGTTCCCTCAGTGAACGATTAATGAATGTCTGCACAACCACCGCCACTAAATGCCGGCGAACATTTATTTCTGGAAGTTGCACTAAACCACACTAAAGTCCTTATTGGCGTTTTCTACTGTACTTCACTACGTATTGATTATTTTTCGACCTTTGAAACCGTTTTGGTTAATCTTGTGCCTTCTTATAGTCATGTTATCATAATGGGTGATTTTAATACTTGTCTGCTAAAAAATGATCTCGCTCTTCTTTCTACTTCTATAGCCTGTAACTTGTCTATACTACCCTTAAGCGCAACTCATCACTTTCCAAACTCTACACCTTCTCTTCTTGATATAATCATGGTTTTCTTTAAGGAACATGTCACCATGCACGGGCAATATCCAGCAGATATGTTCTCTTACCATAATTTGATCTATATCTCTTACAAAGTCCGTCCACCTAAAACGAAGCGTAACTTCCTAATGCAGCGCAATTTTGGTGGCATTAACACCGATGCTCTTTGTAAAGATGTCAGTGATATTGACTGGATACCACTTTTCAATGTCGAATCTGTTGATGAAAAGGTCAGCATCTTTACATCTAATATCACAGATCTTTATGATAAGCATGCACCAATTTGACCTATAAAAATAAAACACCCTCTCTCACCGTGGCTCACTGAAAGCATCAAACAGCTTATACACAAAATGCTGCAGCAAAATTTAAATACTAAATTAGGCCTGATGATCACAATCTTTAAAAATATGTTGCGATAAGGAATCACTGCAATAGGGTGTGTAGGGACGCACAACGCCAACACATCCATAATTCTGTGAATAACGGAGATCCAGCGAAGGTCTGGAAATTTCTCAAAACCCTGGGGGTCGGCAAACCACGTCAACACACTATTCCTAATAATTTCAATTTTGATATGCTTGATCAACATTTCTCTGCCTTGTCCAGTATTGATAGGACTACTAAAGAAAGCACTATAAATTATCTTTCATCCTTGTCAACCCCTAGTTATTCATCATTTGTCTTTAATAATTTCACCGATAGTGATGTTAAGAAAAACATAATGTCAATCACTTCCAACGCAGTTGGTAGTGACTATGTCAACCGTAATATGCTCCTTCCAATCCTCGATTTAATCCTGCTCATAATTACTCACATCCTTAATTACTCCCTATCCAGTGGTCAATTCCTATCAATGTGGACGGATGCCTTAATAACTCTCATCCCGAAAACTCCTCATCTTTCATCGTTTTCTGACTATCGTCGTATTTCTATCTTACCATTCCTCTCCAATGTTCTCGAACGTCTCGTCCACAGTCAAATCAACTCGTTCCTATCTAAAAATAATCTCCTTAATCCATTCCAATCCGGTTTCCGTTCGGGTCATAATACCGCTACAACCCTTGTCAATATTACAGATGACATAAGGCCTGATATGCAAGGCGGATAGCTCACAATCCTAGCTCTGCTAGATTTTAGCAACGCCTTCAATACAGTGGATCATGACATTCTACTTAGCCGTCTCTGCTCTCTTAACATATCTCCTACGGTGATTGATTGGTTTCGTAGTCTTGCATATCAATGACTTGTTGTCAATTGAGAACATGCATTGCTATGCAGATGACAGTACGGGTGATGCGCGGTACACCAACCACCAGAATGTCCCTCGGAGCCAGGTACAGGAAAGACGATTGCAACTTGTGTCTGAAGTCTAGGACTCTCTAGGGCGCGCCTCCAAATGGGGCGAAAAGAACCTTGTTCAATTTAACCCCACTAACACACAAGTAAACGCGTTCACTGCGAAGAAGGACTCTTTCGTTATAGCGCCTCGGTTTCAAGGAGTACCCCTGCATATTGCCGAGAATATTGGGATCCTCGGCGTCGAAATATCGAACAAAGTCCAATTTGGGAGTCATTTGGAGGATAAAGCCAAATTGGCAAGCAAGAAGCTGGGAGTACTGAACCGGGCTAAGCGGTACTTCACACCAAGCCAATGGCTTATGCTTTATAAAGCCCAAGTCACTGCTCACATCTCTGGGCCGGAGCGCCAAAATATCAGCTTGATCCACTTGACTCCCTACAGAGACGAGTTGTTCGAATCGTCGATGATCCCGACCTCACGGCTAGACTAGAGTCGCTGGAGCAGCGGGGAGACTTTGGTTCTCCCTGCGTATTTTACCGACTCTTTCAAGGGGAGTGCTCCGAAGAATTGTTTAATTTCGTACCAGGGTCACAATGCTACCAACGTACCACTCGCCGACGCAGTGGAGTTCACCCGTACTACCTGGAAGCTTTCTTATCTAGTACAGTGCTGGTGTACTAGATGAGAACTAGCTGATCGCTTCCAGCAATCTTTTCTGCCACGTACGTGTTGGCTCTGGAATGAACTACCTGCTGCGGTGTTTCCCGAGCACTATGACTTGTCCTTCTTCAAACGAGGCTTAAAGTGAGCATTACTTTCACGGTAGGCAGCGGCTTTGCTGTGTATACCCTGACATTAGCCAAGTCCATGAGCAGCGGTTACCGTTTACCATCAGATGGGCCGTTCGCTCGTCTGCCACTAGCAGTAATAAAAAAGTCACCTGTGTGGCCGCCGACAATGTTTACGCATTGAAAATTCACTTTCGTCTTGGTGTAATACTACTATTGGTGTGCTCCAGGGCCACCCTGTGTTATCTCCTTTACTCTTTGCAATTTTTATAAATTCTTTATCTAACTATCTTTGCTCTTCCTATCACCTTTATGCAGATTATCTCCAAATCTATACGCAGTCGCCATTCACACGGTTATCAGATTCTATCGATACCATCAACAATGATCTTGCACAGATTAGCAGCTGGAGAAAATCCTATGGACTTAAAGTGAATCCCTTGAAAACCCAGGTTATTGTTGTTGGTAGTTTGAGAATGATAGCGAAAATTGACTGGTCACAACTTCCTGACATTATTTTTAATTGCACTGTTATTCCCATACAGGATAAAGTAAAGAATCTGGGCCTAACTATCGATTCTACCTTTTCTTGGCCCTCGCAGGTCCAAGAAGTGAGTCGTAAGGTGTTTGCTTCGGCAGGTTCACTAAGAAGACTTAGGAATTTTCTTCCTACTGCCACCAAAATTGCACTTGCAAATTCTCTTCTATTACCCATTATTGATAACGCATATGTCAGCTATCCAGATCTTGCCGAAAACCAGCTTGAAAAACTTGAGCGCCTTCAAGATCTCTGTATACGATTCATATTTGGATTACGCAAATACGATCATGTCTCACAATTTCGAAAACAACTCAAGTGGTTACCCATACGATATCGCCGGAATGCTCACATTCTTTCTTTGCTGTACAATATACTGTTTAACCCTTCCACTTCCTCCTATCTTAAAGCACGATTCGAATTCCTTCATGATACACATAACCGTTATTTAAGGTCATCAGAAACATAGTACATTCAACAGCTTTTTATAAATCGTTTTCTGTCACTGCTGTTCGGCTATGGAATGAATTACCGTTTCACATAAGGCAAGCTCAGACGGTAACAAGGTTCAAATCACTAGTCAAGGATCACTATCTATCATTATAACATTCCTTCCATAAAATTATAAGTATGTATTAAATATTATTTATTTATGTGTATATATATACTTTAGTCCCACGTGGTGGGTGTAGAAATACACCTCTACCTAACTATCTTCGGGGATAAATGGCGTGATGATATGTATGTATGTATGTATGTATATATATGTATAGTTATTTATGTATGAGTAGGTATATTATTGTACTATTTATTTTATATATTATATATATTTAAAGTATAATCATAATTTAGTGGTACACTTAGACTAATATATTATAACTGGAAACTGGTACACTGACAACTACCATTTCTTTCCTACCAATAATATCCATCCAAAGGTTGCCTGGTAAAAATCGCTGTTTAGCGATAAGGCCGCCCATTGTACTATGTTTGTAAAATGATCCATTTTTAATGTCCAACTTAGTGTACAATAAAGTGTTAAATAAATAAATAAATAATGACATCAATAACTCTGGGCGCTTTCTTCACTCTGTACTTATAATCAAAGGTACTTACTTACCTTCTAACTCTTCAGTGGCTTTATGTTCTAAATAAATACCTACAGGCTTCTTAACTGACTGCCTCGTTGGTCTCGCGGCATAAATGTGCGCGTGGGATTGGGAGGTCTCGGGTTCGATTCCCGGGTCGGGCAAAGTGTTATTGGGTTTTTCCGTTAGGAAAATTCTCAGTAGCAGCACGGAGTCTGGTAATGGGCCCGATACGGCAATAGGCTCACCCTCTATTACGTGGGACCTAAAATTCATGGCGAAATGTGGTGTAATATTACACCTCTGCCTACCCCTACGGGCATACAGGCGTGAGTCTATAAAAAGAAATAGTAGGCTTCTTAATTAGGGCAATCTATAACTACTACTTGTACCGTCAATAATTAGGGCATTGAACTAGGCTGGGTTTAATGTATGAAGTCCAGGATGTAAGACTTCTCATAAAGTTAGTCGAGTGTTAAAGCATTTGTTCTGTGTCTGGAGCTAAACGTATCCGTCCAACGACCTTTTAATATTGCGCTGAATCATCATTATCACAGCCTTTAACAGTCCACCGCTGGACTAGGCCTCTACTTGGAAAGGACGAATTGGCCTACTATACCACGCTGGGCAAACGGGTTGGTATAGGATTTGTATCAAGTTTTCCTTCTCTTACAGTGCTGTTCTCTGCATAATATGCTCCCTCTGTCGGCTCTTACGATACCCATGGGATGATATGACGTGGTAACATTCCGTATTCTTAATCCGTCACTACACGGAATGGCGCTGAATAGGTACCTACTAACATCAATAATTTTACTTCTATATTTACCTCTGATATTCGTGATTAAGGTAACGGGAAAATCTTTGAGGACATAAAACTCCATAGATATTTGCTAAATGGAGCTGTAAATCCTGTTCTCAAAAATATTTATGGCGGAGTAAATCTTTCCCACGGACCGATTATGTAAAATCTATGGGATTACCGTGCGAGAGCCCTACAGTCATACCATGAAGATCGGTGAGGGTTGCTCTTTGTGTGTTTCTTTTACATGTTTTCGTCACTCGCAGGCCTACTTTTGAGGTTAAAAGTAAAAGATTGATCGTATCACAGAGAACTGGATGTACTAAGTCCCGCCTAAATGTTTTCCATGAACTTAGATAGTAGTCAGTAAGATAGTGGTACTTATCACTCAGCACTCGTTTTGCTCAGATATTTATGTAAGTAAAGACTAGCGGCACGGTAATAATATCTAACAGTATTGTAACTCCATACAAACGCACGAAACTCGAGTTATACCTACGCGCCTCGAGCAGAGTACCCATTAGACTGGGCGGACTGTGCCTACAGTACCCGCAGCCGCTATCGTGCCGCAGCTCGCATGCGGCGCGACTGGTAGGTATATAACTCACGAAGACGGCCGAGTTACAATACTGTTAGATTATATTACCGTGCTAGCGGTCTTATTCATAAAAAACGCTTATCGAAGGCTTAACTCAGCACTCATTAGTTATAGTGTTCTATAAGCATTTAAAACGTTCTATAAAATTGTTTATTCATAAACGTTCCATAAACCTTCTATAACTAAAATGGCGTTATAACTCGTTTATATAACAGAATGTTGCCATTACAATGAAGTCAGCCAACAAATTGGACAACAAAGGTGCATAGACATTATTACGGTCTAAAAAGTATTTTATTGTCTACGACACGGTGATACCCGAGCTAGATTACGTCATTGTTATTGTTATAGCGCGTACTTTGAAAGGTTCAATAAGTTTTGATAATCGATTTTAAACTGTCGCGATTTGTATACATCATACAATTTTATTTAAACGGGCCTTATTCGCGATATTTAATTAAGTACCGACATTGCGAACTTAAATAAAGACCAAGTGAGGGTAGGTGCTGAAACCCGCACTTCCACAAGACGTCGCTGAGCTCTCATCAGTCTCTCCGCGACCACGCTCGGTGCAAGACGTGCGAAACGTTGGTAACAAATAGGTATTTATACCTTAAATAATTTAAGTTACCGCGATTAAGACCCGCTAAATTAATTTCTATGATGTATACAAATCGCGAAAGTTTAAAATCGATTATATTTAATTAATTTAAGGTATAAATACCTATGTTTTACCGACGTTTCGGCCGTCTTACAACAGCCTTGGTTGCGGCAGGACTGATGTCATCTCAGCGTCGTCCTTGTGAAGCACGGGTTTCGGCAGCTACACTCACTTGTTTTTGATTTTTATTTTTATCCGAACTGTCGGTACGTCGACAAACAACACTTGTGACGTCTACACACTGATGAGCTGTGTTACTGCGGCGGGGTTTACATTTGTTGATTACTGGATTCCAAGTTGTAGACAGGCTGTATCCATCTTCCCGGTTGAAATTTTTATGTTTTTTGATTTCAACCGCTTCACGTACTACCCGGGAGTAATAGTGACGATCGGTAGATAAGACCTTTGGTTGATGTAATTCGATCCAGTGGTTTGTTCCAGACTCCAACAAATGCTCAGCTATGGCAGACTTGTTCGATGCAGTCGACCTTGTAGACGCCAGGTGTTTGTAGAGGAATGACATCCTTCGGGGTGCGCAGATTGTGTGCTACCTTAGAGAGCGGAGTATATACAGTCTTTATGGAGTATTTTTGTAGTACTGTTCCAACTTTGTCCGTCACTCCCTTTATGTAAGGCATGTAAGCCGGTACTCTGCTTACCTCTGGTTTACGATCCTTCCTCTTCAGGCGTTGTATCTTCTTGTTGAATCCGTCGCACCTAAGTACCTCCTGGACATGTGACAGCTCACTGTTCAAATGTTCAGGGTCACAGAGGTCATACGCTCTGTTTACTAGTGAAGTTACTACGGATTCCAAGTGTCGCGGGTGATGATGCGAGTAAGCGTTGAGATACCTATCTGTGTGTGTCGGTTTTCTATAAACGGCGTGTTCCAAGGTACCGTTTTCCCTCACTGTCACTTTTACGTCGAGAAAGGGTAACGAGCCGTCTGCCTCCATTTCAAATGTAAGCCTAATATTAGGGTGTATGGAGTTTAAGCTATTTGCGAACTGTTCTACATCTTGCTTGTCGCCCTTCATGATACAGAATACATCGTCGACATACCTCTTCCATAGCTTTACATTTGATGCCTGCATGTCTATGGATTCTTCGAAGTGCTCCATCCAGATGCTGGCCATTACCGGTGCTACTGGGCTACCCATAGCCACTCCGTCGATCTGGAGGTAATGTTGTCCACGGTATAGGAAGTAGTTTGCTTCCAAATAATTTTAAAGTAGAACAGAATATTTGTCAGACATATCGTTTGCCCTTAGTTTTCTCTCAACGACCTCAAGGCAATCCTGAACTGGAACATTGGTGAAGAGTGACTCCACGTCAAAACTCACCATCACTTCGTCTGGTTCCTTTTTCACGCTCTTGATAATGTCAATAAAGTGCCGAGAGTCATTCCCGAAAGATGCCGTCTTTCCTACCAACGGTTGCAATACCTTGCTGATATGTTTCGCCAAACCATATGTGGGTGAGTTTATTTGACTCACTATCGGTCGCAATGGTACGTTAGTCTTGTGGACTTTAGGCAAACCATATATCTTGGGCGGCTGCACGATTTGCGGTTTGTACAGACGTTCAAATTCATCTTTCGTGAATATGTTTTTATGTTCCTTAATCAAAGCTCGAATGCGTTTCGTAACTCTGGCTGTCGGGTTATAGGACACCGGCTTATAAATTAGTGTGTCACTTAACAGATTCCGTATTTTGCTATCATAACCACAAACCACAAAACATAGGTATTTATACCTTAAAGTAATTAAATATCGCGAATAAGACCCGTTTAAATAAAATTGTATGAAGTTTTGATAATATTTAATATTGGTTTAAAATTGAAAATGGAAAGTGAATTGAAGACAAAAAAAGAGAGAACAAGGCAAAGAAGTGAAAATTGGTTGGAGGAGGATAAGGTTTGTACTGACAACTGATACATTTAAGCATTTTGTGTAATCATTCCTAGTATCTCATACTTACTTTGCTTTTGTTTTAGTTGATTTTGAGAGAATTGGTCAGGGAGAGGGTTTCGGTTTTAGAAAATAAAAACACCGATGCATATGATTTTATTATTAAATACTATATTATTAATAAATACTAATGCGAAAAAGGTGGCGGCTTGGCATGATTTACGCATTAGGTAATTAATTCAATTTATTTTAACATTAAAATGATATGAAATTAAGTGTAAGTAGTATATACAGATTTATTCATATTGCAGTTTAACAATATGGCCAAGACTCCAAGAACATTGCAGCAAATAAAAGCTCAATGGGGGATTATAAAAATGTCTGCAACAAAAATAGAAATTTCTTGAGCAAAAAGAGAGGTTCCAAACAGGTGGTGGGCCACCGCCTGCTTCTGAACCACCAAGTGGTGACGACATTGCTGTTTGGCTCCCTTATAAGTTTACAGTAGACTCAAATGAATTTGATTCAGATAACCAGGTACATAATAATATTGAAAACTACACACATGCTTGTTCATTATTTATTTCTCTTTCCTATATTAAAATGTTATTAAAAGATATCTTGTGTTTCAGAATTTTCTAAAGAATAAAATAGGAATAAGCACAGAAACACTACAAAAAGACCCTTCCAAACATTGAAATAGAAATAAAAGAAACACAAGTTGCCAATGACCATCCAGATTCAGAGATAGTAGAAATGGTATGTGTATTAAGTTTTATAATCAAGCAGCAGCCCTCTCTTACAGAGTTTACTCTATGTTTTATTAGTAAATGGCACTTACAGTGCAAATTCTGTAAGTGTTATTTACTGCAACCACAAAATCAATACGTTAATATTATTTTGCTATATTTAAGTTTATAATTTTTATTCTTTTAGATTTTGGAGCCAAGCACATCCACAGAAACTGAACAAAACACCACAACTAAAAAAAAACCAAGATGTCAATTAACTATAAACCAAAAAATAAAAAGGGTGTGTACTTGTATAAAGTAGCCTTATTTAATCAATTATTTTTTATCTCAATGTAAGTAATCATTATATAGCATTAGAGAAAACATCGCAATAACTGTAAAAGTATGTTTATTTACCAGTAAATCAGTCCTAAATTGTCTACATGCCTAACTAACCAGAACTTATACAACCTGTGATATATGATGTAAAGACCTTAATTTAAATGGGACACCTCGCTCGGGCGTTATCGTAAGCAGTCGTGTAGTTGGATATCTTGTGACATTTAATTCAAAAACTTTGAAAATATTTCACTATAAGGGACACAGTTTGCATAATAAGTGTATAGACAATTTGACTGCACGGTTGGCGTAGTGGTTTAAGCGGTCGCCTCGCCACTTGACACTGCGCGCAGTGTTGTGGGTTCGATCCCCACATGAGACAACACTTTGTGTGATTCATAAATTGTTGTTTCGAGTCTGGGTGTTCATTGTGTCCGTTAGATGTATGTTTGTAAAGTCCCCCGCGACACAGGATTTAGTCCTACTGCGGGAGTTGTCTTTTTTAAAAAACCAAAAAAAAAATTTAAACACGAAAAGAACGGTGTAATTTAAGTGACAGTGCATGGATTTCTAAGAAAGTTATAACCAATAAACTGTTTAAAATATTCCGTTGTGAGTGTTGTCGAGTGACAAAGTGACATTCAAAAACAAAAGACAAGGTCAAATACAATAAACCTTGCATTTATTAGTGTAATCCAAAACCCAGCATTAGACCTATAATTTTAACTCTACGTTCGTCGTATCGATAGCAGAGTGCTTTAAGGCGGAGCGCAAACATAGAGCGACATCGAGTTCGAATCCTACAGGCCACGGCGGCACATTTCTATTTTTTGTGGGAAATAATAATTAATTTGTGCCAACCACCAAGTGATACTGGGTTCAATTCCAACCAACATAGTAATAAAAAAATCTTCGATTTTCTTCTTTATTTTATTTGTACACTGAGTAATTAAGCTAATACTTAAAGATGAAATGCTATGGCTGTCTGAAAAACACAAAAGACAATTGTATAAAATGCTCAACGGAGTCGTGCGCAAAAAGTTTCTGTTCACTCTGCATTAATATATCTTCGCTCCCAACTGAAAAAATAAAATCGTGGAAATGTCCGGATTGCTGTGCGGCACTGAGGAAAGGAGGGGACAATAGCTCGACACCTATTCGCTCTACGGACATGAACGTCACTAAACGGAAAAAGACCGACGTACATTCTGAGGTCAGTATAAACACTGAAGTGAAAGAATTGATAGAAGAGTTACGCCATTTAACTAAAGAAATTAGCTCCCTTAAAAAACAACTTGAAGACAACGTCGTCGTTGCTAATCTGCAATAAAAAACTAGAAGAACTGGGATTCACCGTAGAAGCTAACGATAAGAGAATTAAGTGCTTGGAAAAACGCGAAGAGGATGTAAAAGTACTTGAATCTAAGGTCATAGAACTGAAACAAGAATTAAATGGGCAAGCCCAACAAAACCTGCGCAATGAACTTGAACTGGCCGGCATTCCTGAACAAACAAATGAAAACCTTCATCACATTGCGCTGTTGGCTGCGCGAAAGGTAGGCGTTGAAATAAATGACTGCGACATCGATTGGGTAGCCCGTGTTGGACCTCGTGTGAAGTCTGCTTTGTCTGCTGAGCACAACGTCAAGTTTTGTAGGCCAGAAGTAGTGCGACTGCTACGTAGAAGTAAACGAGACCAGATAATAAAAGCCTCAAAATCAAGACGGAATATAACGACTACTGATCTTGATATCACTGGTACTTCGCAGAAAGTTTACTACAATGAACGACTGACAAGGGAAAACCGATTGCTTTTTCGTACGGCAAGAACAAAATCAAAGGACAACGGCTACTTATTCTGTTGGTGTGCGCAGGGTAATATATTTGTCAAACAACGCGAAGGTAAACCCGCCATACAAATACGCACACATGATGACATCCTTCGCGTCTTTAATACGCATATTCCTGAGTAAAACGACCTGCTCCCTATATGATAAGATAACTCGCAATGTTTTAAGCAATATTATTAACGTAGTTTATGAATATTACATATATTATAGTTATTATTTACTTAAATTATTATTACATTCTCATATATTTATATTTATAATTAAGTATGCTATAATTAAGTGTGTATAATTAAGTGCGACGACTGGTTGGCGCAGCGGGAGTGTAAGCGAATGCTACGCCGAAGGTCGCGGGTTCGATTCCCGCTCAAGTCAAACATTTGTGTGCATGAACATGGGTGTTTGTCTTGGTCTGGGTGTTTCTATGTATAATATGTATGTGTTTACAAAAATAAAGTATATATGTATGTTTATCCATTATCTAGTACCCATAGTACAAGCTTCTGCTTAGTTTGGGACTAGATGATGTTGTGTGAATGTGGTAGAATATTATATTAAGTACATAATTCATTATAACAACAATACTTTCATACCAATAATGTGCAAAAATATAACAAACCAATTATTACATGACTATACTCGTAAATGCTTCTTATGGACTTACTCAGTATTGAATATTTGTATTATTAAACAAGGGTGTAATGCTCACGATATTTATTTATACAAAAAGCATTTAATTTTGTTATGGATAATCGTATTGGAAAATATTCATGGTGCAATGCCTATAGATTTATCCTATTCCACTCATGATTGATAATATTACGATTGAAGAGTTAGACTCGATAAGTATAAATTGCCATAAAATAGAAACGCCAGAGAAATGTAGTATAGCAATTACACCAAAACACAACTTCAAAATTCTATCATTAAATATAAGGAGCCTCACTAAAAATTATGACAACTTTATTTTAACTTTATCAAGAATAAATATTACGTTTGATGTATTAATTCTGACAGAGTGCTGGCTTGATAATGCGACAGTTATACCTCAAATGCCATCATACACCAGTTTTAGTACAAAAAAATTATAAACCAAAACAGTGGTGTAGTGGTTTATGTTCGCAATACATTGAGCGCCTGTGTGACAGAGCCCGATGTTGATGACGCCAACTTACTGCAACTCGATCTAAATAACAAAATTACAATCTTCGCTATATACAGGCCGCCATCCTTTAGAAATCTCCATAAGTTCTTGGGCTCTCTTCACTGTGTTCTTGATAAAGCAAATAAGTCAAACGTACAAATTCTTGGTGGCGATATAAATATTAATTTACTTGCGACAGAATGTAATCGAGACTTAAGCTACCTATGTCTGACTGCAGAACACGGCCTTTTTTCCTGCAATTACGAAATCAACTAGAGGCAATGCTTGTCTCGACCACATCTTTATAAGCAAGACTCAAAATGTTGTTGGGGTAGTGTGTATCTCAGATATATCTGATCATGACATAGTTATGCTGGGTATGGCCACCAACAAAAATGTTAAAATGCGATGTTTAGATCGAACTGTTACTAAGCGTGATACAGAAGCTATTAAACGTGATCTTTTGGAGATTGATTGGTCGATGCGATTAATCAGTGCAGATGTAAACCAACGTGCTGTTCAGTTCTCTGATATTTTAACTGAGACTATAAACAAGCATACACAGAAATTACGAGTAAGCCACTCGAAATTTAACATCAAGCCTTGGATTACACCTGGTCTGGTCAGATGTATGCGTCACAGGGATCGATTGCACCTTAAGTCCAGAGGGGCACCAAACGACCACGTACTGCGAATAATCTACACCCGTTATAGAAACTTCTGCAATGAATTGTTACGAAAACTAAAAACGGAATATCACAACAGTGAGTTTTCGAGTAGTGTAAAAAAGCCTAAAAAAATGTGGAGCACCATAAAAAGCGTATGCAATCTCACAGAAACCAAAAAGGAGCCAATAGAGCTTTTAAATATCCAGAACAGCTTAGACCCCGTGCGATCGTTAAACATATTATGTAATGTATACTTTTCAACAGTAGGACAACATTTAGCTAATGATATTTTACATGACTTGCAAAAAAGTCAGGAATCACTAGCTAATAAAGTCAGTAATAAACTATTGATTAATTCATTATTTCTACGTGCTACTGATGAAGAAGAAGTTGAATCTCTTATACTGTCACTACAGAGTAATAAGGCCCCCGGTGTTGACGGGCTAACAAATTCTCTACTAAAGAACTCAAAAACATAATCACACCACCCTTGACGGAAATATTTAATTTAAGCTTGGAATCCGGCATATTTCCAGATGTCTGGAAAAAAGCGTCTGTCACACCAATCTATAAACATGGTCTCAAAGATTCACCGGAAAGTTACCGTCCAATCTCGCTACTATCAGCTTTTTCTGAGCTGCTCGAGAAAATTGTTAATATTAGGCTTATGCAGAATATCGAAACATAATCTGCTCTCTGCGAGGCAGTTCGGGTTTAGGAAAAGTAGATCTACAGAAGAAGCGGTAACACTACTAACATCGACTGTAACGTATTCTCTGGACAGAAACAGGTTTAGTATCGGTGCTTTTCTGGATTTAGCTAGAGCTTTTGATACCGTCTCAATTCCAATACTTCTAAAAAAATTGGAACATCATTTTGGTATTCGTGGTATTGCATTGGAATGGTTCAAAAGCTATTTAACAGAAAGAAAGCAATGTGTCAGGGTTGGCGATATTAAGAGTGAATTTCAAACTGTCAACTTTGGCGTACCACAAGGAAGTGTACTCGGTCCAACTCTCTTCATCATGTACATGAATGATATACATGATTCGATTGACGCAGATGTAATATGTTACGCTGATGATACCGTTATTACTTTTGATGGCTCCTCTTGGCTTGAAGCGTTTACCAGAGCCGAGATAGGTATGAATAAAGTGCTAAACTGGCTAAGATATAATCTACTAACCCTTAATATAAAAAACCACATCTTTCATAAAACACATGTGCTTTCATAAAACTGCTGCATCTGCCCCAAGTAGTAGCTATAACATCAAGCTACATAACTGCAAGAATCAAATTTGTTGCAATTGTTATATTCTTCAAAAAGATGATAGCATTAAGTACCTGGGAGTGACAGTTGACAAAAATTTAAGTTTTAAGTCGCACATCAGCACTTTATCAGATCGAGTAAGGAAAACGGCAAACATAATAAAATTGCTTCGCTGCTCGGCATCAACAGATATCCTGAAAACTGTCTATTTTGCCTTGAGCCAATCCTTAATCATTTATTGTATAGGCAGTTGGGGATGTGCTGCAAAAACCGTAATGATTCAGTTAGAAAGGGCCCAACGCTCGGTTTTAAAAACTATCTATAAGAAGCCCTTTAAATATTCCACAACGCAACTTTATAAAGACAGTAACGTTCTTAACGTTCGTCAGCTATTTATACTGAGAACATTTTTAAAAGTACATCAAACTGTCATAAATTCAAGAGAATATAAACATCTTTTAACCCGCCGAACATTTAGAATCCCCGTACCTAAAATTAATACATCCTTTGCAAGACGTCTGGGTCCTTACATGAGTAACTATATTTATAACAAAGTAGCTGCAAAATGCAAAATTAAAGAGTGCTCATTAAGGGACGCTAAAGTTGTTGTTAGTAAATGGCTCACTTCGTTGACATATGACGAAACTGAGAATTTATTATCAAACATTAATTAAAATAAATCACTTTTGGTCTAGTTATTATGCACCAAGCAGTTTGTTGTAAAATCTGAATATATTCACATATAGTATATCTACATATTTATTTATACGAATACATGTATATTTATTAGCACATTATATATATTATATATGTATAAATATATCGATACATATACATATTATATTAATCGTTTGTTATCATTTCAATTATTGTTTAATACCAATTTCTTTTTTAATTAAATTTACTTTGTCTCAAATAAGTACTGGTAAAACTTATAATAATATTCATTATTTTGTAACTTTGTGTAAGTAATGTACTAAGTTTAGTAATGTTAAAAATTAGAGATATCGACCGAGCAATGTAAATCGCTTAATGTAATCGTCTCGGTACCCACAGGACAGGCTTGCCTAGTGTGGGGCCACTGGTATATCTTTCATTGTTATCTGCATACTTTGGAAATAAACATTTTTTATTTTATTTTTTATTTTATTTTAAATACAAACTAGTTTAGAAAAACTTTACACAATTATTTTATACAACATACCTAATATTATTACCTACTAAAACTAAATACTCAATATGAGCAATACAAAACAAATATTAGAACTAATTATTACAATAATTTTGGTTTCCAGATTAATATTAGTAAGAACAGTGCTGCACAACAAATAGCAGAAACTGAAACAGCCTGCAGAAAAGATCTACATGAGGTGCAGATGGCCAACGAGAAACAAAAATCAATTAATTTACTATTAAAGCAGGAGGTTTTAAAAAATTTGAATATTATAAAAATAAATTAAATTGATATATACTAGAGATTTTTTATGTACTATTCACTAAAGTGGGTTCTAATAAAAGTTTATAGAACTGCATTAGTATTTGCACTTGCCCTTGAAATTGGTTGGATTGTTTCATTTGACACATCACAGTCACTGCTATCCTCCAACTGCATGTCTCCATGATCAACTGCAATGTTGTGAAGGACTGCAAAGCAACTATAATAGTCTTCTCATTTTCAAGTTTGCATGTCATGCCATGTAAAAGACACTGAAATCTTTGTTTCCAAACTCCAAAGCAGCGTTCCACAGTATTACGGGTAGCAATATGTGCCTCATTATACTTTTCCTCACTACGGTTTTGAGGTCTTAGAAGAGGAGTGAATAAATATGGCTCTAATTTGTATCCAGAGTCACCTAATAGTCGCCCTCTAAATAACCCTCTCTCGAACCGCTCTTTGAGTGATGACTCATTAAAGAGTCGAGCATCATGAGTGCTACCTCTCCATCTTGCAACAATATTCCGGATGCGAAGATGTGCGTCACAAGTTACCTGTAAAGAATATATAAATTATTAAATATTGGAAAAGAAAATGTAATATGCATTATTTTGTTTCACAATATTAAAATGTATAAAGTACCTGAACATTTAGGGAGTAGAATCTCTTTCTATTTATATAATATTGGGCTGCATCACCCCCACATTTGCGAATTCTTATGTAAGTGCAGTCAATGCAGCCAATAGCAGTAGGGAAATGCCGTATGTCAAAGAATTCCCTCATCATCACTTGTTCTTCAGCAAAGGTGCTAGGCATCTTGATTAAAGAAGCCGAGTGTCGAGCAAGTGCACATGCAACTCGGGCACAAATCCGACTGGTAGTTGCTTGAGATAACCCATGATGGTCTCCAGCATCTTCTTGAACCTGTAATAAAATATATTAAATAGAAATGAGTTTAATTATGTATAATAGAAATATATAAGTATGTATTTACAACAATACAGAATTCAAAACTAAATACTTACCTCTCGACGATCCCAGCATCTTATAGCTGTTAAAACCTGGAGTTCGGGTGGGGAACCAGAACCTCTACGATCTAATTTGAGATCATCACGTACGAGATTGATGATAAAAGTAGCAGTCGCTTTATTGAAGCGATAACGCTTCCTAAAGTCTTCGTCATCCAAAGAAAATGGATCACTCCTACTTCTATACACCTTTCTTCGAAGCGAACTGTTTTCAATTCCTTCAATCATTTCTATAGCAGCTAAACTTTGTAGGGCTTGCATTTTTTATGAACGAAGTTAATAGTTATTATAACGTTCAACTTCAACTTTGTATTTATGGCTAATAAAAAAGTAACCGAAACTTCGATGTTTACAGAACTGACACTACTAAAACACAACTTTTCATTATTTCCAATCCGTACTTAACAACCAAACAACGAACGTCAAATGTCATTCTCTAACTAATCAGCTGTAGAGAGTCGGCCATCTTGGCGCTATAGTACTGTTATAGTAGGGGTCTGGCCTCTATAACTTTATAGTAAGCTTATAGAGCGTTTTAGTGATAAAATGCCTTTATGAATAACACTTTTCGTCGATCTTACTCAAGCGAGCCTTTAAACGTTCTATAACTTTTTATGAATAAGACCGTAGGTTTCTTTCTGGTCGGTTTTTCAGGTAAATATTTTAATAGTGTTGTTTGACAAATAGGTATTATATACAGGGCGTAAAAAGACTCTTAACGAAAACTGAAACCCCATATTGTACCAATCATTACGAACATTTTGTACTACGGCACAATACCTGGGAAATTCCTGGTTCAGGAGATATTGAGGGTCAAAGTGACGTAATTTTTTTTCGAATTATTCTAAAACCGTGTTTTGAATGATAAATGTAAACTTTCTTCTAAATAAACATAAGCAAAATTTCCCCAAAATAAACGGCTTTAAAGTTCCCTTTACGCAGTGTATGCGTTACTATCAATCAGCCGGAGGGCATTACCCTCGGCCGCGCGAGCACGTGATTATAAACTGCCACCGTTAGGGCGGTTTCAGATTAGAGTTTTATACGCGCGTATAAGCTCGTTTTTGGAAGCGCATGTAGACGTGTATAGGCGCGCCATTTTGGCACACTCGCAACTCGTACGTATGTTCATGCGCTTCTAAGCTCGTATAAGCTTGCGTCAGAGTCCATGTTGACACTGACACGATATCACTACCATTTCGAGCGAACATTCCGAAGTATTTATGTTTACGCGAGTTCGGTTTTTGAAGCGTGTAATGTAGCGCGCGTGTAAGCGCGTATGCTGAAACGACCGTATACACGCAAAAAAATACGCTAATCTGAAACAGCCCTTAGGTACCAGCCGACGTTCTGGCTGTAGGTAGATACGGCCGGTGTAGGCACGAAGCATTTCGCGTGCTATACATTGCGGCATATAAATTGTGCCTATTTTTTTAAGCTTAAAAGAATTTCGTTTCCCAGGTATTATTTTCGCGTAGTATGACTTAGTATAATGTGCAGAACGAGTAGACTTCGGCTTGGTGATGGATCTTGTGACACCCTGTATATGTTATAAGAAAGAAGAGATTAATGAAGATTGAAATCTTATTGGTATGTGATAATATCAAAATCGATTCCACCTTTGATTTTGCCAGATTTTAGGTACTTATTTGGTTTTTTGATGCCACTCCAAGTTTTTTGTGTTCTTGGAGGAATTAATGCGGCCGCAAATGATTAACAATGTTGGAGAGTCAATTTCGGAGTGCTGGCACTGCTTCCGGAATAACCATGATATTTTTAAATTTTAAATTCTAGTGTGAAATAATACTTTATAGTATTTACTGACCTTACATGTGGATATAGGTAAATTCACGAAATATGACCACTGCGCAGAAATAATTTTTTACGTCCCCGTGGAGGTGCGGGGTGAGGCGCGGGTGGAGAGCCAATGGCGTGGCTCCGTTCTTGACGCATTCCCTAAATGCGTCAAGAATGGAGCAACGCCATTGGTGCACGAATGTACATATGCGCGACGGCCGCCATTTGTGGTCAACTTTCGTGAATTTACCTATACTATGGAACGTTAAATACAGAGTATTTTGAACGATACCTCTTTCACTTCTAGTCTTGTCATAGCTTATGTTGAGAGCATAAGGTAAGAGATTCGGTATAAAAATTTCTCGAGGAACTCTGCAAAGAGGCCAGCTATCGATGGCAATCATAAATCAAAGTTGGTCTACAAAAGTCAAAAGTCAAAATCATTTATTCATCTAGGTCAGAAGGTGACGCTTATGATCGTCAATTTTAAAATTAATTAAAGTACTACGAGTAAAACAAATGTTAAAATGTCAATACGACACATACTTACGTTTTTTGTAGTATCCGAAATCTAAGCAAACTGAGACATTTATTATTAAGTTACAAGATTAGAAACAAAGAAGTGTAACAGAGTTGTTTGATATTTGTAGCTGCAAATGCATGGATTTTAATACCTGTAATTGTTCTCGGGAAAAGAAAGTACCTGTACTTGAAAGAGGTTTTCTATATGACCAAAGACATGAGAGAAAAATGATGATTGGTAGCTTAGATCGCACAGAGACTAGAAATGAAAATTTTCAGCTATTCCTTCAAACATGTCCATTTTAGTGAAGGAAACTAAAAGTAGTCTCAGTACAGATCAGAGATATTTATACCAAATGTGTAAAAAAATTGCTCATTCACGATGGTTAACGATGGCTAACAGAATCTTGAGACTGTATGTAGCCACACCAGATCCTTCAGCTGAATTAACTAAACTTTCAGAATATATTGTAAAAGTTTATGCTCCTGTGTGGTTTTGTATAAAGAAAGATCGTTCATTTAAACAAGGTCCGCCCCACGTTTACAAACTAATCAAATATTCTCGATGTTTGTGCTCTTACGTCAAGAATATTATTGATCCAGTCATACAAAGAAACTCATTTTTTGCACATCCGGAAAACCTATTATTAGCAATGCTATATGATATTCGGCCACATATAAAATAATTAGGATTGAGGAGAATAATTATTGCAGCTAGAAAAAATTCAAAGCCTGGGCTAAGAGTATTTGGAGTCCCAAAATTAAACTTTGAGGCCAGTGACTATACAGATGTGATTGTTTGGAGTGAGTCACAAGTTACGTCTCCTCCAATCCTAAAAGATGTCAGCGATAACGAATTAACAGACCTGGTTTCATCAAACTCAAATATTACGTTGAACTTGCCCGATTATCCTTGTCACACACAAGCAGTAGAGCGATGTGTTAAGATGGTCACCGAAGCATCGATAAATGTGGCTGGTGAAAAAGCCAGAGATGGATTTATTCGTGCTAAAATCAAATCGCGTGCAATTATGCCATATTTTGAAACTAAAAAGAACTTTAAAATACAGAAATAATCTGAATTAATATCTGACGTTTCCACGATTTTGCTATGTTTTGTCTTTAATTAGATCTCTAATTATAATGTTCTTTATTGTAAATAAAAATGTTGTTAAATAGATATGTGTTTTAATATTACTTTTACGTTATAATATAATAGGATTTAAAATTTCATAAAATTCTGTACATATTTAAAAAAATACCTTATTTTAGTTTATTTTTGCATCTTTAAGCTAAGGTAGGGAACTAAAAGATATGTCAAAAAAAAAACAAATATATATTTACGTTTAATTAAGCCCAATACAGCTTTCTGCAGGTATACACAATCGATTCGATGACTTTTCTTTTTCTCCATACATTGACGCTCCACCCTGTGGCTGCGATGTGGTCAGTATCACACATGTGTTCCATAATTACTCCAAAAAGTAGTCCGTGTGAATAGAACTCTTCATAAATGTATACGTGTCTATTTACATCTATTACGTACCGATAATGCGGTCTCAGTGAAATATACATTATTATACTCGTATTATAAATTATGTTTTACATAAATTATGTTAACATGTTTAATATATGATTTACCTGATATTAATTTACGTAATGAATATCTATATCTATTTAACATAAAGCCTTATTTATGCATGCAATAGTGAGCAAGCCTTAAATTTTGATACATAGCAATAGCGGGAATATATTCAAATGCACGTTTATCTATATTATAAACTAGTTGTGCTTTGCGATTTCACCCACGTTATCTCATCGACAGCGCCACCGGGGTTAAATTAGCCAGCCTATATGTAGTCCATGCGGTGACGGATTAAGAATACGGAATGTCACCACCCCATATCATCCCATGGGTGTCGTAAGAGCCGACAGAAAGAACATATTAAGCAGAGAACAGCACTATAAGAGAGGGAAAACTTGATACAAAACCTATACCAAACCAGGCCAGCGTGGTATAGTAGGCCAATTCCTTCTTTCAAAGGAGAGGTCTAGTCCAGCAGTAGACTGTTAAAGGCTGATGATGATGTAGTCCTACAAAGGCCTTTATGCTCCAGTGAAAGACCGCTTGAAATATGTTCTGGCATTCCAGAGATTACCGGAGACATTTATATATATGTATATATATATATATATATATATATATATATATATATATATATATATATATATATATATATCTATACATATATCTGACCTCTGATTCAAGCCCAGACTGATTGATGACAGAATGATTTGACAGTTCCTAGTGTGACCAGAGTCAGAAATTTAATTAGCAATCGAATAATGCCTCCTCTTCGGTATTTGGATACCATTAGAATTTTTTAATGCTCCAGAATAGTGTTTCATAATATATCTTTTAGGAGTCCTTGCAATGAATTATGTAAAAAAGGGCTAGGTTAATCTATTACTAAGCGCATAGGATAAAATCATGTCTTGAACGAGTCAATGATAATTATATAAATAATTTAGAGATTTTTTCGTTTGACTGTACCGATTTTGGCTTGAACAATAGATTGATTTAAGTCATCTATGAGTGGTCCCAGTTGCTGGAAGAAAATTATTTGTCTTTTACAAATCCGGCATCTAGGACCGCGGTCCCAGTTAATTGCGGTCCTAGTCGCTGGTAACCTCTATTGGACTTCTTCGTCTTGAAGTGAAAATATGTGAATATTAATTTCATTTATAAAATACCCTTTGTCAAGTAGAACGCAATAACTCGGAGCAATCTAGGTACAATTTAACCTAGATCAGAGTCAAGCCTTTATCTTAACACGAGAAGCTATTTAAACTCACAGCCTCAAGGCTATCGGCTCGGCCATTAAAACAGAAAATACCTAAAGATATTGTTTGAAATAGAATTAGTTTTTATTATAAGTCAAATCGATTAGATCGATTGAGTAACATTTTGTTTAGTCTATTGAAAATTTCTGACAATGGTCACACTGAACTGTCATTCACTCTCTTTGGTTCTTTTCGTTTCCCGCGGTCAGCGAAAAAACCTAGCTCTGGATAGATTTCGTTTTGTGAGCGTTTTGATCTTGTATTTAGAACCCGTTTGATTGCCACTTCTTTGATCAATAACTGGCACCGGTTAATTGTGATAAAAATAGTATTTTAACGAACATTGTAAAACTTGAGTGAATCCGATGCACGTGGTTGGTGCCGGACGAATTTGCTGATTGAAAACGCTGCGTTGGAGCCTGGTAAAGTAAAGATAATTCACTTGCTAATATTGGCCAATTTAGTCTTGTGTGTGTCTAGCTTGCCTCCAGGACTCCACTCAAGAACATCACCAGGGGATATTTGGTAAGACATTTTATTAATATTAGAATTTATATTCATTCGCTGTGCTACCGCAGTGTATGTTGGACCTTTGCCTTGGGCTGAGACTGGATGAATTAATCGCTTCCACTGATCTCTGTAAACCTTACCCGATCTCAGCTCAAACTCTAGACATAATTTTTGGTAGCAGAGCGTGGTTAACTGTGCCTATATTGTAAACTTGTATCTTAGCCGTTGATTGTATCTGAACTCAGATTGGTGTTGTATGAGCTATATATATCACCTTGTAGACAGTATTGTAGTGTTTGTCAGGTCAGTTATTGTCTAAAATACATAATATTTAATTGTATAAGTTGACCTAGATAATTTGAAACACATTGTCACATAACCTCAATCAGTAATTGTTGATTTGTATTGTTGGAAAATCTAACTTAAATTTGTTGTTGCATTAATAAGTCAGTTTGTTTGGATACATAACAGCTGTATGTATCAATAAATTTAGTAAATTTAGTTTATTGCATATATTCATACACATTGTAATAATCCAACTTGACCTTGCCACTTGGGCGGGTCACATTAATAAACTTTGTTTTGTTATAATATAGATAATATTGTTAGGTAACACATATTCTGTGCTTACTTCCTATTGTATATCATAAATAACACAGTTAGTCTGTCTGTTGCAAATAATTAATTAATTAAGTTGAAGTTTCAACTTTATTAATTTGTTATAAGTTATAACTTTGATAACTTTTGTGTTTGTTTCAATATACTGAAACCTTTAATTTTGTTGGGCAGTAAATACCTGTCACTTGCCTGCACTTGCAGTAAACAGGCTAATACTTTGTTGGTTTCAAAGAATTGAGAAAAATTAAGTTTTGATTGTTAATATTGTTTAACGCTTGTCCGGGCTCTTTTGAAATTTTGATTATGTCAGCTATCAAGGACTTGCGTGCGGCTGCTGGTGCCATTGCATCAGATTTACGCTGGTTTTCCTCGGCCAGTGCCTTAGTGAACCGGCCTGATCGCCAGCAGGCCTTACTACAAAGGTACGAGCGGATTGACGATCGCCTGGCAAGTGTGGAACAGCAATTCCGCACTTTCAGCACTTGCTGTCTTGAAGTGTCAATCAATGATTTCACCGCTGACCAGCGAAATAAGGTCAGCGAAGACTATGCCCAGGTCTTAGACCTGTATGATGCTGTCTCCAATACTGCGAGACAACTAGTTGCCGATAGAGAAGGGCAACCCGGCCTGAAGCAGGAACTTCCTAGGTCAGCACCAGGGCTGGTGAGTAGGCTCCCTACCTTGGACCTCCCCCATTTTGATGACTGCCTAGGAAGCTACCTGGGCTTCGTTAATTTGTTCGACAGACTGGTCAATGATAGGGCTGACCTTCGGCCGGCACAAAAGTTGGCCTATCTAATATCGGTTCTGGATGGGGAGCTAAGGGCCTCATCCAGCATCTGCCCGTGTCTGACGAGGCGTACCAGACGGCTCGGGACCTAATCACCCGTAGGTACCATAATAAGCGTGGCCTCGCCGACACGCACATCGAGCAGATTTTGGGTTTGCCGACGCTCACCCGGGTCTCTGGGTTGCGCACCCAACTTTTGAACCCGCTCTTGGTGGCCATCAACGCACTTAAGTGCCTTGACCTGCCCGTGGACCTATCTATTGGTGCACATTGTACTGAAAAAGCTGCCTGCCGACCTGAGGTCGCGTTTTGAGCAGCGCTTTGGTGGGGATAGCGCGACCCATCTGCCCCCATTTGCTGACCTGGAGAAGTTCCTGGAGGATGAGTGCCGGGTCTTGGACAACTCCGGTGGTGACACGCCGGCTAAGTCGCAGCCGCCCAAGGTCAAGGAGCAGGCTCGCGTTCACACTCGAGCCAATGTTGACCGGCGCCCTCCTCGCTTTGCAGTCACGCAGAGCCCAGTGGAGTGCTCCTACTGCAAGGTCACGGGGCACAGAACGACCAGTTGTAGGGCATTCTTGGACCTTCATGTCGCCTCTCGTAGGCGCATCGCGAATGCCCGCCGCCTTTGCTTCTCTTGTTTGGGGTCCCACTACCAGCGAGACTGCCCAAACTCTCGCCCCTGTCCTCACTGTGGAGGACAGCATTTGGACATTCTCTGTATGAATGCCAGAGAGGTTGGCCGTTTGTCCAACCAGCCGACGCCGCGCACGGGCGGGTGTTTTGAAGGTGGCAGCCGAGGCTCACCGGCGCGTAGCCGAGAGTCGCCTCGCTCAATTGATCGCCACTCACCCCGCTTGGAGAACCGTAGCGTGCGCACGCCTCCTCTCTCTCGCGCACCTGAATGTGCCGCGCAACGTCACCAGCACCATGACTGCTGCCCCAGGTATTCCCCTCCTTTGGCGGGGCGTCCCCGCCTTGACTCGCGCCCACCTCGTTTTGGGCGGGTGCGTCATTATGACCCCCACAGATGGCGCGCGGATCAAGTCATCGCGCCTTTGAGGACTTCAAGCCGCACCCTCGTTTTGACTTGCCTGGTTGGCCAGGGCCAACGGTCGCCGCAACAATAGGTCATTGACCCCTGCCCTATAACGCCAACCTCCCCCATTGAGACCGTTATCCTACCAACTGTTGCTGTTCGGGTCTGGGGACCCACGGGGACCTCTGTTGTTATCCGTGCTATATTGGACACAGGTTCACAAGGTTGCATTGTTACCACTTATTTGGTAGGGCAGGTTAAATTAAATATGGGCTCTTTTCCAAATTTCATACGGGGCATAGGGGACGTAGCCTCTAATGTTGAAGGGCAAGTTAAGGTTTTGTTTGGCCCTGTTGAATCTTCACACCCGAGGATTAAAACCTCGGCTATTGTGCTGAAGAATATTTTGGGTATGCACCCACAGAAGCAGCTACCTGCTGCTGTGGTGAATTTGACATCGGGATTGGAACTGGCAGACCCCAAATTTGACACACCGGGACAAATCGATTTGATGATTGGCTCTGATGTCCTAGGTGGAATTTTGATTGGTGGGAAACGGGTCTTGGTGCCAAATGGTTTGACTGCCATCCCGACCATATTTGGATTTGCTTTGATGGGACCTGTACCTAGGGACCCCCCTCCACCCGAACTTGATAATTTGTTGGCTGTAGGCTCCGCTCTCTCTGATGCGGTTCAGAGGTTTTGGGAGGTAGAGGAGCCCCCTCAAGCTGTCCGTTTGAATCCAGAACATGAGGAGTGCGAGCTGTTCTTCCAGAACAACACTGGTCGACTCCGTTCTGGTCGGCTCATTACGAGGCTACCCTTCCTGTCTGTTCGGCCTCCGCTTGGTGAGTCACGACCTTTAGCCGAAAAGAGATTGTTGGCTATGGAGCGTCGCATGGGTCGTGATCCGGAGCTCAGACAGAAGTATATTGAGTTCATGAGAGAATATGAACAATTGGGACACATGTCAGTGTCAAATTTGGATTGGCGTTCGGTGGAGCATTACTTTCTCCCGCATCATGCGGTATTGAAGCCATAGACTGGCAAGCTGCGCACAGTGTTTGATGGTTCTGCGCAGACTTCAACAGGCGTATCCTTGAACCAGTGCTTGCATTCTGGTCCCAAGTTGGTCAAGGACCTTTGTGACGTCATCACCAGCTTCCGACGACATCAGGTTGTCTTTTTGGCCGATATAAAAATGATGTTTAGGCAGACGATTATCCACCCTGATGACCGTCGTTTCCAGCTGATACTTTGGAGAGAGTCTCCTCGCGATCCCATGGTCATCTACGAGCTCAATACTAATACGTACGGGTTAAGGTCAAGCCCCTACTTGGCAATACGTTCTCTTTGGGAGCTCGCAGACCGCGAAGGCTTACGTTTCCCAAGAGCCTCCGCCATCTTGAAGGACGATATTTACGTCGATGACATTTGCTCGGGCGCCTCCACAGCGGACGAGGCGATCCTCCTGCGGGACGAATTGATAGGTATTTTGGCCTCCGCTGGTTATGAGTTGCGCAAATGGATTTCCAACTCACCAGCGCTTTTGGAAGGCTTGCCAGAGGATCATCAGCAGGATCCACATTTGTTTGAGATTGTTGACAACCCCGCCATGATGGCTGTTCTCGGCGTCCAGTACAGACCAGTCCAAGACATCTTTACGTACAACGTAGACCTGAAATTGCCTTGTTCTTGGACTAAACGTCTCGTGTTGTCTACTGTCGCCAGAACCTTTGATCCGAACGGTTGGATCGGTCCAATTATATTTTGGGCAAAATGCTTCTTGCAGAAGCTTTGGACAGCAGGATTAACCTGGGACGAACCTCTACACGGCACTCTTGTTGAGGAATGGAACTCTTTTGTATCCTCACTTCCTGCCGTCAACGAGATCTCCTTGCCTCGTCCCATCCTTCCTCCCGGGAAGTACAAGGCCACCCTTCACGGGTTTTGTGATGCCTCGGAACGTGGTCACGCGGCCGTGGTGTACTTGCGCACAGTCAGTGCCTCAGGTCAGGTGAGGGTTTCCCTGATCATGGCGAAGAGCAAGGTTGCACCCCTTCGGACATCTTTGACCATTCCGAAATTGGAGCTCTCGGGAGCAGCCCTACTTGTACGCTTATTGAACCACGTGTCTAAAACTTTGGGTAAAAGCATTTGTATTAATGGGACTTACGCCTGGACAGACAGCCAAATTGTTCTTTGTTGGTTGAAGGCTTCTGTCCAAACTTTGGAGGTATTTGTCGCTAATCGCGTTTCCCAAATCCAGAAATCCGAAGTCAATCTTGTTTGGAGACACGTGCCAGGTGAGCTCAACCCCGCTGATTGTGCCTCGCGCGGATGCTTGACGCCTAGTTTGATAGGTCATTCGCTGTGGTGGGGTCCGGAATGGTTGAGTCGACCAGAAATTGATTGGCCTCGAACGCCAGTTTTGAATACTTCTAATTTGCCGGGTCTACGAACACTCGCTCTTGAGAAGGTGGAATGCGCCTTCGACCCCGATTTTTTGTTGAATCGTTACAGCTCCCTCGACAAGTTGTTAGGTGTCACTGCTTGGATAAAGCGTTTTGTTTTTAATTTTAGGCACCCACAACAGAAACGACTGACACCGTTTGTCTCACCACAGGAACGACAGGAGTCCCTCACCTTTTGGGTTCGTTCTGTGCTATTGGCGCATTTTAAAAGGAAGATTGCTATCCTCAAGTCGGGGAAATCGAAATTGTCGGGAGCTGTATCTAAATTGAACCCCTTTTTGGACGAAACGGGTCTCTTGCGCGTTGGAGGGCGTCTCAAGAACGCCAACCTCCCTTACGGGGCTCGTCACCCCCTTTTGATACCTAAGGACGGTCATTTGGTACGCTTGTTGGTAACTGACCGTCACCTTAAAAATTCGCATGCTGGTTGTAATGCCTTGTTGGCCATTTTGCAACGCGAGTTTTGGATTTTGTCTGCCCGAAGAATTATTCGGAGTGTAGTCTTTCGCTGCATCCCTTGCTATAAGCTCAAGGCTTCTACCATGCAGCCCTTGATGGGGGACTTACCGGCAGATCGCGTAACTGAAAGCAGGACGTTTGACGGTGTTGGCACGGACTTCGCTGGTCCTTTTTTGGTGAAAACGTCGACACTTCGAAACAGCAAGACTGTCAAGGCCTACTTGTGTGTTTTTGTTTGTCTTTCCACAAAGGCC
This sequence comes from Euclidia mi, assembly GCA_944739405.2. Lineage (NCBI taxonomy): Eukaryota > Metazoa > Arthropoda > Insecta > Lepidoptera > Erebidae > Euclidia > Euclidia mi. Next base: position 24,387,627 of record OX123197.2, read on the forward strand.
GTACACTTAGAACTGGTCTCCTCGCTTACGACCGAGGCGTTTGTAGCCACATTTGACAGATTTGTATCCCGCAGAGGGCTGCCTTCCTTGATCCGTTCTGACTGCGGCACTAACTTCAAGGGCACTTATAATTATCTGAATGATGTTGTTAATTTTCTTAAAACCAACAAAGCTGATATAGGTGATAGGCTTGCCCGACGTGGGATAAATTGGTTGTTTTCCCCACCAAATTGTCCACACTGGGGTGGTATATTTGAGGCCGCCGTAAAATCGGCCAAAACACACTTGCGCAGGACAATCGGTGAATCTGTCCTTACATTTGAGGAACTCGCAACTGTATTTTGTAAGATTGAGGCCGTTTTGAACTCTCGGCCATTGTGCCCGATCTCCTCAGATCCGAATGATTTGGAGGCCCTTACGCCGGGCCATTTTTGGATTGGTCGCCCACTTGTCGCCTTGCCTGAGTACATTGATACGAGACCTGGTCGTCTCTCGCGTTTTGAATTGGTACGCCAGATTACTCAGAGCTTTTGGAAACGCTGGAACTTGGAATATTTGCACATACTCCAGCAACGCGTTAAGTGGACCGACAAGACCGATCCACCCAAGATTGGTGACCTCGTTTTGATCAAGGAGGCTAACCTTCCGCCACTCAGATGGCGCAGGGGGCGCATCCTTCATTTGGTAACTGGGGCTGATGGAGTTCCCCGATTTGCTGAGGTCTTGGTGGACGGTTCGATTCTGAGGAGAGCGGTTGCAACATTGTCACGTCTACCAACTGATTAGCGGACCGGTAGGCCGGTCCGGGGCGGGTGGATGTTTGAAATAGAATTAGTTTTTATTATAAGTCAAATCGATTAGATCGATTGAGTAACATTTTGTTTAGTCTATTGAAAATTTCTGACAATGGTCACACTGAACTGTCATTCACTCTCTTTGGTTGTTTTCGTTTTCCGCGGTCAGCGAAAAAACCTAGCTCTGGATAGATTTCGTTTTGTGAGCGTTTTGATCTTGTATTTAGAACCCGTTTGATTGCCACTTCCTTGATCAATAACTGGCACCGGTTAATTGTGATAAAAATAGTATTTTAACGAACATTGTAAAACTTGAGTGAATCCGATGCACGTGGTTGGTGCCGGACGAATTTGCTGATTGAAAACGCTGCTTTGGAGTCTGGTAAAGTAAAGATAATTCACTTGCTAATATTGGCCAATTTAGTCTCGTGTGTGTCTAGCTTGCCTCCAGGACTCCACTCAAGAACATCACCAGGGGATATTTGGTAAGACATTTTATTAATATTAGAATTTATATTCATTCGCTGTGCTACCGCAGTGTATGTTGGACCTTTGCCTTGGGCTGAGACTGGATGAATTAATCGCTTCCACTGATCTCTGTAAACCTTACCCGATCTCAGCTCAAACTCTAGACAGATATTTAATCGTTCAAGCCGAAATGTTTACTGAACACACAACCCCTATTGTAAGTTACTCACCCCGTCTTTTCGCGAAACGTTTAGCGATATTTCTATAGAGCCACCACCATAGGTAGAGATGCGCCACTTATCCGAGATTTTCGAAATTGGCATGACTCAAATCTTCATGCTCTGCACCGGAACCCCCGGGCTTTTCTAAGGATTTCCGGGACCGCACTCTATGAAAAAACATCGCGAAAATTTGATGTACTTGCTTCCTGCGGGCTTACCTTATTGAATATTAATTTCGACCGGAATATTAATAAGTTCAAGAGTTTTAAAATGTTCCTTCAATAAATTCTCGGCGCTAAATGGTAGTTTCCTTAATTAGTAAAGCTGTTAACAAGTCGGCCATCACCGCCGTGGTGCTGCGCTCAGTGCTCAGAGCTCCAGCATTCCGATGAAAAATCAAATAAAACCTCAAAATTAATTATCAGAAATTGCATAATAGAGTTGTCGCGTGCAGCGAATGGAGATATTAGCATCGCAGAGTGGTGTTTCTTATTAACTGCAGTTATTGTAGCCGTGAGCGAGGGACGCGCGGGCAGGGGATAAGATTCTTCTGAATTTTTAATTAGAATACATAGAGAAAGATCACCATTTACATGTAAATTCCCGCTTCCACTTCATTTAATGGCTTCGGTGAAATATTGGTTGTCTTTTTAATTTCCATCTCATTGACTTGCGTAAATCTGTTCAGTATTGGAACATAGAAATAAATAGACGACTTGCAAAGACAAACTTGGTATATTTTAACGTAATTTAGATATACATTTGAATAGGCGTGGTCGCTAATTGGGTCTTTAAAGGCAAGTGAAGTATGGTGCTAACGGTCGTCGCACCGCTGCGACGCCCCCGCGCGTCTTGTCCCCTCCGCAGCTCCCTTGGCGTTTAGTTTAAGCGCCAACATACTCCCGGCCCTGGAAAGCTTAACTGCTTTCTAGCCCTTCCAACTCTTCGGACCTTGGAAGAAGGCAAATCCTTTTTAGCGCACGGCGCACAGTTCCTCGGGCCGTATCGATATCAGCAACGCGCGTTATGCCATCAGAGCCTGGGAATAATCTTCGTACTCGTCCAAGACGCCAGTACAGGGGTGGAGAATTGTCTTCCTTGAGAAAAACCAGGTCATCAATGTGCAGGCCATCTTTCGAATCTATTCGCCACTTCGTCCTCGACTGCAGTTCAGCGATGAGAAGTGCTGCATGGTCTGTTCAACGCGTTTGTACCTGTAGAACGATTGGCATTAGCGGTTTGTAAAAACGGAGATAGCAGCGAGTTCAGTGGTCTACCAATTAAAAAGTGGCCCGGGATTAAAGGACAGTAATCATTGGGGGAAGGACTGAGAGGACATAAGGGACGGCTATTTAAAATGCACTCTATTTGAGTGAACAGAGAAGAAAGTTCTTCATAGGTTAGATGCGTAGTACCTAAAATCCTAACTAGATGGAATTTTGCCTATTTTACTCCGGCCTCCATCAAGCCATTGAAATGAGGAGCGTATGCAGGCGAGAAACAAAATTCGATCCCCTCGCTGGCAGCAAAACCGTTAATGGAGTCGGCATTAAAATTAAAAAATTCTTTGACTTCCTTTGAAGCAGCGACAAAGTTTCCACCATTGTCACAAAATATTTGTTTGGGTAGTCCTCTTCGAGAAATAAATCGTTTTAAAGTTAAAATGAATGCGTCCTTAGAAAGTTCAGAAACAGCTTCTAAGTGGATACATTTATATCTTAAACACATAAAAACACATAGGTAACATTTTGTTATTTTACAACCACGACCCCTGCGATCCGTGATCATAAATGCCCCAGCAAAATCAGTCCCTACCGAAATGAATGGAAAGTCTGGCGTGAGGCTTTCAGCAGGTAAGTTGCCCATGATTGCTTTCATAGGCTGACCTTTGAATCGCCTACAAATGTTGCAATTACGTACGTACTGTACGTAATTGCAACATTCGAAGACAACAGTCGAGCCGTCCAACAAAAAAAAAAACGAGTTCTTATCGAAGCTAGTAAGGCTTGAGGACCGACATGCAATAGACGAAGGTGTTCTTGTTGGAATAGAAGTTGAACAAACCGATGCTTAGAGCATAATATCGCAGGATGTTTCATATCAAAGCTGTATTCAGAAGCCTGTATTCTACCACCAACGCGAATAATACCTTCGTGTAAAAAAAGGATTGAGTGCAACGAGATTAGATTTAGGTTTTAAAGGCTTTCCATTCAAAAGCAAATCGTATTCCTTAGAGAATGATTCTAACTGAGACAGGTAAATTAATGAATTAAGAGATTTATTAAGTTCACTAGTAATAAGTGGTCCAATAACCTTTTTATTTTTACAATTATTTATAAAACGCTGTACGTAGGCTAAAACATGTTATAATTTCCTCAATTTTGAATATTTATTAAAATCTATTATTGCGGGAAATGAATTAACCATGACTGAATGAGATTTCACTTCTGGCAAATCTTTAATCTCTTTACTAGTCTGTGACTGCATGCACGGCCATTTGGACTCGGGTAGTAGCAAGAATTTAGGTCCATGCCACCACATATCACATGCAGCGACCTCTTGCGGAGCTACCCCTCAGGATAAAAGATCAGCTGGATTATGTTGGGTGAAGACGAGGTGCCACGAAGAAGTGTCCGTCAACTCTCTGATTGCAGCTACTCTATTGGCAACAAATGCCTTCAAGTTGACCGAACCAACACGCAACCAACTAAGAACTACAGTAGAATCGGTCCAAAAGAAATGCCTTGATATAGTACGACGTAAAGCTTTAGTCACAGAAGAGCTCATTTCAGCCGCAAGTAGTGCGCCTGAGAGCTCGAGACGAGGTATGGTTGTTGGGCTAGATGTAGGAGCCACACGTGACTTAGCACATAGAAGACTTACATGTATTTGCCCTTCTTTATTTATAGAGCGAAGATACAAACACGCGCCATATGCGTGCTGAGATGCATCACAAAAGCAATGAATTTCTACTGCAACCGAGTCAGCAACTGAAACCCATCTTGGTATGGACAGGGAAGAAATCGACTTGAGACCCTCAACGAATGGTTCCCATTTCTTGATACCTCTGAAGGAATAGGATCGTCCCATTCAAGTTTGAGAGACCATAAGGTCTGCATTAACATTTTGGGAACGATAGTGCACAAGGATAGGAGGCCCAAGGGATCGAAGATTTTAAATGTAGAAGATAGGATACTTCGTTTAGTCACCACATTAGAAACGTCCAATGCGATAGGGAATTGAAGAGTGTCTGAAGAAGGATTCCAGTCCAGACCTAACGTGTTAGTAGAATGGCTTATGGTAAGACTATCATTGGACTGGATTGCGTCTGAAGACAGCAAGGAAGGTAAGTTTGATCGATATTTGCGAAGATTAAAACCTGATTTTGCAAGAATTGCAGCTACCGATGATTGAATTAGCTGAATTTGCGCCTTATCCTCATTGGAAGTCAACAAATCGTCGACATATAAATCTCTTTGGATAATGGTTTTAATAAGATTGTCATCGCACTCCTCACCTACTTGCCGAAGACATCTTGTTGCTAAGTAACTAGCACTAGCATACCCATAAGTAACCGTAACCGTAAAGCCTGAGAGTTTTTAAATGTTTTTCCTCTGCGTCCAGCCATAATATGAGTTGTAAATTACGGTCTGATTCATGTAAGAGCACCTGCCTATACATTTTTTTCAATATCGGCCGACAACACATACCTAAATTCTCGGAATCGAATTAGGATATTGAAAAGAGAATCCTGAACAACGGGGCCTATCATTTGAATGTCGTTTATAGACAAACCAGATGAGGTCTTAGCTGAGGCGTCAAAAACAACGCGAAGACGCGTGGATTCACTATCCTCGCGAATGACAGGATGGTGAGGAACGAAGTAAACATTCTCAGGTCGGTCATCTTCTAAAATGGATAAGTGACCAAGTTTATGATAATCGTCAATAAATTTTATGTAAGCTGATTAAAGATGAGGTTGTTTTCAAAAACGTCACTCTAAGCTAAGAAATCTATGTTTTTTTTTTTTCATAAAATAATAGGCACCAAGACAGCTTGGTTCCTTTAGGAGTGGTAGTTTTACACAGAAACGACCGGCATCGTCTCGTGATGTATGTTTAAAAAAATTCTGCTCACAGCCCCTTTCTTGGTCTGTTAGCAAAGGTTTATGAGGTAAGTTTTCAAGCTCCCAAAACCTTTTCAAATCGTTATGAAACTCGTTAAAATTATTGTTTTCTACACTTACTAGGTTGCATTTTATTTGGCTACTTGTAGTACATTTAGTATTATAGTGCATGGGAACTGCGATGAGTCATCCTAATTGGGATTCTCGAAGAACCGGATTGCCCTCTCCTAAAGAGTGCTGTTTGGAACCTATGATGCTCCAAAACAAATCAGCACCAATAAGCAATCCAATGTCTGAAGGCTAAGTAAAGCTGGGGTCTCCCAATATAAATGACTTTAAATTGAGGTGTGAAATATTCACCGACGACTTAGGTATTTTCCCAGAAATATGAGATATAACTAGACACGACGTTGTTACCCTATAGTTACCTACTTTAGACTGTATGCGTACATTACAACGCCCATCATTAAGCTTGAGCAATGTGTTGCCTATACCTACAACATTTTGTGTGTTTGTATGTATTGCATTTAATTTTAATTTATTTTTAGGCGTCTCTGTAATGAAAGAACATTGGCTTCCCATATCTAATAATGCTTTGGTGGTAACAACCTCGTTAGAAATAGGATTGATAACGTCAACCAAAGCAGTACACAATAGTGTTTCGGTAGGCCTCATTGCAGACATTGAAACAGGTTCAGTCTCAGTAATTTCATTTTCAAACTCACTAGACTTATGTAAAAGAGAATTGTGTCGTTTTTTACAAATTTTACAAGTACCAGAAAGCTTACATGCCCGCTGATTATGACCTTTGCGTAAACAATTTGTACATAACTTCATTAACTAGACACTAAAGCTATCCTCTCGTCAATAGATTTTGACTGAAATTGGGAACATTCGAAGTTACGGTGATTTTCATTACAAAAACTACACTTGACAAGCCTTTCAGTCGATGACTCACTATGTGCTGACGTAAGAAATGATTTAGCATGAGAAATAGCATTTGGTTTGTTGCCAGCACCATGGGCTGGTGGCTTGTTGCCCTTATCCTGCTTACTACGATAAACAGATTCAAGAACGTCGGCGCGCCCTCTAATAAATGTTAAAAAATCGTTTAAAGAAGGCATATCCGACGCCAAAACATTAGCTTGAATATACTCCTCCCATTTGAAACGCGTATTGCTATCTAATTTTGCTGCAACCATAAATATAATCAATGTATCCCAATGGTTCGTTGGCTGCTTTAATGTATTTAAAGCTCGTAGGTTCTTTGTTATATGGTCAACAAGAAACCTCAGAGATTTATCAGACTCCCGTAGTGGTTCAATATTAAATAAGGATTTCAAATGGTTATTTATTAACTGACGAACATTGTCATAACGCTGGCACAAAAGACTACTCGCTTGAGGATAATTAATATCCGAAACCTCAAGGTTACTGATAACCCTAGCAGCTTCACCCTGCAGGTATGAATTCAAATAATGAAATTTACGTATGTTTTTTATTTTAGAATTATTGTGAATTAGTGAACAAAACGTGTCTCGAAATTCCAGCCATTTAAAAAATGTGCCATCGAAATTATTTATCTTTATGACTGGTAAACGAAACCCAATAATTTCGTTGTCCTCATCATCAGCCGCAGCGAAGCTACTATGGGGGTCGGTACCCACTGGTCCCCTGAAATTCGGACCCTGAGCCCTCTGGTACCCTCAAATTTTTGTGGTGCCCACTCGTACCCTGCTCTATTTTTTATTTTAAATAATTTTTATTTCCCATTTACTCTACTAATTAGATATTTATTTTCAGTACCTCTGGTTGTAGTACAGTCACGTACTAAAGGTAAAAATGAAACAAATAAAAAGATATCACATTTATTAATAAGTGTTAATGACAATCAGTCTTTTAGATATCAAAAAAATCGTATTTATTTGTACTTTTTATACATACTCACAGTCACGTACGCTTCATTTTTAAGTAACTGTTTTATAAATGATATCTTTTTTTTAACGCACTTCTCGACATTTTCGTATACGCCATACAATGGTATTAATTTACTTTTGTTTTGGTATATTAGGTACACCGTATTCGAAGTGTCAGCAATATTTTACGTATAGTACGTATAGGTACATTGTCAACTTTTAAATAGATTTTTCTATATGAAACTTATATAACTTATAAAATTCCTCAGTGATATGCAGGATTTATACTATACATATATTCACCTTTACAATATTTTTAAAACAGTGTGGACAATGTATAATTTCCTAACAGAAAGCAGACCGCTTATCTGATAAAGACTCTCTGTAGGGAATCTAACTTTTTTAAAATACATTATTTTTATTAAAGCTCGGTGTGCTCGTTCAATTTATATAAATTTTGATTTAGCTGCATCTCCCCATATAGGGATAGGTACAGTATACCACAACTGATTTTGCTATTGCATTATGAATTTCATTTAATAGATTTCTAGGCGGACCTATATTTTTATTGATTTGAGTAGGGACGACATACCGTAAGGTTTTAAAAATCCAACCAAGTCTCCTAAGCCTTAAAGTGATGTGTTTCAGATGAGAGTACCACGAAAGCCGTTGGTCAATTATGACACCTAAATATTTTGCTTGTGGTACTTTATCTATTTTTGGACACTTACAGGTATTATAAAAAGGTTTGTTACAAGAGTGTATTTTAATTGTAAAGTCCTCCTCCAGTTGCGAACGATTTGAGATGCTGAAGCAGACGTAATTGGTTTTGGATGTATTTAGGGTGAGTAGATTGTTATTGAGCCAGTTAGCAATCTGGGCCATACCCAGCTCTGCGTGAAGTTTGACTTCCAACCAGTTTTTTCCCAGAGAAGACAACAGCCGTGTCATCGGCGTAGGCAAAAATTTTTGCGTTTAACACTTTTAAGTTGCAGAGATCGTTTATATACGTAAGGAAAAGTGTAGGTCCCAGTACGCTTCCCTGTGGCACGCCGAATGACACATCCGCCGCGTCACTTGTCGTCTATCCTTGAGGTAGTCTTTAAAAAATTTAAGAGGGATTCCTCTTATACCAACTGTGTAGAATTCGGGCTAAGAATGGGTATTTTTTAACAGAGATCAGTGGAAGCGATTAATTCATCCAGTTTTAGCCCAAGGCAAAGGATCTAACACATGGACCAAGTTTCTTGGCGCTAAGAATTAAACAAATGTCTTACCAAATATCTTCTGGTGATGTTCTTGAGTGGAGTCCTGGAGGCAAGTTAGACACACACGAGACTAAAATTGGCCAATATTAGCAAGTGAATTATCTTTACCAGACTCCAACGCAGCGTCTTCAATGCACGATGCAAGTTCACAGGATTCACAATTTCTCAAAATGCCAGTGTTCCATATATATAATATCACAAATTGATCAACACTGCGGACTGATCAGTGCCGGACAAATCAAAAGCGGCAGTTTCACGAGAGTTTACTCAATTTAGTTCAATTAATCAATTCACACGAAATGCAAAAGGGTGTGCTCACAATAACTTTTCACAAATGTTCAATATGTCACAAACGAGACGACAACGTGGTAATTTTTCAAGGCGCCAACAGAAGTGACAGTTCAGTGTGACCATTGTCAGAAATGTTCAATAGACTAAACAAAATGTTACTCAATCGATCTAATCGATTTGACTTATAATAAAAACTAAGTCTATTTCAAACACCAGCGTTTTCTAGTTTAGTTACAAAAGTTGGAATAGAGACGGTTGACGAAGGGTTGGAACATAGACAGAGATTATGTGTACGTACGTAGATACGAAACAAGAAAAAAGTCTCATAACCTTTCATAAAATCGATTTCTAAAATGTTTTACCAATAAATATTCAAAACTAGCTCCGAAAAATATAAATTGTGTATTTATCAGTATACGAGCTATGTAAACTAGTGTAAAAAATACTACTTACATGTTTTTATACCTATATTTGGTAACTCACTTAATTCAGTAGTTAATTTTACAGAACACACACACTAATTAATATTTACTTTTACTCGAGAGTCTATCAGTTAACTGCGCTTAGATTAGCGACTAAACTTAAAACAAACTGATTGCACCTTTTTTTTTTTTTTTTGTTTTACGAGGTGGAAAATCCCTTCGGATCTCCGACTCTTGGGGGAAATAAGAGCCGGAGTATGTGGTGTTTCCACTAAAAACCACCTCGACTTCCGCCATGTACCCGTGTGTCGAAGGGTGGGGCATCACCAAAGCACTCGTCACCACCCTCCGACGGGTATTGGCCCGCCAGATGGTCAGGCGGGCCCCGAACAAAACCCCCTTGGCGACGGATTAAGGTGTTGGACTCCGCCGCCAAAACGCCCAGCGGCCGCAGAGGATAGGGAGGACGGCAACGCAACACCGCATCTCCTCTTCCTCTGCGGCCCCACCGCGACGCATCGAATGGTGCGCCCCCATTTGGTCGCGGGAGATAGGGCGCGCGGCAACGCAACACCGACACGCCTCTCCTCCCGCGACCGCACCCGACTGCGAGGGACAGAAGAACTGTCCCTCGCACCCGCCCCTTTGGACGCATCCTGCGCAGGCCTCCGTCAAGCCCACGCGGAGCGTCCCCTCCTGGATCCCTCTTAGCTTCACCGCGGGTCACCAATCCACGGTTACTAGGCCCCCCCACCACGACAAGGTGGAGATCCCACGGGGAGGAAACTGATTGCACCTTGACAAATTCCGGGAAAATGCGAATAGTGGCCAACAATATAGTTAACCAATTTGATGAGAGTCCATATATACTATAATATAATTTGATTATTTTATAGTACATACTTTAAATAATTGATATTACTTAATTATTAATATTGTAACAATATTGTACACGAATGTACAACGATGACAATATTTTTTACCTAAAAATTAAAATGGTTTTTATTAGGTGCCCAAAACGCACCTGAGTAGGTGCCGAATCTTTAATTTTATTCCAGGGTACGAGTGGGTACCTGACAAAATAATTAAAATTCCATTTGGTTTTGCACGCCATCGAACTCAAGAAATAATGCTTCTATTTTAGCTAAACGCTGTGTCAACACGCCAACTTCAGTAGGAGTAAGCTTTGTATTCTTTAAATCATCTAAATGATTTATAAACTTTGTAATACGCCCTCTAATTGAAGCACGTTTTAAATTTAACGATTTATAATTAGTCTCCATAACTAATAAGTTAAAGCGTAAACAACAACGCAGTTATTACTTTAAAATAAAAAATATTGCATACGATACGCTCCTCGTTCCACTGACTTGGTTGCCGGCAACCGGCTTGAGGCTAGCAGCGGCGGCCGCCCGCCTGTCCCGGCGCTCGATATGCTCACGCCGCACGCAAGCACGGAGTCGGCAGCGTGACAACGCTGCCGCCGAAAGCCGCCAAACACACGCACTGCCACTGAAATATATTGTTGGAGTGCTTTGTAGATATACCTAGTTAACCGGCGGTATTACAGGTACAACTTGCTAGGTTGTGGAAGCGGAGCTAACGTTATTTAAAATAGAAACAGCTAAAAGCCGATCGTATTAAATATTTTGTAACAAACAATAATTACTTGAATGCTTGAATAAAAATATGACTATAATGCGTGCGTAACTAGATATTGAATAGGCATGGAGTGATTCAGCTGTTCAACGTTGCATATTTGAAATATATAATTACGCTTTAAAGGTATGAAAAGGTTTAGCTATTGTGATTTTGTTGCAATAATATGATAAGCTGCAAAAATGATGTAGTGAAGACTTTTAAGTCTTTAAGTGAAATTAGCAATCGTTGCTAATTATTGCATTAGCCATTCAAACAAAAAATAATAATTTATAAATGTAGGTAGATTTGGTTAACTACGCAATAACGCAATTTTATCTGCAGATTTGAATTATTTTCTGTTGAAATATAAATAGTTTTTCGTTATTAACTACTAAAAGCACTAGGAAGAACACTATGAATGCGAAACAGACTAGATATATTGGCAGAGAGTTAGAAAATAGATTCTGTTCACACAAATAGAATGCACTTGGTGAAATAAGGATGGATAGGTAAAATAAAAGGAACGGGCTCACTCTTGGCTGGCAAAACCGATGCTGTGATGCGTTGTCCGCTGGATCTCAGCTTGGCCGGCTCGCGATGGCTGCAAAAGTGCTTGAAGTCCCTCGACTCGATATGTGGATTTGGTTGGGCAGGCTTCGAACTGGCTTTTCTTACATTCGCCGCTTATGTGTACACGGTCGCCAATTATGTTCAGTATTGAAACATAGAAATAAATAGACGACGACTTGCAAAGACAAACTTGGTATATTTGAACATAATTTAGATATACATTTGAATAGGCGTGGTCGCTAATTGGGTCTTTAAAGGCAAGTGAAGTATGGTGCTAACGGTCGTCGCACCGCTGAGACGCCCCCGCGCGTCTTGTCCCCTCCGCAGCTCCCTTGGCGTTTACTTTAAGCGCCAACAAATCTTATTTCTTTAAAAGAGCATCTCTTTGGTGAGAGCGGCGCGCCCTCGTCTACTCTGCCCTTTCGAAGTCTACAGCTTATAGAATTGTGTATGGGACACAATGGGTGGCGACCGAGCGGCTGTCTTCAATATCGTATGGCTCCTTCTAACGGTGTTTATCGCTGAGCTGTCAGCAGAGCCATTGTAGTGGCGATATAAACTTAAGAAAAATAAACTATACTCACCACCATCAACACTTGTGTCTATTCAGGCTGCTCACTCGGTTGTGGAACGTAATCGGGCAATTGCAGCCCCTCACAATACACTCATCCAATACGGCTCAATAATATATGTAGTTTATTTATGTTATCAAACTGTATATTACTGCTCCTTTTTGTTGTTGGAAACAAGTCCATTATGAAGCTTCTTCCGAACTCTTCTAATGTCGAATGTAAAGCTATCATCATTATTTGCTTTGAATTATACGGATGTGTCATGATACGAAATGAAATATGATGGAATTCTGCTTTACTTCTTATCATCAGGTTGCCATAGGCCACTGCTCACATATATGTAATAATAGCATAATTCAAAGAATTCTCTCCATGTAAACTTTATCATTACAACATTAAGAAACTAATTTAAAATTAATTCAATTCATGGTTGTCTGGAAGAAAATCGCATTTTACGATGAGACCGACCTTCTTACCACTAGTTTTAAGCTTTAATATAATAATAATAATAATATTCTACCACATTCACACAACACCATCTAGTTCCAAACTAAGCAGAAGCTTGTACTATGGGTACTAGATAATGGATAAACATACATATATACTTTTTTTTTTTTGTAAATACATACATATTATACATAGAAACACCCAGACCAAGACAAACATCCATGTTCATGCACACAAATGTTTGACTTGAGCGGGAATCGAACCCGCGACCATCGGCGTAGCAGTCGCTTACACTCCCGCTGCGCCAACCGGTCGTCTGTTCTATTATATTCTTATATTTATATATTATATTGTTCTATTATAGTCTTTTGTTCTATTATATTCTTATACTTTTGCTGGTTTACAATACATTATTTCTATCTATGTATCTATCTAATTTATACGGCACCAAAATCTGCTACGTTTGTTTCACTACAAATCTGGTTCACGTTTTAACGCGTCCACACCGGCTTGCCGAAGAAAATCCTTTTCAGTTGAGCCTAAAAGACTGTCAGATTAAATCTAATGGAAAATATATTCTAAGTTACCCTTCACCAGTTTTCTCCGACCTAGATAGTCTAGACAAAAGTCGTTTAAAAAGTAAAACTTACCTCAAAAATAATACGCTATTTTTGTGACATTAAAATGCTGCAGAAACACACCGCCTAGCAGCCGTAGTTGCAGTCGCCTTGCCGTTCAGTATAGCGCCTGTGCATCTTGTGTTTTGAATTCGATTCCTATGCGATACAACACTTTGTGTGATCCAAACTTTTTGTACGTTGATTTATAGATGTTCTATGTAATGTGGAATCCCCCGCAACAGGATTAATGCCAAATGCGGGCGTTTTCTATTAAAAGAAGAAATAAATATGCTTGTGCTTGTTGAAAATAATTTTCAGTTGACTTTATAGTAGAATCACCGTCATTACTCTAGCAAGTCAATTGGTGACCGCATAAGTCTTTTGATTCTCATGCTTAAGAGCAATCGTCACGGTCTGGTTTATAAATAAGACCAGTAATAAAACGTCTAGCCGTCCATATAATGGAAAGACCTTAAAGCCCTCGGTCCATGTTGGCGTGAAGATGGATCTATACTGTTACGGATTTCCCTGAATGAAGTAGAAATCTCGACAGACGGATCCCGTGCTCAAAACAAGGGTTTTAACACACTACTTACCTTTAAAGCGTTTCAGCCAATTTAACAATTCAGAATATTGGTTATGCCGTAGCTTCTAACTATATAATGTAATCTATATTATGCCAATGATTGCGTAAATACCACAGCGAATACATTGTTATATATATAATTACGAAGTAAATGCTGGCATTTCGCCACTAATTACTGTGCGTGTACCATAAACAGAGCCTTAACCTGCTATTCAACAGAAATGACTATTCCAAACATAGCTACTCTTATACATTTAAACACTGAAAGAAAACACCAATATACTTTATAGTTCGCAATATATCTTTGTGAAACTACTTGTAGTTTTCGACCAATAAAATCTACTCGGTACTACTACTTTGATAGCGAGTGAAGGATATAGCAGAGAGGAACGTTGCTCATAGTCGAACTTTATTATTTAGGACGTCGATCAATTTGTATGGTAATAAAAAAATTATATGTAAAAACTTGACAAATGATTTTGGTCACACAATAACCTCTGTAAAAAGATGTCTCTGAATATATCGTCGACATGTGAGGTGTCCCCGCACTAATGGGTTTGTACTATTGCTACGCAATATTGTTGTATCTCAATGCAGTGTGTATCGATATCTCGTAAACGTGTGCTTTGTTGTGAAGGGAATGGAATGGTATCGTACGTCACGTGTTTGTCTTGCCGTCAGCCGTCGGCGTTGTCCTACAAGCGCCGTGCACACAAACTGATCAACACCTGTCGCTTGCCCGTAATTGTCCTGGATATTTGACTACGGTATGTAGATAAAACTATTGACAACCAGGATTCGATTATATAATCAGACGAACCGCTATTAGCCAAATAATACTGAACAGGAGTGTCATACAAATCCACTAAGCAAGTACTAAGGGTGTTAGGGCGCCCCTCACGTGTTCACAAACTTCGTTCAAGTTTACATTAAGTGTATTCTGAACAAATCTGCGCGCCTACAGAAACTCATTCATTTCACTAAAAGCTATTCTTTACAAGCTCATTTATGACGCACGGAGGATAAACTCGTTACAAAGAAACGGTTTGTGGACAAAGACCCGCACACTCGTGTGATTATAGTCTTGTTATAATTATGTGTATCCTTTAATATAAATTGTTGTATTTCAAGAAGAAGGATATTAAAAAATTGTTGTATTTCAAGAAGAAAGATATTAAAAAATCGTTGTACAAGTCTGTGTTTACCTTTTGAGATTTCAAGAGCTGTGTCCGTCTAAGATGTGGAAACCGATTGACAAAACTTATTTAACTATACACATACATACTAATAGAAGATAGATTTCGCCTAATAACCGTACCACGGAAACTATATTCAGCTTTGAAAACTATTAGGTATAAGTATTATGACGTGCAACGCTATAGTATTTTAAATTTTCTTGAGCCTCACGAGCGTTCTATAACAAGCTCGTTGTCAACATTGTAAAGGTAACAGATCAAAACAATGATCTATAAAGCGGTCACTATATATTATTTCACTGTAATGACCAGAGAGCGACATCACGACCTCGGTGGCGGTGCAGTGTGTTGGCGGTTACCGGCCATCCACCGTAAGCTGCTAAACCAACACGCGGCCCCCGATCCCTCTGAAGAGATTAACCCAGATAAGCTAAACATTCCACCTCTGCTCTTCACAACTTCTCAAATTTTCACTCCAAATATTACCTAAAAACGGTAAACCTTCATTTAACTTAAGTAAACCTTTTTCAGCTCCCCGCTAATGTCATCAGTGTTAATTAAAAAGTTAATTTCGGTAACTCAAAGTGCCCTTAAGAAATTAATCTCTGCTTCTAGTTTCTACAAAAGGATTCAATTTACGATTCTCACAGTCAGATTTTTTTAATTAAAAAAAGACAATGTTGTTCAATAAACATAAAATGGAGTTTAGTGGGTCAGTCTATTATAGGAGAGCGTTCGGCGCGGTAGTTATTATTCGTTTAGTATTTAATAGCTTACTACAACCAGCACTGTTTGGCTGGACACAGTTCAAGAAAAGCTTGGCATCCGGAGAGGCACTCGCCTGCTGAACGCACGACTGCACACATACAAAGTATATTTTTAAGAATATCAGTAAAGCTGTGCGCTTTCTATAATTTAACTGGTCACCGTCCAACTAGGCCAATATGCTTCAATCCAAGGCCATGTCAGCGTTTTTACTTGCGTTTATAAGAAAATATTAAATCATGGGAGAGATTCAATTGCCGTATAAAAAAATAAAAGCGCAGGCACAAACATATCCCAAGAGAGAAACCTGTGCTCGCATCACTCATATTTATTGCATAATAAACAATTTAGGTTTGTGAAAAATATAATTTAGATAAGCTTCTTGCTTAATGTCACTAAACTAAATATTTCGAACAAGAGAAAACTATTTAAGATTATTGCACCTTTTTGTGAATCAAAACGGTAACTATGCACATATTCGCAAGCTGGCAGCAAAAGTATTTAAGGTAATTTACATTTAGGGATGGCTGAAAAATTCATTACAACAAAAAGACTGTATGTTTTACGCAGCTGCTGAAGTTGTTTTGAGTAAGGTTATTTGTAGAGTTATAGCTTGCAGCGTAAAACACATCTAAGTGTTTGTGATACAACGGGCAAGTGAGATCTGACAGAGATTAAGTAATAGCCGCGGGTAATACATTTAAGCGGAGTGAAGGCCACTCCCACTAACCTAATAATGTGATCCGTCTTGGTGCGACGCCGCGCCGACGCGTGCGACACTCGGCGACACTCAACGCCACATTTAAACGATTAAATAAAAATTTACTACGATTTTCTCAATACATCTTGCTTGCCTTTTTTGGCTACATCTTTTTAATGTCCGCATTTTTATAGATTTAGAAAATTAGTGAATTTTAAAAGAAATTTTCATCTCCGGTTTTTTTGTCCCTTGGGGCAGATTGAAAAATCATTCCTTACTAGACTCATTTCATATTTCAGCCTTCAGATAATAATTATTATGTCAGCCAGAATTAGCGATCTTATTTTATAGGTAGATATAGAAGAGTGCACCAACATAAAACATATGGCAAAATAAAGTGTGTCAAATTTCAGATAGCAATGACATGATTACGACAATGGTTTAACAAAAACATTTGATTTTATTTTTTTGTGTTTAGGTATCATTTAGATACCGTAGAAATATATTTCAATTTTAATTTATCTGTATGGAAGTATCAACACTCACATAGACGTATGCAGAGGTGTTGATAGGTCCTAAAACTGTACCCTAACCACAACCAATCCATCCTAAACATTCTGTTCGCAAACGTAATAGCATAAGCGAAGCAGTTTATGAAACATAACGAGTAAACTTAGCCCGTCGCCGCGTCGCGCGTCGCAGAGATTTAGCCGGTGTAAATAGAGGCGTTAAGTCGACGAGGTATAAATTAGGCTGGTCTCGGCTCTACGGCCTTCGCAGCTTCAGCGCTCGGCTTGTATGATCTACTGCCTCGCCGGATCTTATCATTCGTCCAATTGAAAAACTGTCTGAGAGCTCTAGTAATCCACCTTTGTTACCTTAATATATGGCCGTTTGGCGTCGCTCCATTGCCCTCACTTTGTTACACAAATTCACGTATGTTGTTGTAGTACATCTTCTTTTTGTTTCATTCGTTAATAAGTACAAAAAATACGTAGGTGGATGTGGAATGTTTTTAAGCAAGGTTAAATGAGCTCCGTCTTGTAAATTTATGTTTTGGATAGACAAAAACGCAGAAATAGATATGGTGAGTTAATTATATAGTGTAAAATAAGAGTTCAGTGGTATTTCAGTCTAAGCGGTTAAGAAAATAATTTAATATAGTACGCAACCACTATTTATTCGGTTTTTAGATATGCTGTATTTCAACAACTCATTTGGTAAATTACCTACTAATTGTGTATCTTAAGCATCCAAGAAATTATAATTAGGAATTACACACACAACATTTCACCAGTATCGGTCCAGCCAGAGGCGGAGTTCAGTAACATACACACGTATCTATACAGGAATAATATACATGGAGATAAAGATAGTCTATCTATTACAAAGCTCAAATTTATTTTAATCACACGAGAATTTGTAGACTGGCACTGTCTGTAATGTCTGAAGATCTGATCATTAATTTAAATCTAAGCTCAGCTTGAGAAGATATGCCGAGTATCAGCTAAATATATTTGGAAAAGGATAATAGATATGTAAAACACTGAATTTTACAACAAATACAAAAAAGATCCTAAATACAAAAAAGATCCCAAAAAATCGCGCAAATATGATAGTGCTTTATATCATCCTTACAATAAACTAGAAGCGAAAGACTATTGCAGAGACCAACGGACTGCTCTGAAAAGGGTCTCGTGTCCAAATCCACGGCGCGTTCAATGACTTTCAGACTTGTGTAAATTGTTAATTGCCGATGTGATGGCAGTGCGCAAGTATATACGACTGCCACGCCAAAGGTCACGGTTCGATTGCCGCTCAAGTCTAACATTTGTGTGAGTGAAAATGGATGTTTGACGTGTTTTAGGTGTTTCTGTGTAAATGTGTATTATTTGCAGCGATAACCGAGTGGAGAGACCGACGGACTGCTATGCAGAGGGTCTTGGGTTCGAATCCACGGCAGGCACCAATGACTTTTCGGAGTTAAGTGCGTATTAAATTGTTAATTATCGCTTGCTATTCAGCGAAGGAATACATCGTGAGGAAACCTGCATGTCTGAGAGTTTTCCATAATTTTCTCGAAAGACTAGACGATGTGAAGTCTGCCAACCCGCACTTGGCCAGCGTGGTGTACTATGGCCTTACCTTTCTCATAGTGAGAAGAGGCCCGTGTCGAGCAGTGGGATAGTATAAAGGGCTTATGATGATGATGTATCTATTAACAAAATAAGTATCTATTGTCTAGTCTAGTAAAAAAACATTTGTGTGCGTGAACATGGATGTTTGTCTTGGTCTGGGTGTTTCTATGTATAATATGTATGTATTTACAAAAAAAAGTATATAAGTATGTTTATCCATTATCTAGTACCCATAGTACAAGCTCTGCTTAGTTTGGGACTAGATGGTGTGGTGTGAATGTGGTAAAATATTATTATAGTACATAGAACAAACTCTTGCTCAGTTTGGGACTTGTTGTGTGTATGTGCTAGAATATTATATTATTATTATAAAACGTGTACTAGAAGCACATAATGGATAAACGTAGACGATACACTAGTGTCCAGGCCATTTAAAAAATACCCTGCTCATCACAAAAAGTTTTGTCCTGGGTGGAAAATAAGATCCTACTCACTATAAAAATAATTGTGTCTTCACAATTGATAGTGACCCATTCAAGACTCTTAGTAAAAGCCGTCGTGATCACCTCTAATCCTAGCTAGATAATCGTACAATTTATCATAACTACGATCAGAAAAAGGGCAAGGAGCAATCTACCGCGGTATTCCTCAAGGCCCATTTACTGGTTAATAAGAAATAATGTTCGTCGTTAGCTGAAACAATTTCATTTAAAAAGATTTAGTTAGTAAGTACGATGGAGCTGACCTCAGCCCTCCTCCCGTACAACTAAGTATCGATTACCTACTGGTAGCGCCATCTACTTTCCTATCTATAACTTATCGCATCAACGTCAATCGTTCCACGCTTGTCTAGTGCGAGCGATACCATATTTCCGTCCCTCTCTATCCCACTCCCTGGAAGGGGCACTGCCTTTCGCGGATTGGTCGCCGCGATCGTCGACGCGAGTGACAGTCCAGAACATTCGATTCGCTATATACGTGTCGGCCATACCGTATCGCACCGCGCCGCTCCAGCTATAATTATTACCGCTTATAAAACCGCTCGCAAGTGGAAGTGATTTGTGTAGCGAAGTAAATCAAGCAGCTTCATCCCGAAACCACCAGGAGACTGCCCTTCTGAGACGAAGAAGATTGCCGTATAAGGTAAGTGCCCTCCATCCTTGGAATATCCTATACCCACTCACAATCATCTCTCCCATTCCAATCCTACATCCTCTTCCTTTAGATACAGTCCATTTTTTCCAAATCGCCTAGAACCTTACGGTTTCGGTGTATCGCCGAACCACCTACAGTCAGCGACAATAGTTACACTTAGAAACTAACGTGGAACATTTTAGAGGCACTTACGTAAGTATGTAGTATCTTTACACCTACAGGTACACAACAAATCGGAAATTGATTTAGATATCTAAAAATTATTATTCTGACACTGTGCAGATTAGCAAGCTTAAGTGGTGGAGCTTGTCAAATTTGTCGGAGAACCAACAACCGTTGAAGTAAACCTGTTCTTAAGTGTCTTGTGCGTTCTTCGTAGCGTAGAAACCACAGGGCGGTTAGGTGCAGTACCTATGTTGGCAAAGTGGTTGGCTGGACACAAAGAGACCAAAAAGGAGTTGCGTGCCGTCGGAAAGACCTACATATATCCAGCAACGGACTATGCTGATGATGACGATCCAGCAATGGACTACGGTATACATCATCAGCATGATGATGACGATGAAGCGGATTAAAAAAAAATCTATTTATACTCATTGTACAAGCTGACAAAAAAGGCGTATTTAGTCATACTAGCAGTCTCCTGTGGTTTCGCTCGCACCAAACTTCAATCTTCATGTTACCTCCTTAGGGATATTAAGAAATTCCTCCTCCGTGAGAGCTAACGTTAAATAAGGAACCTTCTGGCCAAGTTTTAAGTTTCTACAAGTCACTTATGATTATGTGTAACTAGGATAACTCTACACTAAGGACAACTCTAGGGTGGAAAACATTTTTTTTATTAATTGATATCTTCTTGGGTTTACGCGAATGTTACACATTGAAATTAAACTACAGTTTACGGATTTAATTGCATTATATTGGTTTCACTGAGTTATAACATTTAAACCGAATCATCTAGAAACTACATTCTAATAGTCAGCATTCGTGAACAAATATTAATAATTAGTTCCCTTTATAACACATCTTGATTGGATTGTCTTTTTTTCTGAACTCATATTTTCCCAGAATGGTCCAATGATTGGATTTTATTTTTCAATTGTTGTAGTCAATAGATCCACCAGTAACAAAATACTCGGTATCAAGAGTTTGAAGACAGAAATACCAATTCATAGATTTCGATGCAAAATACTTCTCTGTAAACCAATATTAATTGATATAAGTAAGTATATACCTTTATAGTAGTCTCTGAACATTATCTCCTAAGGAGCGATTAAAGTCAACTTTGTAATACTATCATTATATTATTATATATTATATTATAGCATCATGATAAACAATAACAATACTAAGTCTTGTTCAATATTTGTATTAAATATAATTTTCTTTTATCCATTTCTAATGCTGGAGCAAGGTACTACTTGACGTTTTACATTACACAATAAAAAATGCCAAACAGAAGGCATATCCAATTCCTTTAAGTCCTTCCAAGCATTCTTGGCTATACTTACTTTAATTTAATAATAGATACAGACAACACGTTGGCATTTTGAAATAATTTACTTGGCACTTAAAAAAGTGATTTGCCTGATCGTAACATTGGCACACACAGCGACAAGTCACCAATTGCAATACGATTTTAATCCTTATTTTCTATTCGATATGAACGGTACAAAGGTAAAGGGCTAAAAGAGTAGTGGTGTGTACTACCTACAGTATATGTATATATGTCTAGTCACGGGAAAGGTACTAATTCTCATACATAAGGATTAGTGAAAGACACACTGACTCCCAAGTAGAGGTTCAGGTTCTAGTGTTCGTACACATGCAGCCTCCGAAAGCACTTTCAATGGTTTATTATATCAGAAATCACATTCAATGGCTCTTCATGAAAATCCTTGATAGACAATTTCTTAAAATACCTATATAATATCACCGCGGTAGCCTTGAAGCTAATACTTAGTCATAAATGGTCAGATTAAAAAGAGAAGTGCGGGTTGAAGGTGTAAAACTTAGACTCAAACGCAACAACACTACGTAAATTATGATGAGAAGTAAAAAATATTTATTTTTACTCGTGATTTATAAAAAATTGTATACCTACAAATAACTACAAATTATTATAATATCCTAGAATTAATGAAAAGGCTTCATGAAAACCCTCCATTTGGAGTTGTTTACAATTTTGTGACCTACATAATAACTAAGTTTTACGCTGAGTTTGAAGGCTAAGAGTTAATTTTTCTGATATTGTGTAAGCACTTGTGCTAAACACATATTTATTACTTTGCTATAAAAATGTATGTTATCAACAGGTAACAAACAAGACTCCTGCGATAGAGAAATTCGGTGTTATATATAAATGTCTGCGCCACAATCAAATTAACCTGTAATTAAATTTAATATATTTATTGGATAGAAAGCCATTACTCAAACACGCACAAATAACAACAAATATTATTAATCTAGCAACATTCATAAAACACGCGAGAACCAATCAAATCCTTTCTCTCCTACTCATTCCTGTCCGCATACCCTCTTCACTTCAAATTAGTGTCTTCCAACAACCGCTTTGCAACTCGTGTGTGCGCGACGCTTCGCTCCGCTATAATCTAAAAAAAACATAAAAGTGTTGTGCATGTGTGAACTGAATTTGTGGGTGGATTACCAGTTCCAAGACCTAGGAAGACGACACTGCTCCTGCTATCGAAGAAATCACCCTACGCACGTTCCATTATTCCGTCTAATCCGTAAGTACCTAAAACTCCTAGTCTCTGCGCCCACAATTTCCTGGTCCCTCTCGCCGAATAAAAAACAAAATACACTCGCTCTCTTATCATTCATCTAATCACACACACAATACCTAAGCAAACTCGCTTTCTCACGCAATTAAATTAATGAATCACGGCAGCCATTGTCGTGTTTCTCGCTACTCGCATCGCAAATCCAATTTCGCTATATCTCAATAAACGCTCACTCTTTTCGCTATTTATATATCTGTGTATTCATATTTTAGTATCGGCACATTAATTTAAAGTATATTTCACGCATTTAAAAACATTTACGCATCCACATAAATTAATAGGTACTAGATTTCAACACTCAAAATGGCGTCCAAAAGGCAGACAAAGAAGAAACCTGCCAGTGACGATGAACACTCTGAACCTAACCCCAAATTAGCTATTTTAGAAGCTGAAAAGTAAAATCTCTTCCAAATGATACAGAATCTGTACAACCTCAGCCTAAAGGTTTCCGATCCGTCATTTCAATCGCAATTTTTAGCACGTGTTCACTCGGTTGATATTATTCGATCTAATTTTATGGAAACTTTAGACTCGTGTGCTATTGCTCAGTTAGAGGATAATCCTTCTGCAAAGCCGAACTACTCCGCTTTACAAACCTTCGACGAATTGTACTGTTACGTAAAACATACAGCGTCCACTTTAACGCAAGATAATTCTAAAAAGAACATTCAAGATAATTCTCATAAATATGATTTATTAAACCGAAAATTACCGCCTCTCAAATTAATTACTTTTGATGGTTCAACATGCAAATGGTCACCATTCTACGAAAATTTCAAAAGTCATATCCACGATAATCCGCATCTCTCAGACGCCGAAAGGGTTCAATATCTAATAGGTTCATTGTCAGGCAAAGCATTAATCGTCTGTTCAGGTATTACACCTACCGCTAATAATTATTTAATCATTTGGAATTCTTTGTTAGAAAAATACTCGAGTTCAAGCTTCCAGTTATGTACAACAATTAATTAACTATAAACCTAATCAATCTATTGATGCATTTCTCGAACAATTTTACTCCGCCGAGGCTGCTTTACGCCGTTTAGATATTGACGATCTCGCAGATTTTATTATTACCCACATTGCACTTACCAAATTAGACAAGGAGGTAGTGAACTTGTTCGAGCAATCCAATAGGAATGTTCCGATACCTACATTTGAGCATCTTACTAAATTTCTTAAAGAACAAAGTAAAATTCAAACATTACGCACTCCCTATTCCAATATCAAACCTTCTGTTACTCAACGTTCATCTAATAATTATAATAACGCACTAAAATCTAAGCCGACTCAAGCATTTTTCGCAAACACTCATTCGCCTGTAATAAGCCAGCAACGCTCGTGTAAAATATGTAATGACCCTAATACGCATCCTTTATATAAATGTTCGTATTTTATTAAACAAGATCCGAGTGCCAGATTTGAACTAGTAAATAAACATAATTTCTGTCGCAGTTGTTTGGGATTCCACGATACTAAACTCTGTAAATCTACGCATACTTGTTCATTATGCCAACGCAAACATCATTCACTCTTACACTTAGAGAACTTTCATAATAGTTACAAAACCAAACAGGTGACCCCGCGATCGGAAGTCGAACCTAATGCATCGCTCAGTAATAAAACTCAACGCGCGAAGCCGACGCCGCTGAGCGCGCCGCCGTCTAGCGCTGTGACGCGTACGCCCTCTAGCGCCACGATTGTATCGAACGGATCGGTCGCCGCGCTCGCCGCCGCTACTGATAACTCTGCGCGCGTAAATTCAAATGATCTCGCGTTATCGATGACCGCTTCTACATTTAATATTGATTGCAATAATACTACTGTTTTATTACCTACAGCCTCTGTATTCGTTTATAATAATAACTATCCTAATAAAGTTCGCGTGTTTCTAGATACAGGTTCTATGAGTAATTTTATCACAAAATCGTGTTGTGAACGCCTTAATTTAGTTGTTACTCCTGATAACTCCACTATTCTTGGTATAGGCCAATCTAAAATTCCTTCCCTTGGATTAACAACATTTAAAATATTTTCCCGCTTTGATTCACGTTGCTCGTACACTATCCACGCTCGCGTAATAGAAAATATTACCGACGGCTTACCTAGTCTACCAATAGATACATCTAAATTAATTCATTTACGCAACTTACCTATGGCCGATGATGCATTCCATTTGCCGGCTGGTATCGACTGTTTAATTGGCAACGAGCTGTTCCCGTTCTTGTTAGGTAGTGGGAAGGTTACATTGCCTGGCTCGTCGGTAGTCGCTGTTCAGACTACCCTTGGTTATATTGCCATGGGAAGGGCAGATTGTGATAACCACTTAAATATTAATACTCCTCTTCTTAAAAATAAAAATACTTGTAAAAATAAAAGCTTTTTCTGCGCTACCGCATCTAACTGACTTGAAACCCTCACTCAACGATTTTGGGAAATAGAAAACGTCCCTGATAAAATTCACATGAGCCCTGATGATCAGGCCTGTGAACTTATATTTACCGCAACTCACTCACGCGATGATACTGGCAGATATACTGTACAGTTACCGTTTAAAACTCCATATTCTGAATTAGAGAACTCTTACGCAATTGCTCACCGCCGTCTCATTAATCTAGAAAAGAAATTAGATTCGCATCCCGATATTCGTACAAATTATAACGCTACTATTCAAGATAACATAGACCAAGGATATCTGTCAAAAGTTGATAATCCCTCTCTTGAAGTCCCGCATTATTATATTCCGCACCGCGCTGTTTATCGCCCTGATAAACAGTCTTCTAAAATACGCATTGTTCTTGATGCTAGTTGCAAAACTTCATCAGGAAAATCACTTAATGACATTTTATATATTGGTCCTAATTTACAAAGTAATATTTTTGATTTACTTATAAACTTACGCATGTTCTCCATCGCCGTGGCATCTGATATTGAAAAGATGTACTTTCAAATAAAGCTCGTTTCTAAGCATCACGCCTATCAGCGCATCTTGTATAGGTTCGATAAAAATAGTAAAATACACACTTATGAGTTTAATCGAGTTTACTTTGGTGTTTCTAGCTCGCCATACTTGGCTATGAGGGTGGTTTGCCAACTCGCGGCTGAAAGTAAGGCTCAATACCCACTAGCCGCTTATGAGGCTTAAAACCATATATATATGGACGATTATATATGTTCAATAGATGGCATTGATAAGGCTGAAAAAACTCACCGCGAAATGGTCGCTATGTTTAAGTCAGGAGGTTTCAATCTTACAAAATGGGTCTCAAATAGTTCTGAACTAATGGATAAAATCCCAGCTTCGCATAAAAATCCGCAAAATATAAATTTTGACGCTGACGCTAATACAAATATAAAAATTGTAGGTATGCAGTGGAACCCTGTAGAGGACACTTTTCAATTTAAAATCAACGCAATTTCTCGTAAGTGTACAAAACGCACGATTTTATCCACGACAGCTCGCTTGTTCGACCCTTTAGGTGTTATTGCTCCTGTGACAGCATTCATGAAGTTACTCGTTCAAGACTGTTGGAAACATAAACTCGACTGGGATAGTCCAGTACCTTCACAAATAGAAAATAAGTGGAATCAATTCCACAACGAACTCTCTTGTCTTGAACTTGTCTTGAACTTGAGATTAAAGTCCCGCGTCATGTAGGTATAAGTTCGGATACTCACGTGACACTGCTCGGTCTCGCAGATGCTAGTGAACGCTGTTATGGTGTGGCCATATATTTGAGGGTTGGCGTCAGCGATAAATCTCCTGGATTTGTTTCATTACTCACCTCTAAATCACGCGTCGCTTCACTCAGTAAAATGCCGTTGGCTCGCCTCGAGCTTTGCGGTGCACTCTTATTAGCTAATCTTCTCAACGCTGTAAAAAATACACTATGAAAACGCTGTCAAATTGACAATATTTACGCATTCTCTGACTCAACTGTAACACTCACGTGGATACACTCACCCGCTCATAAATTTCACACATTCGTCGCGAATAGGATCACTGAAATAAACTCTAAATTGCCCGCTAAACATTGGTTTCATATCAACGGTCAAGAAAACCCTGCTGATATTGTTTCTCGACCTGTAACGCCTAAATTGCTCCTAAATTTAGATCTTTGGTTTAACGCTCCTCATTGGTTTGCATCTCCCATAGGTCAATGGCTTATTTAGCCATTTGAGATTAGTAGTAATAACTCGGAGCTCATGGAAATAAAAACTACTACTCTATCCGCCAAGGTCATTGCACCCAAAATTACTCCTCCTATTCAAAATTTAATTGATCGCGTTTCAAGTTATTCAAAATTATTCCGCATCTTAGTATATATTCTACGCTTTTGTAAACGTCTCAATTCTCATAGATCTATAACTGTCACAGATTTAGACACCGCGGAAATTTATCTAATAAAATATATTCAAAATTTACATTTTTCGGAAGATATGATAAATTTAAAATCTAATAAACAAGAAATTAAAAAACTTTTAAAGCTTAACCCCTTTATTGATTCATGCAACATCTTACGAGTAGGAGGAAGGTTAACTCACTCTCAACTTGATTACGGACAAAAGCATCCTATATTACTCCCGCAAAAAGATCGCATTCCTAATCTTATAATTAATTATTATCATATCGTTAATCTTCACACAGGTCCTGCTCTCTTACTATCTATGATAAGACAGAAATTTTCGATAATTTCCGCTACAAATTTAGTTCGCCAAATAGTTCATAAATGTAATAAATGTTTTAGACTCAATCCTTAAAATACCTTCCCTCCTATGGGCGATCTGCCCGCCTTTAGAGTGTCAGAAGTGAAACCATTTGTTCACACAGCTGTTGACTATGCTGGTCCTTTCTTCATAACGCATATTCGCAGACGCGGAATCAAAAGCCAAAAGGCTTATATTTGTCTTTTTGTATGTTTAACAACAAAGGCAATTACACTTAGAACTTGTTTCCGATCTTAGTTCCGACTTATTTCTCGCAGCTTTTAAACGTTTTATATCTCGCAGAGGTCCTGTTTCGCTAATATACAGTGACGGAGGTACCAATTTCATAGGCGCAAAACGTAAATTAAACGAAATCTATTCTCTTATACAGTCCAAATCACATGTTAATTATATTAGTCAACAGTTACTGTCTGAACATCGCGTACAATTTAAACATAGTCCGCCTTATGGCCCGCACTTTAACGGACTCAGCGAAATAAGTGTTCGTTGTGTCAAGACTCATCTTTTTAAAGTTATAGGTTCTCAAATACTCACCTACGAGGAATTTTATACTGTGCTTGTTCAAATCGAAAATTTATGAAATAGTCGACCTCTATGTGTTTTAAGCTCGGACCCTTCCGATATCACCGCATTAACGCCTAATCACTTTTTAAATATAACTCCGCTCAAATTCTTACCCGCTGAAGATGTCACTCACATCGCTGATAATCGTTTATCACGCTATCAATTAATTAATAAAATCACGCACTCATTTTGGCAACGTTGGAACAAAGAATATCTCACCTCTTTACAAGTTAGAGAAAAATGGAATTCGACCTCAAAACCTATTGAATTAGGTACTATTGTTGTAATTAAAGATAATAATTCTCATCCTCTCTGTTGGCCTCTGGGTATAATAGATGCAGTTTATTCTGGAAAGGACAAGATAATTCGAACAGTTAAAGTAAAGACCGCGACTGGTTCTTATGTAAGGCCAGTAGTTCGGGTTTGTCCGTTACCTTCGCAATAAATTCTCTAACTCTCATTTATAATTATCTGCTCTTTAACTTTGTATTACTCATTTAATGTCTTAATTTTAGGTTAAAATTATTAGTTTAGAGGAAACCTCTAGGCCGGGGAAGATGTCTGCGCCACAATCAAATTAGCCTGTAATTAAATTTAATATATTTATTGGATAGAAAGCCATTTACTCAAACACGCACAAATAACAACAAATATTATTAATCTAGCAACATTCATAAAACACGCGAGAACCAATCAAATCCTTTCTCTCCTACTCATTCCTGTCCGCATACCCTCTTCACTTCAAATTAGTGTCTTCCAACAACCGCTTTGCAACTCGTGTGTGCGCGACGCTACGCTCCGCTATAATCTAAAAAAAACATAAAAGTGTTGTGCATGTGTGAACTGAATTTGTGGGTGGATTACCAGTTCCAAGACCTAGGAAGACGACACTGCTCCTGCTATCGAAGAAATCACCCTACGCACGTTCCATTATTCCGTCTAATCCGTAAGTACCTAAAACTCCTAGTCTCTGCGCCCACAATAACAGAAAGCCTCATTTATAAGGCATCGTTTGAATATACGTACTGTGTTTTTAAGATTGATGAAGATAGTGGGTGTAAAGATGCTATCTTTACACCCACCATCTTCATCGCGATCAATCATCGCGACTGATTGATTGATTAAAAAAATAATTGGATAGATAAAAGACCCTAGCATCCGATACCATCTACTCTTAGTGAATCAATATTGTGTATTGAAAAGGAAGATAATTTTGTAGTGGTTGTAATTCTAGCAATCATACGTAATCAAAGGATGAAAGAAAACAATTTATTCCGTCACATTACAAAATTAATTGTACAAAACAGTGTAAACATAGGGATACTAATAACATCGTCAAAACGCTTTCAATTGGCATCCAATCTCATGCCTACACTAACCACTGAAGTGGAAAATTATTCTTGTAAAGCCCTGTCTGTCCTTGTGTAGCTGTTTGTAACAACTATCTCAAATTTCAATCATCTTCGTGAGAGGTTCTGAGAAAAACCTCGGCGACAGGCATCAAGGTGAGGTTAAAATAAACATTTTTGTAAATCTGTTTGACAACAAGGTACTTAGACGTATTACCGAAATTGTCAATTACGGAAACACATTATTTACTCTTAATCGCTAAGGTGTATCGAACTCTGAAACATAATCAGAATTATATTATCAAGTGTCGCTTCTTATTAAATAGGATTTACATTAATGAATATATAAAATTCAGCTCTGTAGGAGATATCAGCAATTTAGAGTTCGGCAGCTTTTGTATAGCAAATTGTCGGAAGCTTCTCAGTAGCACTTTATAACTTACCTGTTAGAATTCTATCTTTTTAAAAAATTCATGTGTATATATTTTTACTTGTTAGTAATCTATCGTATTTTTATCATCTATTTTCGTGCGTATATATATATATATATATATATATATATATATATATATATATATATATATATATATATATATATATATATATATATATATATATATATATATATATATATATATATATATACATATATAATTATTACCTACATTTATTATTTTTCTTCATTTTATTTTCTATGGCTAACTACATCATAAGTGCGACAGAGAGAATGCGAATGAGCAGGATGGAATATTATCAATGAATTTGTGAATGGATTGTAAAATATGACTATGATTTAAGTGAGATTTTCTACAATAAACAAATGATAATAACTTTGCTCTTTATTGATATTATGAAATTCTTACGTCACATATATGATAATAATATCTTCGCTAATCTGTCCTTAAAGTTTTGTACTAATTAAAAAATAGTGGTGTATACAACGTGTAATGGAAATAACGCACATTCTCAGACACCCCAATTAGAATATATTGTTACAATCATAATGCATGCATTGAAATATTTTTTTTATTTGCGCAAATAATGTTTTTTAAAGAAATTATTAACTCAATTAAAAGTGAAAATCGTGGTCATTGTAAATCTGCGCACGCACACAAAAGAAATGGTTGAAATTCAGTCTGTAAACCACACTCTGATAGAGTGGGGCTTACAAAAATGATGTTTGAATAATTTGTCGGCCACTGTTGATATTACCAAAGATATTATGAGTATTTCTTTCCATCACACTTTAAGGCTATGGAGTAGATAGTCGAAGTATTTATTGTTTATTATTAACATGCACGATCTATTATTTCTTAACATCGTAAGTGAGTATTGTGACTATCTTAACTTTATCATACCTAATTAGCATTATTGATCGATAAAGTAAAAGAATATCAATGAGAGAAATAAACAAGAACGGCGTGTTTAAATTTGTGAATGTAAATAGTTACAATAATAGAATAATAAAAAAAATCAAATAACTTACAGGCTTAAATCACATTTCTTTAGTCCACTTAACACTTCACTGTTTCCTCACAAATCACATCTTTTCACTGTTTCAAAAGCAGCTAGTATCTTAATTAATTAACTACTCGGCATTTGTTCTCTCGTCGTCTCATTCTCCACAGTGAGAAAGTCCTGGGGTGTCAAGTCAACATCAAGATGATGTGGAACATTCCACACCGGCACTGTCTTGTTCATAATTATTAAATTATGCACATTTTGTAAACAAGTGAAGTTTTAAAAAAAGTTTTTACGACACTCACTGATAGATAGATATTTCCGGTTGTACCTACTTGTCATAACGTGTCTAAGCGCATCGCCAGGTGCGCTTGTCAAGCGCGAGCAAAATATTATGTCTCGCTCTTTCCCGTTGTTTATTACCTACGTTAGTGAAAGATAGATAATAGATATTTAGTTTTGGGCGGTAGGTGTCAAAAAGTGAACACACATCATAAAATTTCTAATTTAAATTTAATATATGTACATATATATTTGTGTATATGTATATATATATATATATTTGTGTATATATATATATATATATATATATATACATATATACATATACACAAATATATATATATATATATATATATATATATATATATATATAACATGTAACATGTTTAATGCACATCTGGAGAGTATTTTGTTCAGAATCGCCTACTGAATCCATTTCCGTCATTTTTAATATTGTTTATTTTTAGTCCTAAAATAATTAAAATAACGTAAATTGTAGTGGTGTCGTCAAGTTGAGACATTATTGTGTTCTTCAAGTGACAGTGAATATCAATTGAAAATACAAGTTTGTGTGAAGTGCTGGCAGGTGGTGTATTACACTGGATTTGCTTTTATATAAACAGTACTGCTTTTGTAAGTAGCTTAATTTTGAATAGTAATCTAGCCAATTTTACTTTAATAACAACTTTATAACATTTTAAATTAATTAAATTTAAATTAGAAATTTTATGATGTGTGTTCACTTTTTGACACCTACCGCCCAAAACCAAATATCTATCATCTATCTTTCACTAACGTAGGTAATAAACAACGGGAAAGAGCGAGACATTATATTTTGCTCGCGCTTGACAAGCGCACCTGGCGATGCGCTTAGACACGTTATGACAAGTAGGTACAACCGGAAATATCTATCTATCAGTGAGTGTCGTAAAAACTATTTTTAAAACTTCACTTGTTTACAAAATGTGCATAATTTAATAATTATGAACAAGACGGTGCCGGTGTGGAATGTTCCACATCATCTTGATGTTGACTTGACACCCCAGGACTTTCTCACTGTGGAGAATGAGACGACGAGAGAACAAATGCCGAGTAGTTAATTAATTAAGATACTAGCTGCTTTTGAAACAGTGAAAAGATGTGATTTGTGAGGAAACAGTGAAGTGTTAAGTGGACTAAAGAAATGTGATTTAAGCCTGTAAGTTATTTGATTTTTTTTATTATTCTATTATTGTAACTATTTACATTCACAAATTTAAACACGCCGTTCTTGTTTATTTCTCTCATTGATATTCTTTTACTTTATCGATCAATAATGCTAATTAGGTATGATAAAGTTAAGATAGTCACAATACTCACTTACGATGTTAAGAAATAATAGATCGTGCATGTTAATAATAAACAATAAATACTTCGACTATCTACTCCATAGCCTTAAAGTGTGATGGAAAGAAATACTCATAATATCTTTGGTAATATCAACAGTGGCCGACAAATTATTCAAACATCATTTTTGTAAGCCCCACTCTATCAGAGTGTGGTTTACAGACTGAATTTCAACCATTTCTTTTGTGTGCGTGCGCAGATTTACAATGACCACGATTTTCACTTTTAATTGAGTTAATAATTTCTTTAAAAAACATTATTTGCGCAAATAAAAAAAATATTTCAATGCATGCATTATGATTGTAACAATATATTCTAATTGGGGTGTCTGAGGATGTGCGTTATTTCCATTACACGTTGTATACACCACTATTTTTTAATTAGTACAAAACTTTAAGGACAGATTAGCGAAGATATTATTATCATATATGTGACGTAAGAATTTCATAATATCAATAAAGAGCAAAGTTATTATCATTTGTTTATTGTAGAAAATCTCACTTAAATCATAGTCATATTTTACAATCCATTCACAAATTCATTGATAATATTCCATCCTGCTCATTCGCATTCTCTCTGTCGCACTTATGATGTAGTTAGCCATAGAAAATAAAATGAAGAAAAATAATAAATGTAGGTAATAAATATATATGTATATATATATATATATATATATATACGCACGAAAATAGATGATAAAAATACGATAGATTACTAACAAGTAAAAATATATACACATGAATTTTTTAAAAAGATAGAATTCTAACAGGTAAGTTATAAAGTGCTACTGAGAAGCTTCCGACAATTTGCTATACAAAAGCTGCCGAACTCTAAATTGCTGATATCTCCTACAGAGCTGAATTTTATATATTCATTAATGTAAATCCTATTTAATAAGAAGCGACACTTGATAATATAATTCTGATTATGTTTCAGAGTTCGATACACCTTAGCGATTAAGAGTAAATAATGTGTTTCCGTAATTGACAATTTCGGTAATACGTCTAAGTACCTTGTTGTCAAACAGATTTACAAAAATGTTTATTTTAACCTCACCTTGATGCCTGTCGCCGAGGTTTTTCTCAGAACCTCTCACGAAGATGATTGAAATTTGAGATAGTTGTTACAAACAGCTACACAAGGACAGACAGGGCTTTACAAGAATAATTTTCCACTTAAGTGGTTAGTGTAGGCATGAGATTGGATGCCAATTGAAAGCGTTTTGACGATGTTATTAGTATCCCTATGTTTACACTGTTTTGTACAATTAATTTTGTAATGTGACGGAATAAATTGTTTTCTTTCATCCTTTGATTACGTATGATTGCTAGAATTACAACCACTACAAAATTATCTTCCTTTTCAATTCACAATATTGATTCACTAAGAGTAGATGGTATCGGATGCTAGGGTCTTTTATCTATCCAATTATTTTTTTAATCAATCAATCAGTCGCGATGATTGATCGCGATGAAGATGGTGGGTGTAAAGATAGCATCTTTACACCCACTATCTTCATCAATCTTAAAAACACAGTACGTATATTCAAACGATGCCTTATAAATGAGGCTTTCTGTTATTGTGGGCGCAGAGACTAGGAGTTTTAGGTACTTACGGATTAGACGGAATAATGGAACGTGCGTAGGGTGATTTCTTCGATAGCAGGAGCAGTGTCGTCTTCCTAGGTCTTGGAACTGGTAATCCACCCACAAATTCAGTTCACACATGCACAACACTTTTATGTTTTTTTTAGATTATAGCGGAGCGTAGCGTCGCGCACACACGAGTTGCAAAGCGGTTGTTGGAAGACACTAATTTGAAGTGAAGAGGGTATGCGGACAGGAATGAGTAGGAGAGAAAGGATTTGATTGGTTCTCGCGTGTTTTATGAATGTTGCTAGATTAATAATATTTGTTGTTATTTGTGCGTGTTTGAGTAAATGGCTTTCTATCCAATAAATATATTAAATTTAATTACAGGCTAATTTGATTGTGGCGCAGACATCTTCCCCGGCCTAGAGGTTTCCTCTAAACTAATAATTTTAACCTAAAATTAAGACATTAAATGAGTAATACAAAGTTAAAGAGCAGATAATTATAAATGAGAGTTAGAGAATTTATTGCGAAGGTAACGGACAAACCCGAACTACTGGCCTTACATAAGAACCAGTCGCGGTCTTTACTTTAACTGTTCGAATTATCTTGTCCTTTCCAGAATAAACTGCATCTATTATACCCAGAGGCCAACAGAGAGGATGAGAATTATTATCTTTAATTACAACAATAGTACCTAATTCAATAGGTTTTGAGGTCGAATTCCATTTTTCTCTAACTTGTAAAGAGGTGAGATATTCTTTGTTCCAACGTTGCCAAAATGAGTGCGTGATTTTATTAATTAATTGATAGCGTGATAAACGATTATCAGCGATGTGAGTGACATCTTCAGCGGGTAAGAATTTGAGCGGAGAAAAGTGATTAGGCGTTAATGCGGTGATATCGGAAGGGTCCGAGCTTAAAACACATAGAGGTCGACTATTTCATAAATTTTCGATTTGAACAAGCACAGTATAAAATTCCTCGTAGGTGAGTATTTGAGAACCTTTAACTTTAAAAAGATGAGTCTTGACACAACGAACACTTATTTCGCTGAGTCCGTTAAAGTGCGGGCCATAAGGCGGACTATGTTTAAATTGTACGCGATGTTCAGACAGTAACTGTTGACTAATATAATGCGTGTTTAAATTTGTGAATGTAAATAGTTACAATAATAGAATAATAAAAAAAATCAAATAACTTACAGGCTTAAATCACATTTCTTTAGTCCACTTAACACTTCACTGTTTCCTCACAAATCACATCTTTTCACTGTTTCAAAAGCAGCTAGTATCTTAATTAATTAACTACTCGGCATTTGTTCTCTCGTCGTCTCATTCTCCACAGTGAGAAAGTCCTGGGGTGTCAAGTCAACATCAAGATGATGTGGAACATTCCACACCGGCACCGTCTTGTTCATAATTATTAAATTATGCACATTTTGTAAACAAGTGAAGTTTTAAAAATAGTTTTTACGACACTCACTGATAGATAGATATTTCTGGTTGTACCTACTTGTCATAACGTGTCTAAGCGCATCGCCAGGTGCGCTTGTCAAGCGCGAGCAAAATATTATGTCTCGCTCTTTCCCGTTGTTTATTACCTACGTTAGTGAAAGATAGATGATAGATATTTGGTTTTGGGCGGTAGGTGTCAAAAAGTGAACACACATCATAAAATTTCTAATTTAAATTTAATTAATTTAAAATGTTATAAAGTTGTTATTAAAGTAAAATTGGCTAGATTACTATTCAAAATTAAGCTACTTACAAAAGCAGTACTGTTTATATAAAAGCAAATCCAGTTTAATACACCACCTGCCAGCACTTCACACAAACTTGTATTTTCAATTGATATTCACTGTCACTTGAAGAACACAATAATGTCTCAACTTGATGACACCACTACAATTTACGTTATTTTAATTATTTTAGGACTAAAAATAAACAATATTAAAAATGACGGAAATGGATTCAGTAGGCGATTCTGAACAAAATACTTTCCAGATGTGCATTAAACATGTTACATGTTATATATATATATATATATATATATATATATATATATATTTGTGTATATGTATATATGTATATATATATATATACACAAATATATATATATAATATATTATTATATATATATGATATATGTTATATATATATATATATATATATATATATATATATATATATATATATATATATATGTAGCATGGTTACACATTAACACAACACAATAGACGGCAAAAGAAATATTTTGGTGGTCAATAGTATACAAGTGACCACCGAAATATTTATTTATTTATTTAAAAACTTTCTATACACGGAGCGTATAAAGGTGGACTTAATGCCGTAGGCATTCTGTCCCAGTCTACCTTAGAGTGGTGCAGAGAGTAAAGTAGGTGTATTCCAGAATTATGTGAAGCAGGACCTTTTTAGCATAGATCTAATACACATATACATAGTTTAAAATACATACATACATTTGATACCACAAGATTATAAAATAATTATATAAAATAAATAATAATTATATCTAAACTATACATATCTAAGAATAACAATATTAAATATATAATTATATACATAAATATCTATTTATTTATATACATATACAAATTATTCAGATTCTTCTGGCAACTTATCCAATAACAGCTGTTTTACTTTTAATTTAAAGCTATCCTTTGTAGTAGACATCCTGATATCTAGAGGAAGGGCATTCCAAAGAAGGATTGCCTGAATGGGAAAGGAAGAGTGAATTAAAGCGGAAGTATGGGAAGAAAGTAAGAGGAGATTATGGGAAGAACGAAGGTCTCGATCATGGTTGGAACACAAGTATTGAAAATAAGAACTAAGGTATTTTGGGGAATTGGGAGACATAAGGATAGAGTAAAAAGTAGTGAGGGCACGCATACTGCGTCTTTGACGAATAGGAAGCCACTTCAACTGAGAACGATAAGTAGATACATGATCATACTTGCAAAGATTAAAAATAAATCGAATGCAGTTATTAAGAAGACGATCCAGTTTATTGAGAAGTTCTGCATTCAGGTCATAGTAGCATACATCATCATAGTCGATCAACGGGAAAACCAAAGTTTGCACAAGCATAGTCTTGGTCTTGGGTGGAAGGAAGTTCCTTAAGCGATTTAGAGCACGTAGGGTACCGGTAATTTTCTGACTGACTTGAGTTACTTGGTTTCGCCAACTCAAAGTGCAATCCATGTGTAAACCAAGGTTCTTGACTACTGGACAGAAATTTATAGCGGTCTTATCGTACATTAGCGAAGGCAGAGTTGTTATGTCTAATCTTGTGATTGACCATTGGTTGCCAATAATAATGGCTTGGCATTTGTTGGGGTTTACAGACAAGCCAAACTTGTCTGACCAAGTTTTAATTGCAAGTAAATCCCTGTTAACCTTGTGCATTGCTACCGAAACATCCTCAACAGTTGCCTGAGAGTAATTCTGCAAGTCATCGGCATACAAATGATAAGCACACTGAAGATTTTGTGTTAAGAGATTAATAAACATAGAAAATAACAAAGGAGAAATAATACCGCCTTGAGGAACACCAGAGTTGTTGTCACGCCAGTTCGATGATGAGTCATTGTGGTGGACAGACTGCTGGCAACCCCGAAGATAACTTAAGAAACAATCCAAAGGATCAGATGAGACCTTAAGATGGGAGAGGAGGGAAATTAGGATGTCGTGACTGACGGTATCAAAGGCATTTGAAAAATCAACCAAAGTCAACACTTTGACCTTGGTGTTTTCCACGCCCTCCCTAATATCGCCAGTCACTTTACGGAGTGCGGTAGAAGTGCTATGTCCAAGCCTGAAACCAGACTGGAAAGGACTCAATAGGTTGTTGATGTATACAAACCTGGACAGTTGCTGTTGCACACAGGACTCAAGAACTTTGGATAGGAAAGG
This sequence comes from Euclidia mi, assembly GCA_944739405.2. Taxonomy (NCBI): domain Eukaryota; kingdom Metazoa; phylum Arthropoda; class Insecta; order Lepidoptera; family Erebidae; genus Euclidia; species Euclidia mi. The sequence continues at coordinate 24,425,624 of OX123197.2, forward strand.
AAGAACAGATATGGGACAAAAATGCGACGGGAGAGGAGGATTTTGGATTTTTGGCAAAGGAATAACGTATGCTTTACGCCATAGGGATGGCAAAGTGCCAGAAACAAGGGCAAAATTTGTGATATGAGTGATGGCTGGGAGGACTTGATCCAGGATAGTGGTAATCATTCGTCGACTGATGTTGTCACTTCCATTAGCATTGGATTTGATGGAAAGGATTGCCTTTTTGATCTCATTCGATGTCAGTGGAGAAAAGTAGAAGGATTCGATATCGGGTTGGGTTAAACCAGCTAAGTAGTAGTACGGTGAACTCACCGTGAGGCACTTAGTTTGGTGATCCAGTGACGTGGTAGTTGTGAAATGTTTATTGATATCATCCAAATTAAGCACACCAAGGCAGTCAACACGACGCTGCTTGCCGTTGCCTAAGGTTCCGAGGAACTTCCAGACATCGGCAGGGGATGAGGATGAAATGTTATGAAGTATGTGTTGGCGTATTGCGTTGGGTACCATCTGATTACACCGATTTCATGCAGACTTGAACAGACTCCAGTTCTCTTCACAGCGGTCCTTTTTATAATTACGAAAAGCCCGGTCCCTACGGCGCATCGCCATACGCACGCCTCTCGTAACCCAGGGTGCCAGTGAACGCTTTAATTTTATTTTCCTTGTAGGTGCATGGACGTCATACAATTTACAGATGGTAGTGTTAAACAAAAGAACTTTATCATCAATCCTGGTCCCAGATTCCATGGGTTCCCAGTCGATTAAAGCCGCATCTTCCTGAAGTTTGTTTAAATCCATGTGACCAAAACAACGTCTGTGCAGAACTTTAGGTGAGGATTTGGGAGGTTTAAGGCGGTATGAAAGGAAAATAAGGTCGTGACGGGAAAAACCAGGAGCAGGATGTTGACCATGGAAAGAGGCTAGGGTAGGAGAAGACGTGATGATTAAGTCGAGCCAAGTATCCTCTCCATCATTGTTATGGTGAGTGGGTTGCAGTGGCAAGATGTGGAAGCTGGCTGACTCAATGACATCACGGAGTTTACGGGAACGACTGGATTGGTGAGAAAGAAGGTTGGTGTTGAAATCGCCCATAACAATGAGATGTTCATACTCTGACCCTAAAGATTCCAGTATCGGCTCGATACTGGAGAAATAATCAAGGGCTGGTGGGCAATAGACGACGCCAACAACGGCCTTGGCCCCTTTGACGTCAGTCTCGAGGAACAAATATTCTGCAGGTGAAGATGCCGGTAATGAAGCCAGAATTCTGTAAGGAATGGCACTGCAGATATACATTGCGACACCACCCCCTTTCCTGCCGACTCGATCATTCCGAATTAGAATGAAGCCGGGAAGAGAGTACGACGTAGAAAGGAGTTCGGGTTTAGGCCAGCTCTCCGAAACCAGGATGACATGCACATTATACTCAGAGAAAGCCTCCAACAAGTCGCTATGATGGCTAGGTAAGCTTTGAGCGTTTAAGTGGCAAACATTGAGCGATGATTGTGATCGCTGACCAATAAATGTTTGACGTAAGCAATCACCCAATGTGCCCTCGAGAGAACAAAACCTACTGTTATCAGAGTTATCAGATATAACACCAAAATCATTGGCAGACAAATTAGCGTCATCATCAGAACAAATATCTATTAATTAAATATAAAATATACTATTATACAAATATAAATATAATAAAGTTAAATATTTAAATATGTAAATAAGAAACAACAAAACTTAAGAGCGTAATAACTACATCTCTGCACCACCCGCCAGCTTACACAAACAATTATAAATAAGCAATAAATAAACGTAAACACAACATAAGCAGTATTACACTACACTTAAATTTTATGCTATAACGAAACGCAATTTCCGAACGTTTCATGTTGCAAACATTGTTTTGACAGTTGGCAGATTTATCACTGTCAGTAATGTCAGTGCTGCGTACTTAGAATATAAAAATTAGAAAACAAAACATTTAATATCGGAAAGACAATGTGGGTAATGAACAACGAACAAGTAACTAATATATAATACAAAATATAAACAAATCTAATATGCGTAGGCAACAGAAGACGCAAGTAGAAAGGGCCAGACTATTGACTATTTTAAGAACAGAATCCCTGCAGTCTTCTTTCTCTTCTTCGGCCAGTCGCAGAAATAATAGAGCCTTGCGCCTGTGCCTGGTCTCCATGACATCAATTGAATGGCAGCATTCATTAATCTGCCTACGCAAATGACTCAACATTGAGAACATGAGCTCTCTAAACGTGCAAAACTCCTCGGCAACCTTCGCAACTGTTTCCTTAGCCGGACCGACAACATGCAGCTGTGCCTCTAGTTCAGCCATCCTTCTGGAAAACGACTCCTCAAGGTTGTCCTGTGCCTTCCTGGTGTCATCAAGTTGAGACATTATTGTGTTCTTCAAGTGACAGTGAATATCAATTGAAAATACAAGTTTGTGTGAAGTGCTGGCAGGTGGTGTATTAAACTGGATTTGCTTTTATATAAACAGTACTGCTTTTGTAAGTAGCTTAATTTTGAATAGTAATCTAGCCAATTTTACTTTAATAACAACTTTATAACATTTTAAATTAATTAAATTTAAATTAGAAATTTTATGATGTGTGTTCACTTTTTGACACCTACCGCCCAAAACCAAATATCTATCATCTATCTTTCACTAACGTAGGTAATAAACAACGAGAAAGAGCGAGACATAATATCTTGCTCGCGCTTGACAAGCGCACCTGGCGATGCGCTTAGACACGTTATGACAAGTAGGTACAACCAGAAATATCTATCTATCAGTGAGTGTCGTAAAAACTATTTTTAAAACTTCACTTGTTTACAAAATGTGCATAATTTAATAATTATGAACAAGACGGTGCCGGTGTGGAATGTTCCACATCATCTTGATGTTGACTTGACACCCCAGGACTTTCTCACTGTGGAGAATGAGACGACGAGAGAACAAATGCCGAGTAGTTAATTAATTAAGATACTAGCTGCTTTTGAAACAGTGAAAAGATGTGATTTGTGAGGAAACAGTGAAGTGTTAAGTGGACTAAAGAAATGTGATTTAAGCCTGTAAGTTATTTGATTTTTTTTATTATTCTATTATTGTAACTATTTACATTCACAAATTTAAACACGCCGTTCTTGTTTATTTCTCTCATTGATATTCTTTTACTTTATCGATCAATAATGCTAATTAGGTATGATAAAGTTAAGATAGTCACAATACTCACTTACGATGTTAAGAAATAATAGATCGTGCATGTTAATAATAAACAATAAATACTTCGACTATCTACTCCATAGCCTTAAAGTGTGATGGAAAGAAATACTCATAATATCTTTGGTAATATCAACAGTGGCCGACAAATTATTCAAACATCATTTTTGTAAGCCCCACTCTATCAGAGTGTGGTTTACAGACTGAATTTCAACCATTTCTTTTGTGTGCGTGCGCAGATTTACAATGACCACGATTTTCACTTTTAATTGAGTTAATAATTTCTTTAAAAAACATTATTTGCGCAAATAAAAAAAATATTTCAATGCATGCATTATGATTGTAACAATATATTCTAATTGGGGTGTCTGAGGATGTGCGTTATTTCCATTACACGTTGTATACACCACTATTTTTTAATTAGTACAAAACTTTAAGGACAGATTAGCGAAGATATTATTATCATATATGTGACGTAAGAATTTCATAATATCAATAAAGAGCAAAGTTATTATCATTTGTTTATTGTAGAAAATCTCACTTAAATCATAGTCATATTTTACAATCCATTCACAAATTCATTGATAATATTCCATCCTGCTCATTCGCATTCTCTCTGTCGCACTTATGATGTAGTTAGCCATAGAAAATAAAATGAAGAAAAATAATAAATGTAGGTAATTATTTTTTAATTCTACCCTCTCCTTCATACTTCATTCGAGCTTAGGACCGGTGAAATTTATCGTTTAACAAGTAATTAAATACGGAGGTATGTAATGAGAAAGCAAACAAATATCAAAATAAAAGAAGGTGTTCTGGACTAAAAGAAAAGAGTAATTTTGGCGTATTTATGAAGTTAGAATCATCTGCTATTTACAAATATTATTTTATCATCATCATGTCAGCCTAGAGACGTCCACTGCTGGACATAGGCCTTCCTCAAGGTGTGTGGAGAACACAGACTGATTTTGAGCCGCCCGCATCAAATTATTATTTACTTAAGTACGTATTATTTACTAAACTTACAAGTATTTCCATTGTCCTTCGAAATGTCCACCACCGTTGTCAAAAGCATCCAATATGCTCTGTTTTAGTTGTTTGACACTGACTGGCTCACTTTTGTACACTCACTATAAGATGTCTATGGGTACACAGCTGCACTCGCGATTTTTCCACTCAAAAAGTACGCACGAAGCATAGCTACATACTCCCGTGATATGAACTGATATGATAGGCCATCGCGTCGGGCAAACGTAGACAAACAATTAACTTTTGCAACAAAATTAGATACGCTCACTTTCGCTAGCAATTTAGTACTGTTTGTCGCATCGTCGGGGCGTGGCGTAGGTGCAGAGGGGCGGGGGGGGGGATATTTATCAATGGTTTATTTTACTATGATAGTACCCGGGTCATAGTATTAGTATTGCATTTACCAATTATCACGTATTTTTGTGGACAGTTTTGAGACAGTTTTGGGACTTAGTGTTTTTATTTTTTAACTACATAAATATGATCAGTTAAAGATACTTAGTGCTGTGTTAATTTTTTTGTGCTAATAAAAAAATAGCGGTGTGTATATATATAGTATATACCTATATATGTATTTATTTATATGTATGTATGGATATTTTATGTATTAAAATTTAAATTATAAGTATGTATTATATATAACATATATGACTGCCTCGTTGGTCTCGCGGTATAAATATGCGCGTGGGATTGGGAGGTCTCGGGTCCGATTCCCGGGTCGGGCAAAGTGTTATTGGGTTTTTCCGTTAGGAAATTCGCAGTAGCAGCACGGAGTCTGGTAATGTGCCCGGTACGGCAATAGGCTCGCCCCCTATTACGTGGGACCCAAAAAATCATGGCGAAATGTGGGTGTAATATTACACCTCTGCCTACCCCTTCGGGGATGCAGGCGTGAGTCTATAAATAAAAAAATAAAAAAAGTATGAATAATGTTGCGTATTCTCTTTAATTTTACTCTGTTTGTGTAGTACACAACACACCTGCCATGATCATCTCTGCATCACCTAAAGGTTGACTGGGAGAAAATGCCTATAGGCATTAAGTCCGCCTTGTGCAATGTATTTTGCAGGAAGTTTTTAAATAAATAAATAAGATATCCTTTATATTCACAGCCTGTAGACTTCGACTGCTAGACATAGGCTACCTGCTAAGCTCTTCCCGCAGACCGATCTTGAGCCGCTCGCATCAAGCCGCTTCCCGACAAGATCGTCGGCGTCGGTCTACCTTGGGAGAGGCCTAACCTTGATGCGTAAGTCTGGTGCGTGGCCGCATCTCTAGAACTTTTCCACTAACTTACAATAAAGGTCAATAGAATCTTGCAACAAAGGTTATACTAACGCCACAGTATAAAGACTTACAGTAGTTTGACGCCTTTGATCTTATAGAAAAAGCCGACAACGTCTAGACAAGTGTAAGGAGGCTAGAAGGCCAATTCTCGTATTTAACAGAGACTGACACTGGATTTTGACTGAACTGCGATTTAATTTTGAATTGACTCACAATTGGTATTCTGCTCCACTTAATCTCCTTATAGTATAATTTCGATATAATCAATTTATAATCTCTTGTTGATCTTAGAGGTAATGTCAAAAACTCAAAAACAAAAACATGAATTTTGCCATTGTATGGCAAAATACATTAATAGGAATGGTTATTGGATGCCAATACGTTTACATGCCAAATTAAAATTAATATACAACTAAGTAATAAAATTTCGGTAAGTAAATATATTGGTTCCTTGGATCGTGTGAATTATTTTCAATAGGTATTCAATAATGAAAAAAATTAATATTCAATAATAGAAATAATTCAGACATTATAAAGATTTTAACGATGGTAACGTACAATTGGGTTTTTTAATTCGTTTTTCCCTCCTGATAATTTTATCTCATTTGTTGAATTTCTCGAGCAAAAGTTTCGCGAATATTTCGATCTTGAAATAAATATTGTCAATGCTGGCAACGAAATACTTAACATGTTTGCATGTTGTCCACCAGGATCTCCTAGCCAGATCCCCCAGAGGATCCTCGTGAACTCATTAGTTGTGAAATTGTATAAAAGCAATTAACGTTTACAAAACCAGTGACTATCAGAAAGTTATCAGCCATCGATAGGGATTACAAAAATCAGGTGCATGCGATTTTCGACCTTATTGACGTAACTCAGAATTTATAATTTTAATAACGTATCAATGTCAGAAAGCAAGAAAATACCAAAAAGAAGTTTATCATGAATTGTCAATAAGGTCGAAAATCGCATGCACCTGTTTTTTGTAAGCCCTATCGACGGTTGATCATTTTATAGTCATTTGTTTTGTAGACATGAATTTGTCTTACACAATTTCTTTTTAAACTTATTTTAGATACCGTCCCCGTGGTAAAACTAGTGGCACATAATAGCTAAAGGCGATTCCTATGTTTATTAGCAAAATAGATCATAAATATTACCAGAAAAATATTCAACACTATTAGTGGTATCGTTGGGAATGTCAAATAAATCACGTCATCACGTCGTGTCCTTGGTAACAAATGTATATTTTTATTCCGTGCTTTTAAAAGTATCAGGTGCATGCTTTTTTGGTTCCACTCGCTATTTTATTTACAACTGTACTTCTGCCGTATAGCGAATCGGTCGAGTCCAAGAATCTGCCCAATTCACGAATCTGTCGAGTTGGGAATCTGCCGAATCACGAATCTGTCCATTCCAGAATATGTCGTATACCGAACAAGCGATTTGTCTTAACCTATTGTGACAACCCTACCAAAATAGGTAACAAATTTACAAGCTCTTAAGAAGCTGTTTCTCTGTTCGGTTTATTTACTCATGTGGTTATATTATGTACGATGGTATCATTGTGAAAAAACTAGAAATACCTTACCTGCTCTACTAATAATTAGCAGAATACCGTTCACACTAGTTCACACTTGGTTCAACTTTCGATGTAGTCCCGATCTCATTCAGGTGTCAGTTAAGTTACGAGAATACCATTTATGACGCCGAGACTAGATCGATATTGGAATTTGAACAAATATAATTACCAGAATTGGCCTTTAGGTCTGCCATATGTAAACAATACTTACTCAAACACCGTCTATTTATTTTAGAAAACATTACAATTGCTACGCTACATGGATATTATAATGTCAATCACTTATTTATTATATTAAAATAATTAACGATAAATAATTATTATAAAACAGCTTGCATTTTTCGTGCGCTTTGAATACAAAGTGTCGGTCAGCACCTATTTCAGCCCGACGGTGTCGTGGGACGCGGTTAAGGATATGAAGCATATATCAGATATCTATCTATCTATCTATTGCAGCCTTTTGTTGTTCGTCTTCGAACATAGCCCTCCTCTCCAATCTTCCATTTTCTCCTGTCTCTTGCCACTTGCCGTGTGGTTGACGGCATAGAATATTCACCACCAGTCACCACCCCCTATCTTCCCGTGGGTGTCGTAAGAGGCGACTAAGGGATAACACGATGCAAATACCAGCTTTGCGTAGAGACGGAAAACTCGACATCAAACCCTATACGACTGCCTCGTTGGTCTCGCGGCATAAATGTGCGCGTGGGATCGGGAGGTCCCGGGTTCGATTCCTGGGTCGGGCAGTGTTAGTGCCTGGTACGGCAATAGGCTCGCCCCTTATTACGTGGGACTAAAGTATATCCGGCGAAAAGTGGGTGTAGAAATACACCTCTGCCTACCCCTTCGGGGATAAAAGGCGTGACGATATGTATGTATGTATGTCTTGCCACTTGCATCCAGTTAGTACCGGCTTGCTGCCGGATATCGTCAGTCCATCTCTTAGGCGGCCTTCCTCTGCCCCGACTATTAGCGCGGGGTCTCCTCCCTGACTCCTGTGGTTCTCCTGATCCACTCATTAGTCTTGTGATCCATCAGTGAGACTCCGAGCATTAACCGCTCCATTGCACGCTGCGCGACTCGAAGCTTTTCAGCAGACCTCTCTGTCAGTGTCGCGGTTTCCATACCGTAAGTGAAGACGGGCAGAATGCACTGATTAAACATCTTGGTCTTCAGGTGTTGAGCAATTTTCTTAGAGCGAAGGATGTTGGCGATCGACCGAAGGATGTTGGCGTTCGATATATATCAGATATACTTGGCCGTTATCGTACAACCCAATTTCAAATAAAGCGATTGACATAGCTGTCATTTAATGGATGGGTGACCATGGGATCAGCTTGCAGAGCCTATTTTATCGATATTAAGTTTTTGCGGTTTTATTTTCGTGCAAACTACGTTTAGGTAAAGCAATAGACACCACGGTCATTTTATGGATGGGTGAATTAAAATCACACTTGAATCGAATATTACATTACAACGTAGATACATTTTTTAACGACAGCCATTTTGTTTACGTACAGTAATCACTACTTTATTCTGTGTTTTGGTCAAACATGATATATTGTAAAAAGTTAGTAGATTAGTACATTTAAAAATAATATAAATACCTAACTATAATTAATCAAATTTCCTTTTTTGGCATAAGTAAATTGATGAAATCGCAGATTTTTTTAATCCTTATATATTTAAATCTTTAAGCGGCCTGAAGATTTGCAATGTCTCATAGCACACGTCGTATGCACCATCTTAATTAATATTCATAAGCAAAAAATAAGTAATGAACAAAAAACAAGCACGCGCCAGCCCCTAAATTACGAACTAAAGCATACGCAGTTTGGTACCGCTCTTCCCGCGTCTCACCTCTTGCTCGCCGCACGATTGACCCGTCTAGACACGTTCGTCAAACGACTGTATGGATTATTAGACTGTGTTAACGCCATCTAGTGCAAAAGTCTGACTGATTAAATGTCTTTTAATAAAAAGACCACAAAGCCTCTTTTATTAGAAGACTTTGTTTGTTATTGAATTCGTCATTCGACATATTCATCTCATAGCATATTTTAATTGAACTTATTTGTGATAAAGACACACTTTATCCTACCTTTATTTAACTACCCAATTCTCATTTGTAGAGCGGCACACATACGAGCATACGGTTAAAAAGTTATAAGAAAATGGAATATAAAAAGTCGAATGCATGAATTCACAGGTAAATTAAATGTCTACTAAAACTGCGAAGAAATCACGTAAACAAGAAATTTTATGTAAACTAGCTACCATAAAATATTCATTTCGCACTTGAAATCTCCAACTAAAATCAGTCTCTTGCTAACAAGCCAATTTTAACTTACAATTCTCACAGTAATAAATTTTGCTGATTTATCAAACCAATATTGACTACACGGAGTACCAACTATTCGAAATGCAATCCCTCGTTCAGCTGGATCTTTCTCAAACAGCTTGCGCAATTCTCTAATATCAATATTAACGACTTGCTAGTCCGTTGCGTCTAGTCAAAAACATGCGAAAGCCTCGTTAGTAAGAATACGATATTTTGAGATTACACTTTTTAAAAGTAGTTTTTATTAACCATGCTGTGAGTGTCCTCGTTTATCACTGAACTCTGTTTGTGCCGGATTTTTAAAGAAATCCGATCGTAGGACGATTTCAAGGTCGAAACAGTACATTTCTAAATAAAAGCACTTCTACATTATTATATATGGCAGTTAATAACTATATTTAATTAATAATAATAATTTTATTGGCACAATCAGTATTACAATGTTGTTTTTACAATAAATGCATTAATCAGTTTACATAGTAATGAAATATGACCCCATGCTAGGAAATTCCTGTGTTATGGGGACATCCTTCCGTCCATCGTTATAAATGTATTACGTTACTTACAGGGGTTTATATATGTGATCAAACATTGTAGGCACAAGAGTATTGGGACAAATAACAAAAATAAGGAAAGAAATAATAATCATTGTGTGTGCGCGCGCGTGCGTGCGTGCGTGCGTGCGTGTGCGTGTGTGTGTGTGTGTGAGTGCGTTTGTGTGTGTGTGTGTGTGTGTGTGTGTGTGTGTGTGTGTGTGTGTGCATGGGTGTGTGATTATAGCAGGCGAGCAGATACTTTTAAATGCTCGGTGGTTTAATAATGTCTTCAGTGTTATCGTAATCTAAGCCTAGGAGAAATTCTTTAGTGTTACGCTTACATTGATATGCGTTTAATGTGTGTATGTTTAATTTCGATTGAAGTTTATTGTATAACAATGAGCCTAAAAATGGATAGTGACGCTGTGCGAAGGTAGTGTTAACACGGAGTTTTGGGCATAGTGGTAATGGGCGTCTTTTTTTATTGGTATTGTTTGATACGGTTGGTGGTAGAGTACGGTGTTTGCGTATTATTGCGCGATGAATGTAAAGCTGTCTTACTGTGAGGACTTTAAAGTCGTGGTATATTTGACGAGTAGGGTAGCGGAAAGGTCTATTTAAGATGACTTTGATCACGGCACGTTGCGCTCTCTCCAGTTCAAGAATAGTAGTCTTCGCAGCCCCTCCCCAAGCCGTGATGCAGTAACTAAGTATCGATTCACAGAGCGCACTGTAGACCATACCCAAGATATTTTTGTGCGCTGAGATTCTTAACTTTTTAAAAACATATATAAGCTTTCTGATACGGGATGACATAGATTGAAGATGTTTTTTCCAGGAAAGGCAGGCATCGAGCTGTAATCCAAGGTATTTTATAGTCGGAACCCTTGTGACCATTGGGCATTGACAGTTTTGGTCCAATAAATTGCAACAATGAGCTTTGATTTCGATCGAGTGTTCAGGTGGTAATGTTGATGGGCGCGTACTAAATACCAACATGTTGGTTTTTTCGACGTTCAGCGTAAGACTATTTTTTGCCAACCAATATACCACCTGCCTCAACACTGATTCTGCTACTTTCTTTGCTGTCTGCCAGTCATGTCCGTAAGTAATGATCGCAGTGTCATCCGCGTACGCTATTACTTGGGCAGAGGGGTGAGATAGATCACACAACTCATTGACATAGATCGAGAAGAGAAGAGGGCTGATAAGACTACCTTGAGGAACACCAAACTCCACCGGTTCGTCATTACTAACGTATTTACCAATCTTGACGCATTGGCTTCGACCGGTAAGAAAACTTTTAAATAAAGAGTAGGCGGCGCCACGAACCCCAATCGATTCTAGCTTGTATAGCAAGATGGGTATAGAGACAGTGTCAAATGCCTTCGAGAGGTCTAGGAAAATACCAAGACACTTAAATTTCTTGTCAATTTTATCCACAATGTAGTCAAGCAAGTTAGAAACTGCATCTTCTGTAGAAAGACCCTTTCGGAATCCATATTGGTTTTGCGAGATAAGTCTGTATTTATTTACGTATCCGTTGAGATAATTGAAAAGCAATCTCTCCAAAATTTTAGAGATAGCTGGTAGTAACGAAATTGGGCGATAATTATTGACACTGCCTCTATCACCCGACTTGTGAATAGGGAGTATCAGGGCTTTTTTTAAAGCATCTGGAAATATGCCTGTAGATAGGGCTAGATTGCATATGTGTGTTATTGGTGGCACTAGGATGTCTCTCGTATATTTGAGTAGTTTGGAGGAGATACCATCCCAACCCGCCGCACTGTCAGTTCGAAGTCCAGTAATTATGCGCTTGACCTCTGCCTCGTCTGTTTCTAGTAAAACCAAGGAGTTAACTGACGGTCCATTGGTTTTAAAGAATGACTGAGGAGATTTCTCAGAAAGGTCTATTTTACTGGCTAAATTACTTCCAACTTTCGTGAAATAGGAGTTAACTACGTTGACCGATTTCTGGGGTGAGTAGTGGGCCTCAAGGAGCTCCGTAGGTAAAGATGAGACCCTTTTAGTGTCTGTTATGTCCCTAATAGCCTTCCACATTTTTTTTGGGTTGTTCTTGGATTTCAATAGTTCTAGGCTCTCATATTCGAGTTTCAGTTTCTTTAACAAGTTATTGCAAAAGTTGCGATAACGCAGGTAAGTTATCTTGAGAATAGAATTATTAGGTTCTTTGTTCGACTTTTTATGCATTTTGTCTCTATTCCAATTATTTTAATTACTTACTCAGTACTTTCTAAGCACCTCGGTTAGGCACGTCAATAATGAAAAATACCGTCCAATTGAGAACTTTCCCTCTTTTTGCAGTTGGCTAAAAATTTATCAAACACACACACAAACTTAAGAACTACCTACTTAAGTTTGTGTGTATGGAACCAGTATCATCAAATAAGTACTAGATATACAAATGATTTCCATTTTTCTCAACAAGGTTGCCATGGCCTTTATTACAAGTCTTGACCATGTCAATAAAAGCTCCAATGCATGTTCGCCAAAAAATTAATACTAATTTCTCGATTGTTCAAACGCGATTTGAATGAGATCAAAATAAAATTTGCTTTGTTTTGTTTTTTAAGTTTGTTTGTTTGTTAAGTTTACAACAAGCTTGTTAACCGTTCTTTCCAAAATAATTGTATCAAATTGAAGCATTGAAATGTCTGTTTGTATATCTATATACCTATATATATGTCTCCGGTAATCTCTGAAATGCCAGATCATATTTCAATCAATCTTTCACTGGAGCATAAAGGCCTTTGTAGGACTACATATCATCATCAGCCCTTAACAGTCCACTGCTGAACTAGGCCTCTCCTTTGAAAGAAGGAATTGGCCTACTATACCACGCTGGCCAAACGAGTTGGTATAGGTTTTGTATCAAGTTTTCCCTCTTTCATAGTACTGTTCTCTGCATAATATGTTCTTTCTGTCGGCTCTTACGACACCCGTGGGATGATATAGGCTGGTGACATTCCGTATTCTTAATCCGTCACCACACGGACTACATATAGGCTGGCTAATTTAACCCCGGTGGCGCTGTCGATGAGATAACTTGGGTGAAATCGCAGGGCACAACTAGTTTATAATATAGATAAATGTGCATTTGAATATATTCCCGAGATTGCTATTTATCAAAATTTAACGCATGCTCACTATTGCATGCATAAATTAGGCATTATGGTAAATAGATATAGCTATTCATTACGTAAATTAATATCGGGTAAATCATATAATACATGCTAACATAATTTATGTAAAAAAGAATTTATAATATAATAATGCATATTTCACTGAGACCGCATTATCAGTACGTAATAATAGATGTAAATAGATACGTATAAATATGAAGAGTTCTATTCTACACACGGACTACATTTTACAGTAATTATGGAATACACGTGTGGTACTGACCACATCGCAGACACATCGAAACTACGCCACTGCTACGATACGCAATATCATACAGCGTGCCTGCACCATGATGGTCTGCAGGTACGATGCGCAACCACAGCACAACAACTGACTAACTACATATAATCACATGTTGTAGAGAACCACAGCCTAGCCACAATTAGTCGCAATGCTGTGCTATGGTGCATATGTATCAAGCCTTATAGTATAAATTGTATATTTATGAGGATATATTTAGGATCTGCCACTTTATATACCTATTAATTATGACTGTATCCGTGATCACGGCGCTTGCAACAATGCTCAATGCCAGAATATCGTAATGTGCCGTAGTTTTAATGCGTCATCAAAATAACGGCACATGGTATGTATGCTAAATTTATTATACCATCAGCACGTTGTATTCTATCAAGAGAAGTCATAATGAATTACATTCATAAATGTTAATTCAGGTATTGTATAGCAGTGTGATGTTCATAATTATACTATATGTATATTCTACTGATTGCATTGTATTGAATTATTGAGGTTAGCGCGTAATTTTAGCCCGCGGCTTAATAGCCTAGCCTTTGGCAATTGGCAGTATGGGTGTTACAGATTAGCGTGAATTTATGAAAACTATATGGCAATGTTGCTGAGCAAGGCAATAAACGAAAGCAAACAACATTAATACTTAGTTATTCTGAAACGTTAATTGTTATCTTGAGAGTCGTTAAGTTCTTTTTCACTGTCTTCACGCCTAAACGGCCTAAACAACAACGGTCAAGAACCTCGAATACTTTACACGATGTTAACAATGTTTTTTCTATAGACGCCCGACTGTACCCTCGAATGGGGTAGGCAGATTTCGCTATTATATTAATTTTAGGTATCACGTAATAAAAATATTCTGATGTTAAAAATTAGGCTGGATGGACCGTCAGTTATAAGTTCGTTTCTTTTGGATTTTGTAGAAAGTGTAACTACATACATACATACATACATAGACACACGCCTGTTTCCGGGAGGAGTACGCAGAGACTACGGAACGTCATTTGCAACGATCCTGACATATCTCCCTTGCTTCATACACTCCCATCAGATTCCTAATGCATGCTCTTCTGTTCAGGGTGCCTACTTCTAACCTGTCCTGTTTTTGGGTGCCTGGTCAGAAAACGTCTGCCTAGGTCTTCCCCTTCGTCCTGTTCCATTCACACTTGCCTTATATATCTGCTTGGTCAGTCTTTCGTCATTCATCCTCTCCACGTGCCCAAACCACCTTAGCATACCTTTCTCGATGCTTGTGACTACATCTACTTTTACCCCACAACACTCACTTATCACACAATTCTTTACTCTGTCAGTCAAAGACACACCATACATACTTCTCAGTGTTCTTTTTTCTACAGCATTTATTCTACTTTCATGACTCTTCTGCCCTACCCAGCTTTCACTACCTTACATAAGTGTAGGTACTAACACCCCTCTATGCACAGCCAAACGTGCCTTTTTGACTGTTCATAAAAGCCTTCAAAGCTCCATTCACCCTATATGCATTAATTCTCCTTTCAATATCGTCTTAATTTTTACCATTCCTAGTAAACAGCGCGCAGCATACCTAAATAAGAGAGAATAATAATATTATACAAAATCATTCACTTGTTCCACTCGTTGTCCATCGATCATAACATTACAAGCCGTAACACATTCCTCCTTTTCAAAAACCATAACTTTCGTCTTGCTCACATTCACTTTCTTTCTTTTCCTCCCTAAAGCACCATGCATGATTGTTGCCATCTCCTGCAACTCCTCCGCTGAAGACGCAAGTATTACCTGATCATCAGCACAAAGGAAGCATTTGAGGAATAACTCTGGTGTGGCATGCAACCACACCGTGGAGTAAGGAAAATATAGAAAGAGTATGTCGGGGTTGAGAGATTAGATTGAGAGTGAAAGGGGACAGAGTGAATACGGGACTAAGCATATATGCGATATATAAGATAAATATGCGTGAAATGGAGTCTCTTACCTGATTTTGCTGGTCTTCCAGGTGCCTTGATTTGCTCTGTTATTGTAACAATCCCAAGAAGTTCTCCGATACGAAGCCGGCCGGCTGACGATAGGTACTTGCCACGTGTTTTCAAAGAGTCCATTCACACGCACAATATCCAACACAATAGATGAAATCACAATATATTATTAGAAAAGGCGGTTCTAGATACTATTGTAACGGATGGATTACAATGATACCGGTAAAGAGTCCCGAAATTCACAATTATCAGCTAGAAGCGAGTTTTAACCTCGCGAGCACACGGCGGTTGGAAAAGAAGTTCGTTCAAAAAGGCACGACGTGAAGTTCGCCGCGATGATAGCGCCACCAAGTGAAGATATCCAAACACGCATGCCATATGATGTTTATCAAATCAGAGACCAATTAATGAATTTTACAGTTATAAGAAATTACTCTCAATCCTTGTGGAAAAATCCTAAATTGGATTATGAGCCGATAAATATCAATTAAAAGTGTGAGCTCGCCTCACCATGCTCCCACCCTTGGAAGGACGCGAGTGCTTTTAAAAGGAAAATGATAAAACTTATAAAGTTTGGTTGACCTAAATCATGATCAACAAAATAAGCTGTTAGCTAAGAGCGTTGAAGCTTTATGGCTGAATGCGGGCGTAAACGATATTTATAAGTTACTTAAGCCTAATTACTAACCTAACACTTTACACTTATATATTAATCATCATTGCGTTGGGATAGGATATAATTTAACGATAGCTCGTTTAAAATTACCGAACTTCGTCTTAACCATTGCTACGCGAGCTACGTTATTCTGATAACGTAGCTAGTAGTATAAAGGCTCTGGCCTTTATATACCTCCATGATAACCCCTAAAGGCCAACTAAGAGGGGTGGAATTGTCCAGTCCAACAATTACGACAGTGCCAACTTGTACAGGCTTGCCTGGAGTAGCCCATTTTTGCCTCACTTGCAGCGTATGCAAATACTCAAGATGCCATTTTTTCCAAAACGATTAGACCATACTATCCAACAATTGTTTACGCTGTGCCAGACTAACACGCTGGTCAGACAAATCGGCTGCTGGCAGGTACGTTAACGGTGTCGACATCAAGAAGTGAGCGGGAGTAATGACTTCCGGATGAGGATCTGAAGATATAACGCTTAGAGGACGCGAATTCATGATACACTCTATCTGAACGAGGACGGTTTGTAATTCCTCATAAGTGAAAATTTGGCAACCGATTACCCGGTAAAAATGCGTCTTTAATGATTTAATGTTTGCTTCCCACATAGAACCGAAGTGTGGGGAGCGAGGTGGAATCATTTTCCACCTTAAGCGGCGCGTTGAGAGCTCATCTAAAAGAGACGAATTAAAACTAGGATTCCTTAAAAAACTATACAGGTCATCTAGTTGTGCCCTGGCACCGACGAAATTAGTAGCGTTATCTGAATAAAGACAGCGCTCAAAAACATCGGACGTTAAGTCAGAGACAAGCTCTACGTGGACGACTTTGGTTACCAGGCACACGAACAAACAAATGTAAGCCTTTTGCGTACGTTGTCCTCTGCGTCGGGCGAGGGTTATACGAATGGGGCCAGCATAATCTACTCCAATGTGGACAAATGCCTTGGATTCAGACACCCAACATTTGGGAAGGTCAGCCATCATTGGTGTAGGATGCGTCGGACTAACTCGAAAGCAGGTGTTGCATTGCCGCAACTGAGACCGTATGACAGTCCTGGCATCTAGTATCCAAAATCGCTGTCTTCAAATAGACATAAGAAGTCCTGGCCCAGTATGACAATGCATCACATGATAATGCCGAATTTTCAGATCCACAACATGGTCATGTTTTGGCAGCAGTAATGGGTGCCTAGCTTCAAAGGGGAGACCGGATTTGGAGAGCCTATCACCGATGAGTAGGAGGCCTTCGTCGTCCAAGAACACAGCCAAACGCTGAAGCTTCTTGGGCAGTAATTTGCCAGATTTGATGAGCTTAATGTCATCAGAAAAGTGTACAGATTGCACAGCTCGGATCATAACTCGTTTCGCAGCTGACAGACTCTGAACGGAGCGAGGCTGGCAATCAGCCTTTGGATACACAAATTTAAGTACATAAGCAACGATACGCAATAATTTATCCCATGAAGAGGCACGCGATGCCACTTGACATAGGAGCGGTTGTTTCAATCGAGTGCTTACCGTCAGTACGCTTGCCCGGAGCTCGGGAAGCTCCTCATAATTAGTAGGCGAGAATGGTTTTACAGGCCACTCTTCCGGAGGGCTACAAAGCTAAGGTGGACCATTCCACCAAAGCTCATGGAACACCAATTGAGAGGGAAGGATACCGCAAGATAAACAATCGCTGGGATTCTCAAGACCAGTCACATGATAAAAATTGCGAATTGCGAAAATTATGCAGTTTCGGAGAAAACATTTACCAAAAAATTTACATAAATGTATGAAATTTTTACGTACAAATTAATTACGTACGTAAATCAGGTTCAACATACTATCGTATCCGGCTCGAAGGACCAAACAATTTTGGTGTATGCAACCACGCCGTGGAGTAAGAAAAATATAGAAAGAGTTTGCCGGGGTTGAGAGATTAGATTGAGAGTGAAAGGGGACAGAGTGAATACGGGAGTAAAGGATAAACATGCGTGAAATGGAGTCTCTTACCTGATTTTGCTGGTCTTCTAGGTGCCTTGATTTGCTCTGTTCTTGTAACAATCCCAAGAAGTTCTCCGATACGAAGCCAGCCGGCTGACGATAAATACTTGCCACGTGTTTTCAAAGAGTCCATTCACACGCACAATATCCAATACAATCGATGAAATCACATTATATTATTAGAAAAGGCGGTTCTAGATACTATTGTAACGGATGGATTACAATGATACCGGTAAAGAATCCCGAAATTCACAATTATCAGCTAGAAGCGAGTTTTAAGATCGCGAGCACACGACGGTTGGAAAAGAAGTTCGTTCAAAAAGGCACTACTTGAAGTTCGCCGCGATGATAGCGCCACCAAGTGAAGATATCCAAACACGCATGCCATATGATGTTTATCAAATCAGAGACCAATTAATGAATTTTACAGTTATAAGAAATTACTCTCAATCCTTCCTTTTGGAAAAATCCTAAATTGGATTATGAGCCGATAAATATCAATTAAAAGTGTGAGCTCGCCTCACCAAACTCATTCATCTTTTATGTACAGTCACTATGTTTCAAATCTTGCAAACAACTGTGTAACTACAACAGATATATTATCTTTATTAAATAAACATATTGATATGAAAGACCAATTGTACCGCGAGCTACGATACAGATAATCGTGCTTTTCTATGATATGATTTTAGATCACATCAGAAGAACAATAGATAGAAAAGTCTTATAACGTTCTAAATTATTCTAAAACAATAATTGTCGATACAGAATATTGTTCATTCAGTCATCGATCACCACAACTAGTGAATGATTACACAATCAGTCAGGTACAATATATTGTAACTATTTGAGACGCCAATAAAACCAAAAATGGAAACTGCATATTAGATATTTAGTATTTGAAAATCAAAATAAATCTAGTAATAAAAATGGCAAACAGAATAAAAATAGCATTTATTCAAATAGAAATACTCGTAGTTCATAAAAAAGCAACATAATATTTAAACATCAGATATTTAGCGCAGCAGTTCAAGGAATCCAGCCAGCGCTCGACAGTCGACCTGCCATAAATTCACTTGTACCGTTCAGAAACGAGCCCGCTATAATTAACTAAGTAAACACTTTTAATTGCTTCAACTAAATTAACCGTTGTAACAAAAATAACGATTCAGTCGAATAGTGTTCCTAGTAGGTTGTAATAATTTATCGCGTCTTCTGGCTAATTAGTCACGTGAATGAGGCCGGCGCGCCTCGTGCCTGACACATTAGCATTACGCCACGTCAGTGCAGCTGCGGGCTACTTTGGCGCCGTATTTTTCAATCACTCATTACTAGAAATAGGTAAATATATTTTGGTCAGGACTGACTAAAGTGAAGGCATATAAAATACATACTCTTTCGTAGTAACGGATTGTTGAATTCCTGGGTTACACTACTACGCCGTAGCACTGTGCCAAAGCATATCCAAGGAGGTATACGTCGTAGCACTAAGCCACTCAAAGTTTTGTAGATGCTTTTTACAAAAATTTGAATCATTTCGCCGAACGCTCTTTGTGCATGCCAGTAGGCTGCTACGTGACACCGAACCTACCAAATGTTCCGGATAGGTATTTGATATTATATTAAAAATATATACTTAATAAGATAAGACAAATCAAATTTAAGCCCATAGCCATGTCTATAAACGCTTCCGAAATTCTTAAACTGGCTCATAGCTAAATGAAACTCACGAACAGGAAGGCACAGTGATAGCGGCATTGGCGTCACGACGACATAGCTGCGTCATTGTGCCATTTACCAGATTATAGTGATCTCGTTTGTTAATAAATTGGAGTCAGAGGCGGTCGCGCCGATTAAGAACGCAATTAAGCGAAATTAAACAGCGCCGCTTCGTTGTATTCGCACCCGCCATCTCCGCTGAACAAATATTACATTTTAATTTCTCAGAAAGTGTTTAGTACAGCGGAGGTTGTTGTTTGATCCGACGCCGTAGTAACCCCCCTCTCCTCTCTCACCCCTCCTGCCAGCTCTCTGCCAGTATTACAGCGATATTGTTGTTCATTACAGCAACTATTTATTTATTTTAAACTTCATATACAAAAAGTACATACTAGTAGGCGGACTTAATGTCATGGGCATTATCTAACAGTCTGCCTGACTGGGTGGTGCAGAGAGGAAGAAGTAGGTGTATTGTATAGTGTGAGGGGAATGTACTATTAACTTAATTATGTAGAACATGATAGACTTGCATATTATATTATAAATAGTTAGAATAAATAGATTAATACATAAACTTAGTACATACATGATTATCAAATAAAATACATAAACGTATTATATATAAATACATATAAATATATATGTACATATATAAATATATCTATCATAGATTATGGTTGTGACTTATTATTAGATACAGTCGCAGACTCAGCCAACAGGAGTTCCTTCACTTTGGACTTGAAAGTAAGTTTGGTTTTAGCCATTCTGATCTCAGGAGGGAGCGCATTCCTTAGAAGGATGGACTGAATTGCGAAAGAAGAGTGAAGAAAATTAGTTCTGTGAGTAGGAACCATGAGTTGGAGATTACTGGAGGAGCGAAGGTCTCGCTCATGGTTAGCGCATAGATACTGATAGTCATATATTTGGGGGAAGAAGGAGATGTAAGAATATAGTATAGAATAGTGAGAGCACGCAGACTACGGCGTTGACGTATAGGAAGAAGGTTATTTTTACGAGATTGGGAACGATAAGTAGACATATGGTCATAATGATGCTTGGATGGATGAAATGCCAAGATTATACCGCTGTGGTAAATAAAACTCTACGTTAATTTAGGCGCTGAGATATAAATACTAAACTAACTAATAATCTACTTATAGACGAGGCGTCGCAACGGAGTGGAGTTTCGTTCGCGGTTACTCTGATTAAAAGTCAATCAACGCGATAGTTCATCAACTTTTCAGACATGCTCAGCTAAATTCTGTTTACATCGCATTTGATAAATGTCCTAACAAACAGTGCTGAGATCGACTATTTAGATAAATGTGTGCGCATCCACACATTCACATAACAAACACGCAAATCCATCGAAGCATGAATGTCGTTACTATATATACTGCAATACGCAAAGTAATAGTGCATAAAAGTAAGAGATTCAGTGACCCTGCACCACAAACAACAGACATTACCTCGAGACACGATCAAGGGTTTCCAGTTCAGTGGCTACTGACAGCCGGCATACATTACACGAAACTTAAGTAATCTGCGCGTGCACTCGGGCAAGCCTAACGAATGCACAGTATACATCACGTTTCTGACACGCGCCGTGACTAAATCATGATATTTTATCGATATAAACATGCCTGATCAGACATTTATTCACACACACCGTTTCACTGACATCATTTTGATGCTTACACAAAAAGATTTTAGTTGAAACATAATTCGTCCAGGTGTTATTCGTCCCAGTAAACAAAAGCCAGTGGACTAGTACAAGCAAGAGCATTGAAACTTTTAGCAATCATGATGAGAAGAAAATAAGAGATTTAGAATATAGGCTAGTATATATAACTAGTAGAGTAGTAGAGCAGTAGTAGAGTAGTACTAGAGTAGTAGAGCCTCTTGCTGATTTCAGCATGAATGCCGGCTCGACAGAGGAAGTACTACCAGCCTACAGAATAAAGTAACAGTATCTATACAGTTGCGTTTCGTTAAGTGAATATGAGGAGGCCCCATACCTCTCATCCCTCTCCTTCTCCTATACCTTTACCGCAAAGGATGGCAACGCACTCTTGACTCATTTGTTGTTACATGTGTCCATGGCCGGCGATAATCGTTTACCAGTTTTGGGTGAGTCAGATTATCCGTCAACCCGTTTGCCGCCATATTCATAAAAAAAATATGGCTCACATTTTTAAACAGATCCTGCTACCTATGAGTGAAAATAAAACAGGAAAATTGAAAACGATACGATGATTTCAATTTTAAACGAATGCGTGTGAATTCGAAAACGTGTGAGGTACATAGTCATACATACATACATACATAGACTCACGCCTGTTTCCCGGAGGGGTAGGCAGAGACTACGGAACGCCATTTGCAACGATCCTGACATATCTCTCTTGCTTCATTCACTCCCATCAGATTCCTCATGCATGCTCTTCTGTTCAGGATACTTCTAACCTGTCCTGTTTTTAGTCTAGTCATATACCTATATATGTATAAGTAATATGGTGCACTCTACTAAACGATTTAACATAATATTATTTTCACCGTAACGATTAACCATAAAGACACAAATGGACATACAGCATTATCTTTTAAAAATCCAAAGCCAGTCCATAGTAATTCCTACATTCAGGCTGAGGTCGCTCAAGTAAGGCGAGACGAAGTACTCAAATCAAGGAAACACTCCATGTTCTAACGGTTCTTGCCACGGTTCCTTGGTACGTTTTAATTAAATAAAGCCGTTCGCCTGTTCGCGATGCCTCTTATATTAAATGTCAAGTGGTGGACACGTGTAGCACTCTGTAGCGAGTACACACAGGACGTAACGATGTGACTCGTGTGACGCTGGACATTGTTAGTTGACGTCTGGTCCCCCAGACATTGACCGCGACCATTACTCAGTCTGCTCGGAGTTCTATTTATTGTAATGCATAAATGTTTTACTTTATTTGAGCAATACTCGTTAAATACTTAAAGATCTCGACTACT
The DNA here is from genome assembly GCA_944739405.2 of Euclidia mi. Lineage (NCBI taxonomy): Eukaryota > Metazoa > Arthropoda > Insecta > Lepidoptera > Erebidae > Euclidia > Euclidia mi. The sequence goes on from OX123197.2 coordinate 24,448,465, forward strand.
CCACCGCGTTCGCCAATTTACAAATGTCGTCGCACTTGAGCTTGAAACGTAAATAAAATGTCACTGGTTCGGCGTTACACCGAAACCGAAGGCGATTTGGGAAAAATGGACTGTATTTAAAGGATGGCGAGTTCTGGTCGCCTAGGATTGGAGAAGGAGAGAAAGTATGGTGTAGAAAGGAACCTCTTACCTTGCACGGCAATCTTCTTCTTCTCAGAAGGGCAGTCTCCTGGTGTTTTCGAGATGAAGCTGCTTGATTCACTACACTACACTATTCGTTTCACTTTCACTCGCGAGCGGGTTTATTAGGTTTTCTTTGGTTGTAAGCGGTAATAATTATATATGGCGGTGCGGTGCGGTGCGGTACGGTATAGCGGACACGTTCTCAGTGTCCCGAATCTTCTGTCGCCGTTAAGCAGGGCGGCCAATAGCGAGGCGTTTCGGGAGGGTATTTATGAAAAGGATCGCTCGGATTGGCCGAGCAGCGACGAACCATTGACGCTGACGTGATTAGTTCTCGATAGAAAGGTAGATACCATATCCCCCCGGCCCTAAAGGGTTGCCTTTAAAAAAAATAGAATTGAACTTAGCTATGTTGGGTGTACTACCGCGTAACCCATCAATAGGCTAAGACAGCGATATGATAATAAAATTAATCTAAATTAACTTTAGCGAAAACTACAAACGCAATAATAGTGAAAACTACTAACTAAATACTTAAACTAAGACGTAGATCCAACTTCAGGCTAGATCTCACTGAGTTGGAAGCGGACAGAGACGTACAACAAGGTGTACCATCCTTGGAAGTATGCAATTTCTCTACGATGACTAACGGCCATGAAAGCGGCGGAGCATTATCATGTATTATGACGACCAACGTACCCTCCTGTATAGGGGATGCAGGACTATTCCACTTGGATCTAGCCTGAAGCTGGTGTAGATATTCCGCACGCCAGCGCCGCCAGAACGACTGCACGAGTTTATCCAGCAGAGTATGTCTCTGGAGCAAGCTTGAAGAGTCTGCTTCAGGAGCCGGAAATGACGATAATGGCACTGTGTTCAGAAAATGTGCAGGGCTTAACGCGGATGGTTCTGCAGGGTCGCTACTCAATGCCGTGAGCGGACGCGAATTGATCAGTGCCTCGACTTGTGCAAGGACAGTGAAAAGCTCTTCGTAAGAGAGCTCTTCCAACTTTGAAGAGATGCGTTTTAATTACTTTGACCATGCTTTCCCAACATCCACCGAAATGTGGTGATGCTGGTGGAATAAACTTCCAGTCAATATGATTTATGGAAAGTTCTTCCTGAAGACGAGTACGATATTCTTCCCTGAGAAACTTATAAAGGTCGCGTAAATAAGAGCTTGCGCCCACGAAACAAGTGCCGTTATCCGTGTACAAACACTGTATAGGGCCGCGCCGTGCGAGAAATCGTTTAAGGGCTGCCAGGAATGACACCGTGCTTAAATCTGTCGCAACTTCAATATGCGTAGCGCGCGTCGTTAAGCATGTAAAAATACATAGCCAGGCTTTACGGCTTTTAACACCTCGACCACGCACTCGCGTATACTGCAGTGGTCCTGCGTAATCACAACCGGTGTGTGTAAACGCTTTATCAACCTGGTTGACGCGCTGGCTAGGGAGATCGGCCATGGGAAGGAAAGTCGGACGCGGACGAAATTTTAAACAGACGTTACATTCATGTATTCTGTGACAAATTATTCGTCGCGCGGCTAAAATCCAATACTTATGCCTAAGTAAGGACATAACCAACTCTGGACCAGCATGGAGCTGCTTCTTGTGATAAAAATCAACAAGAACGTCGACAACATGATCATGTCGCGGCAGAATGCAAGGATGTTTGTAGTTATAAGGTTCATCCGAATTTGACAGACGACCCCCAACGCGTATGACGCCGTGTTCATCGAGAAACGGCTTGAGTCTAAGGATAGTGGGAGAACAAGGTACATTGTCTTTCGAATTTTGAATGTCGTTACTAAAATGAACAGCCTGTACAGCTCGTAGTAACTTATATTCTGCGAATTTGATATCAGTACTTGATACAAAAGTCCCATTAGGTAGGTGCCTAAGAAACCTATAGACATAAACGATGGCGCGGAGTAACTTAGACCACGATGACATGCGTAGTGCGAGTGCATAGATGGGAGACTTCGCAACCTCAGCAATCACGGGATAAGAAACAGACTTCCGTTCGGGTACATCCTCGTGTTCTGTACTGTGGTCAAAGGGTTGCATGGGCCATTCTGACGGATCACGGGAAATCCAAGAAGATCCACGATGCCACAATGGATGATGCAGAAGATTAAGTGGAGTGACACCACGAGACAAGCAATCTGCGGGGTTCTCGGTACCCGCGACGTGATTGAAACAAGTAGCGGGCACAAGTTCAATCAATTTAGTAACGCGGTTAGCGACAAAAGTCTGCCAGCGATGAGGAGAAGAATGAATCCAAGCAAGCACTACTTTGGAGTCGGAAAATGCGTATATTTTATTAAAAGGGTAGTGGGGCAAAACTGTGTCTTGAACCTTGCGGAGCAACTGAGACAGCAGAAGGGCCGTGCACAACTCCAGTCTCGCAACCGAAATGGTTTTAACAGGCGAGACCTTAGACTTGGCACAAACTAACTGCACCGAGTAGTTAGAACCAATGCGGACTTGCAGATATACGACTCCGCCATAAGCACGCTCGCTGGCGTCAGCGAAACCTATTAAGTTGATGGTACATCCATCTACCAACCCAAGATGACGTGGAATAGTAATTTGATTGAGCGCGGTAAGCTCAATACAAAACTGGCCCCAAGCGGCGACAATATGGTCAGGGGGTGTTTCATCCCACTCACACTTTGATAGCCAAAGCTCTTTGATCAAGAGCTTGGCGTACAAAATTGTGGGAGCCACAAAACCCATTATGTCCCATAGTCGAGCCACTGTGGACAGCATAGTACGTTTGGTGCACTTATCATCTGGTGGTGAGACGTCAAACCGAAAACTATCGCAGGATTTGTCCCAGCGTAAACCGAGAACTTTATGCGGTACAGACTTCTCAAACTCAATGTCTGGAGAAGCTTTATGAGAATCTGGTATGCGTGCGAGAACCTCCTTAGAGTTGCTTGTCCATTTGACAAGATCAAACTGGCCTCGCTTGAAAAGCTGGATAAGCTCTTCACAAAGCGAAATTGCTAGCGGAGCGGATATGACACTACAGGCAATGTCATCCCTATACAAAGCGGAAGTAGCAACAGCCACTGCGGCGGAAAAGTGATCGCCTTCATCAGCGATCAAGGATGTGAGTAATTATAGGCAGGATTAAATCGAGGATTGGAAGGAGCATATTACGGTTGACATAGTTACTACCAACTGCGTTGGAAGTGGTTGACATTATGTTCTTCTTAACATCACTATCGGTGAAATGATTAAAGACAAATGATGAATAACTAGGGGTTGACAAGGATGAAAGATAATTTATAGTGCTTTCTTTAGTAGTCCTATCAATATTGGACAAGGCAGAGAAATGTTGATTAAGCATATCAAAATTAAAGTTATTAGGAATAGTGTGTTGACGTGGTTTGCCGACCCCAGGGTTTTGAGAAATTTCCAGACCTTCGCTGGATCTATTCACAGAATTATGGATGTGTTGGCGTTGTGCGTCCCTACACACCCTATTGCAGTGATTCCTTATCGCAACATATTTTTAAAGATTGTGATCATCAGGCCTAATTTAGTATTTAAATTTTGCTGCAGCATTTTGTGTATAAGCTGTTTGATGCTTTCAGTGAGCCACGGTGAGGGAGGGTGTTTTATTTTTATAGGTCGAATTGGTGCATGCTTATCATAGAGATCTGTGATATTAGATGTAAAGATGCTGACCTTTTCATCAACAGATTCGACATTGAAAAAAAGTGGAGTCCAGTCAATATCACTGACATCTTTACAAAGAGCATCGGTGTTAATGCCACCAAAATTGCGCTGCATTAGGACGTTACGCTTCGTTTTAGGTGGACGGATTTTATAAGAGACATAGATCAAATCATGGTAAGAGAACATGTCTGCTGGATATTGCCCGTGCATGGTGACATGTTCCTTAGAGGAAACCATGATTATATCAAGAAGAGAAGGTGTAGAGTTTGCAAAGTGATGAGTTGCGCTTAAGGGTAGTATAGACAAGTTACAGGCTATAGAAGTAGAAAAGGGCAGAAGAGCGAGAATCATTTTTTAGCAGACAAGTATTAAAATCACCCATTATGATAACATGACTATAAGAAGGCACAAGATTAACCAAAACGGTTTCAAAGGTCGAAAAATAATCAATACGTAGTGAAGGACAGTAGAAAACGCCGAGAAGGACTTTAGTGTGGTTTAGTGCAACTTCCAGAAATAAATGTTCGTCGGCATTTGGTGGCGGTGGTTGTGCAGACATTCATTAATCGTTCACTGAGGGAACGTTATGTATTCCACTCTAATAAATAACTTTAAACATCAAAAAATTAGCTTTTATTCAAGAAATACGCAAACTGTTGTTAAAGTAACAGTTGTTATAGTTAAGTACAACTTGTAAACATAACAAATGTCTCAATAATATAAATTGAGTGTAATCCTTTTCTCCGACGAGGAATAAGTACTAAATTTCAGTCAGAGAGCGAAATTATAGTTATTTACAGGACGACTGCAATAAAAACGAGAACAGTGCAACTTAAGATCAGCGAAACTTTATTACGTGCGCCTCGTCCCACCACCTACGGCTAACCCCGCGTCACAAAGCGTAGACCACAAACAATACCAACAAATAAGGCACAAATAGTGGCATAGAGGCTCTTTAACAACTTGGCGTAGGCAAAACCAATCACAAACACAATTCATATCAAAGTTGCGCCGAGCATTGAACACATCGTACGCACGCGTCACGGTAGTTGTCGCCACAACTGCAGCGTAATCGACTCATCGCCGCGGGTCAGGTGCGAAGTGCGGCGTCAAGCCCCGGCGACACTCCGTCGAGCCTGAACTTGATCGCCGAGGAATGATCGCCCAAATTATACCACTTAATGCTACAACAGCTGCGCGCCTCCGTCGCCGTTGTTAAGTTTTGATGTTCGTCAATTTACTGAACAGCCGCGATAAATTTCAAAAATAACTTCGCTAACTCGCGTTTATAGGTTGATAACAATAGGGCCAGGAGGTGGAGCATCAGAAAATATTGAAAAATATTTTCGGTGTAAAGGGAAAATGAATATGTGCCGAAAGCCGCGGACAAATCCTTCGCATATATAATATGTCATATGCTTGATATATGCGCGTGCTCGACGTATCTGTGCACACATGAGCGCGTAATGAACCACTTTATATTCTACGCTGAGTGAATGGTCCCTACGTTTTATTGTTGACAGTTCTGTTGATTTGGTCATGTTTGGCAAATAGACAAAGGAATTAGGTTTGCTTGGATGACTTCATCCTCGATGTCATGTAAGTGCATCCCTATTATGTTGAACCGTACCTACCACCCAAAGAATGAGATAAATTATCTCCTGATTCGGAGTATCATTTTTACATATAACTGGCACTAAAATATATTTAGATATACACAATTGTACAATAGGGTGGAGCGAGAAAAAGTGTTTGTAAAATGTTCGTTTTCCTGTAGTGTCAGTGATTGACCTATACTTGCATAAGCATTCATGTAAAATTTCAGCTCTTCGGCTACACATCTTGAGGTGGCGTACGAGACACGGGAAAATACAATGAAAAAAAAAATAGTTTATCTCTCCACCCTATTGTACATATAAGCCTCAAAGTCATATGAGAAACTAACAAGTTAGATACATACAAGCCATCTTTTACATTTTGAGCATAAATATTTTTTTTGTAAGCTACCTATACTCGTGGCTCCTACAACTCGTACAGTGCAGATACATTAAAAAACAGTCAAAAGTGAAGTAAAATAATCGTAGGATGAAACCCATTGGAAAAGGAAGAGAATATGGCAAAAATTAAAGGAAAAATAAATTACGGGCGATCTGAGGTCGGGAAGCGAATGGAATTGCGATTATAAGGATAAAAAAAGGGTTTATCTCGATTACCGATAAAACTACAAGCCCTACGAAAAAAAACGTCAATGGCAAAGTTGTAGGTAATAAAAAGATCTCAACTTTTTTTATTTACGCTTTATTCTCATAACGTCAAAAATTATGTGAAATAACCAAAGTTTTGGTTTTTATTTTATCTTTTACAATAGTTTTTCTTTTTGAAGAAATTTGGCGAAAACGTATCTTTTTATATTCCAAGCATACTATACTATACTACTTTTTATATAAGCATATGTTTTTATTTAAAATATTTATTTTTACGCCTTATTTAAACTTAATATCGAAAAAAAACCTAATTTTCAATCAAAAATGTTCACGTCAAAATACAGGCTCATTTAAAAAAGATGGTCGGTGTTTTGTTTCTTGAAATCTCTATTTTCTTATGGTAAATAACTATTGATGGGCTTAAATTGTCTGTGGGTCACTCAAGTATATACATTATCTTAAAATAGCAATAAATAGGAGTCTACGCTATAATTTAAAGAAGATACTATAACTTTCTCAAACGATTGTAGATGTCTTATTAAATATTAACTTATTTGGTTTTTTTAGTTCTGTAGCAAGACAATATTATCATTACGCGCGGACTCGAATACTTTCCCGCTCGCACACCGACTATCTGTTTCACTCAACGTGCATCGCATACGACGTCATGGAAGTGGTGGGACAAGACCCGCCTATATAAGCTCATGCGCATCGAAGATTTATTCATTCGCTCGCTAGGCGACTCAGAGTGCGATAGCCCCGCAGTCCACTCTGGTGTCCAGTAGGCATAGCGAACCTGATCGATAGCCTCGCAGTCATCAGGTTAGCTAAGTATCGAGGTTTAAAGAGCGATAGCCCCGCAGTCCTCTTTAGACACTCGCGAAGCGTAGGGAGGAAGCGAAGAGCGATAGCCCCGCAGTCCTCTTCGCCCCTCACATAGGGTTAATACGTATATGCATAAGTATAAGTTGGTAAATGTATGTATGAAGGAATATAGAATAAACGGTCAAAGCTACCCAAGAAGTCTATAATTTCTACACTGGTAACCCTATCGCCCTACATTTGGCGCCCAACGTAAATGAAGTTAGCTACAGATTTCAAGAGGATATTTTGACATATTGTGAATTACCCACTTCGCAAATAATAATATCTGAAGAAAGTGAAGCCTTCAACAAGTTCAAGACTGCATTGACTACAGCACCCGTAATGAAACAAACTGACGAAAGTTTGCCATTCACAATAAGAACAGATGCAAGTTAGTATGCCATTGGCGCAGCTTAAGTGCAGGGGGAGGGCGAAAATGAGCACCCTGTGGAATCGTCGTGATGGTCCTTACATTATATTGAAGAAACATGGCACTTCGACTTATGAAGTAGCACACCCAGATTCACCTGAAGTTTCAATTGGAAAATATCACACCTCTGCAATAACTAAGTTTGAAAGAAGAGATGACGTCTTGCCAGAACCTATTAATCCGATCCGTCGAAGAACGACGCTAACGAGTACCAGAGGGGGAGAATGTAGCAAGACAATATTATCATTACGCGCGGACTCGAATACTTTCCCGCTCGCACACCGACTATCTGTTTCACTCAACGTGCATCGCATACGACGTCATGGAAGTGGTGGGACAAGACCCGCCTATATAAGCTCATGCGCATCGAAGATTTATTCATTCGCTCGCTAGGCGACTCAGAGTGCGATAGCCCCGCAGTCCACTCTGGTGTCCAGTAGACATAGCGAACCTGATCGATAGCCTCGCAGTCATCAGGTTAGCTAAGTATCGAGGTTTAAAGAGCGATAGCCCCGCAGTCCTCTTTAGACACTCGCGAAGCGTAGGGAGGAAGCGAAGAGCGATAGCCCCGCAGTCCTCTTCGCCCCTCACATAGGGTTAATACGTATATGCATAAGTATAAGTTGGTAAATGTATGTATGAAGGAATATAGAATAAACGGTCAAAGCTACCCAAGAAGTCTATAATTTCTACACTGGTAACCCTATCGCCCTACAGTTCTATATTACGATTTGTAAGTTCTTTTTTATCAATGTAGTATGGAATCTTACGTTTTTCGAGTAATTAAAGTGTTAATTTTAATAAATAAATGATATTTCTAGATGTATGGATACTTGTGCCGCTGTTTCACGATTCGATTCTTTCGCAATCGGAGGGTGATAAAATAATAATTAGGTTAAGTAAACGTATTACATAATATATTTGCACAAAAAATAAAAATAAAATATACGTTTTTACAAATTCTAATAATCATTATTTCTTTTTGAAAGCATCGTAAAGTGATTAAGTTACGGGTAGCGTGCTTACATTTTATGGTGATGCATATTCTTTGAACAGGGTAGATAAACCTTTCGATCATTTGAGGTGTCGATTAACCCCTTAATTATAACAACCACCATTATTATATGTTACGGACCCCTGGTTAAAACTGGGATAACGCTAGGAGAAAGAAGACAATTATTATACATCATCCTCATCAGCCTGCAAGAGTCCACTGCTGGATATAGGCCTCTCCATATATTATTATACATTACTGTCATAAAATAATTACACATGAAGTGCACAATAGTACATCGTTATGGGGTCGTCTTCCTATGTTGTAAATATTAAACTTCATAATATGCCTTGCCTATCATTAATATATTAGAAAACCGACCCGGTTGCTAGCTTTCAAATCGCTTGTTAAATAAATATACATATTTAAAACTGTAAAGCTTACATTACTTTCTCGAAGAAAGAATAATATGCTTTAGGTAAAACAACCAAGTTACAGGGATGCATGGATGATTTATGAATGTATAAAAAGATACAAAACAGGAGAGTAAACTTTTGCAGATAATAGAGATGAATGGGAGGCATTACTGGTGGCTAGGCACTACGTAACGTCTATCCTAATAACTCAGGATAAGGGTAGAATAATATGCTTTAGGTAAAACAACCAAGTTACAGGGATGCATGGATGGCTTATGAATGTATAAAAAGATACAAAACAGGAGAGTAAACTTTTGCAGATAAAAGAGATGAATGGGAGGCATTACTGGCGGCTAGGCACTACGTAACGTCTATCTTAATAACTCGGGATAAGGGTAGAAGACACGATAGTGTTAAGTTTCAAGGGAGGCACAGGTCAAGAGATCACAGGTCATGGGTCACAGGTCTCGAGTTGTGACTCACGAACCTGCAGGTGCCAGGTGCCTGTGATTTATCATTACTAAGTGCTTCGTCGGGAAAAGGTAAACTTATATGTGGACAAATTCGTCTCATTATGATGCATTATAATTATATGTTGGAATATTTATGACAATAGTTCTTTGTTGTTTGGAGACATTATGTACGTGTATATTACACAGGGCCATTGGTCGGCGAATCGCAGAATGAATATATTATAACTTCAACTTAATGGCCATTTAACCTATCATAGAATTTTTTATCAGTATAAATACCATGCGGTATTCACTAATGCATCCGTAATCATGGGGATAGAATGGTGCCGAAATATCAGTACTTAAAAAAATACAAATAATAAACGTTCCTATAAAAAGACGTCTGACCTTTACAAACCAAAGATAAAGCAATATCTTCCTTGTAACGAACTTCATGACAGCTGGGATCGACGGCTTAACGCGAACTCAAAGGCAAGGGGCAAGCGACAATAAACAGGTTAATGCGCACATAAATTCGAAAATTCAGTTGCTTGCGTCGTGGGTTCAAACCAGTAACGAAACAGATATGGCATATCGCCGCTATATTTAGTCAACAAAATTCCAGTGATGCTGTAGACAAAGTTGACAAATTTATTCAAATAGTTATAAGTAGCCTTTACATATATATTACTAAGTGTACAAGTTGCACTAGATTTTAAGGTATTCAAGGACAAACAAACAAGCTTACTTTGAGTTTATAATGTTATATTCTGGATAATCTTATAAATGATAACAACATTGATAACAGAGCAAGCGACGAGGCTCACTTCGCCATCAGACGGCGGCAGCCAAGACGCTGAGCCGAGCGATTCCAACTATTTATAATTAATTGTTCGTTCCTCGAGATGTTTGAGCGGCTGCGAACGTTTCCGCGTCACTGATTTATTAGCCCACCCTCTCTCTCCCCGCCACTCCTGACCGTCCCGCGGCCGCCCGCTGTCCGCTCATTAGTAATCAAGATCCTTTGTACTCTCGCTCACAGTTGCCACGATATTGTAATTGACTTGAGAACACCCACTCGTTTCTACTGCGACAAAACGGACGTAGAGAAGCAACCAAGTAACCTATCAACATTACTTATTCGACTATTCATGTAACTAATTCACTATACACATTGCCAATTAATTATATTGAAACACAGCGTGTTAATAAATTATTTTTTCGTAATGCTCCATCATTCTTGTTGAGTTAGACGTTAGTAATGTTTCAAAACTAAATAACGGTAATGTATGTTTTCGTTTTGAACGACATTTATATACGTTGCATTCGCAGTGCACTCAAGGGACCGAAGAGGTGAGCTGGTTCATTCTACCTACGTATGGGTGTGTGAGGTGTATGTAGGCCAACTCCGGATCTAGTGGGGCCGCCGGTCGGGTTTAGCTTACACAAAACCTACCCGTTTAGGGTTCGCGTAGTTGTGTATGATTTAACATGTACAGTTCAGTTAAGCAACCAAATAATAATACTGTGTATAGTTTCAATTAGAATGTTTATAACTACATCAAAGCCAGTGCTCGAGTCATTAAATTCTGAGCTTATTTTTAGTTTAACGGCAATTATAGCTAATCATAAAATACAGGAAACGTTACTAAACAATATGCAGAATCACGCAGCCATACATAATTATGTACATGTATAAGACAGTAGTTAGTTCGAACTAACAAGTGTTCACAACATCACTTGTGCGTGCTAAAGGCTTATGGATTCCTGACTACAAGCGTCAGCATACACGAAACAAACCACTGTGACACAGTAACAGAGACTCTCGTAAGCCGATCACTGCGACAAGCAATCACATTCATGCTTCGTTGCTACGAATTCTGCTACGAAGCTACGTCGTAGCACTATGCTGAGACGAAAGTGACGTAAGGCGATTTAAACGTATTATATTGTAAGCCATACGTGACAGTATATGTCGGTAATATAAATATATCTGAAACTACATATATATATATAATTGTTCTAGTGCTGGGTTACCTCACATTCAATTTTGGAAATATTGAGTCGGCACGAGAGAAAATTAAATATATTTCCAAATCATATTAAGTAAATTATTAGTTGCGTTAGTACATACATACATACATAGACTCACGGCTGTTTCCCGGAGGGGTAGGCAGAGACTACGGAACGCCATTTGCAACGATCCTGACATATCTCTCTTGCTTTATTCACTCCCATCAGATTCCTCATGCATGCTCTTCTGTTCAGGGTACTTCTAACCTGTCCTGATGAGAAATGTTGCGTTATTAACACAACATTTCTCATTCAACAAACAACAATGGTTTTATAAACTTAATCATTTAAAAATCTTTAAAAGGACATTGCTGCAGGTGGCAAACAAATTGAAATTATGCCACAAGCGTTTAAACTTGTTGTCAAATTGTTTTCAAAACGTAGAAATAATTAACTGTGTACGACATTGGCTTCTCGATTAATGATATAATAAGTCGCGTGACAGCTTTGAATTTTGTGGATGACATCATAATAAATGTTATTCAAATTATAATGAATGTAATATAAAACTGTTTTTGTCTTATAGCATTTTGTTTATTGAAGTAAGGTCTATCCATAAAAAATAAATAAAAATGGCTACTACTAAAGCTACGCTGCTATAGCTATAACGAACTGTATTCATCTAAAATATTAATTTAATGTTTATGTGTACGCTAGTAACCAGGTTTATATTACAGTCCCCCCCGTGGGATCTCCACCTTGTCGTGGTGGGGGGGCTCAGTAACCGTGGATTGGTCACCCGCGGTGAAGCTAAGAGGGATCCAGGAGGGGACGCTCCGCGTGGGCTTGGAGGGGCCTGCGCAGGATGCGTCCAACGGTGCGGGTGCGGGGGGACAGTTCTGTCTGTCTCTCGCAGTCGGATGCGGTCGCGGGAGGAGAGGCGTGTCGGTGTTGCGTTGCCGCGCGCACTATCTCCCGCGACCAAGTGGGGGCGCACCATTCGATGCGTCGTAGTGGGGCCGCAGAGGAAGAGGAGATGCGGTGTTGCGTTGCCGTCCTCCCTATCCTCTGCGGCCGCTGCGTGTTTTGGCGGCGGAGCCCAACACCTTCATCTGCCGCCAAGGAGGTTACGTTCGGGGTCCTCCTGACCATCTGGCGGGCCAATACCCGTCGGGGGGTAGCGAAGAATGCTTCGGTGAAACCCTACCCTCCGACACATGGGTACATGAGGTGCACGGGTCGGTTTTTAGTCAGTAAGAGTCTGACAGTCCCCTTCGTTCTTTCCCCCCAGGTCGAAGGGACTCCATGAGGATTTTCCAACCCGACACCAAAAAAAAAGGTTTATATTACAGTAAAATATTCACCTATTAAAATGCAAAGTAATTTAAAGCTATTGATCGACAGTTTTTCAATATTTTATATCAAGTTTGTATTTATTTCTATAACAGACAAATACACACCTTGATTGTTTAGTATGAGATATATATTTTTGCCTGACATTTTTATAAAAATCAAAGCCGGGTATGTTTCGAATAAAGAATTATGTTGAATAATATACTTGAAATCATGACAAACGACAGAAATAGCAAAAAGAAATATCATGATATAAAATGTTAGCTCAGTGTGCCAAGGTCGCAAGCTGAAGTCCTCTTTCATGATTGATGAATTACTTATTATATTTTAAAGTACGACGTAACGTAACGTACGTTACAAGTAACGTAAAGTACTTTGGTACGCTCGAAATGATCATCCGGGTGGTGTTGTGTAACCGGATGGAGGTTGCATAGCGTGATGTTGAAGACCCGATGGATATCAGAGTATGAGCAATGCAATATTTTAATGAGTTTTCTATTATTTTAACGAGTATGCGTGTTGTTCAACATGTCAGCTTCGAGAGAAAGAGTTAGTAGTGATTTTCATTAACACCTGTAATGATTTTGATCAGAGTAGCTTTATTCCCCACCGACTTGGGTCAGGAATAGCCGAAGGACTAGAATGAGTGTTGTGCGATAATTTTCTTTTATGACTAGAGCCAAGTACATTAAAGTGTGGTCGTTGATCGCAATCATGGATACCCTGCTACTCAAGTAGCTCTCATTTGATTTTTGATCGCTAAAATCATCTACCTCTGGTTTCTGTGTCGTATGACAAGAGCGTGTTGCAAGAATCTGAAAGTACTCCTGAACTGTCGATTGGTTATCTGAGAACTGCAGTCGTTGCCTCTATGTAGCCAAAGGAAATCAGTTTGTTCGAAAGTTGCTTATCGGTTCTCGCCATGTTCTTATTTGGTTTTAGTTTTTGTCAGTGGTCAAATCCAGTTTTGACATAGCTCATTTAGAGTATGGACGGGAGTTACGTTCTGTGCAGTTGTGAATGTATTTGATAACCGTTTAAAATTTACGAAGTGCGGACGTTGAATTAGTCTGAAAGAACGGATACTCTAGTTAGTGCGTATACAATGAGACGAATCTTTGAAATACTAATGGAAGATTTATTTCCTTTTTGGGTAATCCTGGTGGCTAGCGCGGCCTGATGGCCGGCGCGGCCTGGTAGCTGGCGCGGCCTGGAGGCCGGCGCGGCCCGGTAGCTGGCAAGGTCTGGAGGCCGACGCGGCATGGTGGCGAGTGTGGCTTGGTGCCCAGCATAGCCTGTGTGGCGCGCGGCCCGTGTGTGGCGCGCGGCCCATGTGTGGCGCGCGGCCCGTGTGGCGTGCGGCCCGTGTGTGGCGCGCGGCCCGTTGTGGCGCGCGGCTCGTGTGTGGCGCTGGGCCTGTGTGAGGCCTGTATGTGGCTTTGAAGAGCCTGGTAACTGGTATAGCTAAAGCATATTTGGCCGAAACTGGCAATGAAAGTGAAGGTAGTTTATTAAAAGTTAGAAGATGTAGAGTCCAAAGACCTTAGCTTAAATGTTTTGGTTAACTTGGTTTGAAATATCTTAAAGTATAAAGGCCTATTTGAGGTCACAGAAGTTCTTTACGATGATCTTTATAATCGCAAAGCCCTTAATTCTAAGCGTTACTGTAAGTACGCACTCGACTGGCTGCGAAAAATGCCTGAAGATCAAAGTACAACTGACGAAATTGAGGTAGAACAAAGTAGTTCTGATATTGAAGAAAGTGTTTAAGTTTACATGATCATCGGATTGGACCTTACCAGAGGCTGACGTATAGCCGTAGCTCGGTAGAAATCGGCGTCTACGAACTTATTAGTTCGTGAGTAGGCGGTATTACAGTCAGCTCTGGCGGGTCAGGTCGGGTTTCAGAGGAAACCATAGTCCTGGAGAGATTTGGCGTTCCCATGTAGGGTTCGCAGAATGTAGAGTAACTGGAGGTTACTGGGCTATGCGTATGATCACATGTAGAGCTTAAATATTATGGTTTACTTGGTTTGAAATAATATCTTGAGAGATACAGTGATAGTGAAATGTCAGTTTTACATTGAGTTTCCTGATTATTGATTTTGATATTGAAACTTTGTGCCAGAGGATCAGAGCATAACTGACGATCTTAAAGAGAGCAAATTGTGAACCTTAATACTGACAAGAGAGTAGAAAACTAGGCTTACATGTTGATTGGTTGTGTGATTAAATGTCAGAGGTCGATTTGTAGCCGTAATAGCCGTAAATCAGTACAAATCGGATTCAATACAAATGTGAATGTCCGTGAGTACACGGTAGGTAGGCAGATGACTCTGGTGTTTTATTGGTTGTATGATTCAATGTCAAGGGTTGATTTGTAGCCGCAAATCGATACAGATCGGATTCAATACAACTGTGAAGGCAGTTGTTCGTGAGTACGCGGTAGGCAGACAACTCTGGTGTTGGGGGTTTCGTGGAAACCATAAAGTCCAGGAGGGACTTGGCGATCCTTGCGAGGATGCGCAGAGAAATGGGTTACGTAGGAAACCATAAAGTCCAGGAGGGACTTGGCGATCCTTGAGAGGATGCGCAGATAAATGCGTGGCAACCGAGTGACTGGTGTAAGTCCTGGTTTAGTAACTGGAGGTTACTGAATGGGGGCAACCGAGTGGCTGGTTGAGTGCCTGGTTTAGTAACTGGAGGTTACTGAACGGTTATGAATCACATGTAGAGCTTTAGTTATTTGATTTGATTATAACGTGAGTTTATGGTAATTGACTGTATTGTCAGTGATGCTCTGAATCCAGTTCATGAATGTAATGTAGGAGGTAATTTTGTAGAAAATCTGACTTGATTGGAATCCTAACACTGCTTTGATTCAACCCTTACCTGGGTTAAGTCAGGAGTGACCGAGCAATGTGATACTGTGCGTGTAAAATTTTGTTACAGATTAACACACAGGGACGTGTGTCTTGTAGGATGGCCGTAACGGAATGGTCATCAGTACAGGACGTCGATTGACTACGAAACGGAAGTGCGAAGATGGCGCGCTACCACAGAATCTAGTGACGTTCACTGGAGTTGAAGAGGGGGGATGACGGTTGACGTTCAACGGAGCAACGACAACTATCACTTCTCTTGGAGACTCCGGGCGGGCAACAAGTACCTAGAAACTATCACTCGTTTCGTGTTCAGTAATACAAAATAGATAAAGTCAGTTTTGTTAAATTTGATTTGGTGTGAACTTATAACGAATTGTGATGAGAAGTGTTGATACCGCCCAAGAATCAAGCGACCCGCCGTCATATATTTAAACATAAAACGTTCTAGATTCGGATATGTCTGTTTTATTTTGTTTGATTACGCGTATGGCACAATTGCTTAAGTGGACGTTTTCTTGCTTGATATCACACCGGCTGTCGTGGGCTGGACTCCAATACACTGGAAAACAGCCTACCCTTTTTTGAATCGGGATATGTTTGTGTCCGTCTATTGTATGTTTGTAAAGTCCCTGGCGATACAGTATCTACAACTTGTACGTAAGTTATTCTTTTAAAAAGAGTAAAGAGTTGTTAGTTAATTGTTATAATACTTACTGTAAAGTATGTCATACTTGTCGTTTTGGTGGAGTTGTGTTCCAGTTGACTACTATAGCATCTATACAATTATATTAATTAGATACCAATTATATTTTAGCCGTACTCTATTATAAGGTATTATTCTATTATTACATAATTAATACCAACGAGTTGTTGTCCATATTATAAACTATTCATACTTGCATGTTAATATTGAATAGGCGCACGGTCAACCTTAAACATTATGTATCAAGCTTAACTATGTCAGTGTACATTGGTATCATAATCGCTGACACATTTTGTGTCAAATATCGAGCAGTTATAAGTTTTTGATGTATAAACAAGCATACAGCTAGTTTATCGAACGTCCACGACTCGATTTGTTGACATTCCACCAACGATTTCCACTTACGAATTCTGGGAATACACTTAAATACGCTTTGAATTTCTTCTTTTTGCTCTTTATTGTTAACAGGTATCAAAATAGAACCAACAAAAATTTGGGCTAGTGCCGCGAATACATTTTTTTTATTTAATAATAACGTTTACGGGAAATAAAAGCTCAATACAAATAAAATAACATACGATGGTAACTGCTAAAGTATTAAACTGTGTCGCAGCTACCAACGCCCTCGCTTGCTAATACAATACTTCCTGTATACATACTGTTTGAAAGAATGCTAAGTGAAGCGATTGAAAGTAGTATAAAATGTTGTCAAAACTACTGTATTACCGGTCGCCACTACTGATGTTTGATAGTGTATTTAGCACTACAAGGTGATGCGTACGTTTAGTGGTCGCTTTGAAAGTAATACAATCTAGTAACAAGCATTAAGACAGGACAGGTCTATTGAACTCGATTAAGTTAAAGTTCATAAAAAATTTCGATGTTTAATAATTTGTTCACGATACCTAGAAGGTGTGGAATGCTCTACATCAATGTTATTGGTTTTTATTGATATTGTAAGTAAACAAAATAAGTATACACTATTTTGCGCTTTTGTAACGAGTTTTTTTTAGGTATGGCTGAATTTTGGACTACTTTCCTTTGCAGAACGCATTGTTATCAGTTTTTTAAATTTCCAATGATTCTAGCAAAGAGTGAAGACTGTTTGATCAAATTCCATCATAATTATATTCACACAAAGCGTGTTAAAAAAATATTACAAAGCATTGTATGGTAATTTACGTATATTGTCAGTCGTTATGGTAAAAAACATGTTACACGTATTATAAGTAAGTTATAGGTACAAAAGGCTACGTTGTGTTTTGAGTATACACTCATACGGATAGGCACGCGTGGGAGCTATGATAACGGGCAAATATATGAACATTTTCTTTATTTATATTCTAGGTATATAGTTTATCACTAGAGGCTAGCAATTATTTAGAGTTGGTGATTACTTACGATGTTCCAATAAATATTAGGTAGTTCTTAAGATATTTTATTGTATCAGGCATTTGCCACTTTTGTGTACTAGAGTAATAATAGTAAGTAGATACTTTTAGCTTTTATATCACTTGATGATGTGCGCATTACTAATAATTGAACCATTGCGCCTTGGTGTTGTTAATTTTTTAATTATAATATTATTACATCCAATCTGATGGTGATAATTGTTAAACATGCGCTCGCTATAAAATAGTTCTTATTATAAGGGTTGTAAAGGGTCGACAAATTTCCTCACATTTTCAAGATTTCATCGTCTAGTTAAAATATCAAAGAATATTACAATAGAAGGTGACGTGTGCTCTGTTACGTGTGCTTGCCTCGCGCGTGAGAGCCGCCGCAATGATTAATGCTCCACCTCCCCCTCCAGTCCCCTGCCTTCTCTACCCCTCCAACCCCGGTGTGGTCCTCACCGTGCCACAGATTTCCCCGCTGACTATACGCGCAGATTGTTTTACGTTCAAACAAAAAACAGTTAATTCAATCCGATCGTATTTCACCAACCACTCCGCCGATACACACATACACTGATTCACTAACTAACTAATGTACTGCTTGTATATGTATACTGTGTCGAATTTATTTGGCTTCTATATTGAATCAGTAAAAGTTCAACGGAAGAGGAAAAGTTTTAAAACACTTTGAGTGCTTAGGGCACTATTTATTTACTTGTTTCGATCGTATTATTGATGTTCGCTACCTTTGCAATAGTAAGAAAATTGGTTCGACTGTTGTTGTTTTTTTTTTTCAAAATAAAGGATTATAACACGTGTAACCGTGGCAAAAAGATAGATTTTTCTGTACGTCGGTATGATTTGAACATCATAGTGAACAACCCATCTGTATTCTTTAGTTTGCAATTTGGGTGTATCAGTTATTTAAAATAATCAAGCAATATTTTCATAAATTATTCAAAGCTTGTCTCTTACGAATTCTCTCTTACTCAAGAGATATTGAAGTTCAGAAAATTAGAGCAGGCACTTATTTTAAAACACTAGACGTATTTTTAAGCCCTGTTTACTCTAGCCAACACAAGCTGCAATCTATCACAATTATTTTCCTTCGAATAAGCAGCTCTGATAAGAATACGAATAAATATTTTTCTATGTAAAGTGTACTAGATCAAGTAGTTCAAAGGAACTCCTGGAAAGCTAATTTCCTTGTGTAGTTACAAACGGCAACGCTTACCCGCTCTATTTCACATTCTTAACTCGACAGAGACTATTCAAACTGTTTCTTACGTGAAACAAATAACTTCGTACCATCGCCGACCGGTTGGCGCAGCGGGAGTGTAAGCGACTGCCACGCCGAAGGTCGCGGGTTCGATTCCCGCTCAAGTCAAACATGTGCGTGAACATGGATGTTTGTCTTGGTCTGGGTGTTTCTATGTATAATATGTATGTATTTACAAAAAAAAAGTATATATGTATGTTTATCCATTATCTAGTACCCATAGTACAAGCTCTGCTTAGTTTGGGACTAGATGGTGTTGTGTGAATGTGGTAGAATATTATTATTATATTATCGCCGTATTGTACTAGATTGTCGAGAGGTCACTTTATAGTAAACTGTTGTGTTCGAACATAAATTTGATTGTATTGTGTAATACGAAGGATGTCTAGCTTTGGTTGCACGGGGAGTAATGGCAACAACTCGTTAATTACTGCCGATGCCGTTGCGTTGGTGTCGCATGTGTTCGAGACACCCACCAATTCTATTATTTAGCAGTTCTCAATATAATAATTCCGAGAACGAGTAGGCGCCGAGACCTTGGCTCAAACGTGAGCTGATTTATTCTCTATCTATACATCTTTCTAATGGTTTACTCTGGTATTTAAATTTCCACAAACACTTGATTTGTGATTTTCATAGCCTTTTTCGACGTGACTGCGATAGCCTAGTGTAGATGCCATTCAGAATGTATCGGGTTCAAAACCACTGCGCGCACCAACGACTTTTCGGAGGTATGTGCATATCGAATTGTTAAATTATCGCTTGCCATGTGGTTCGGAGAGCACGTTAAGCCGTCGGTTCCGGCCGTCAAAAAGATCCTTGACAGTTGTTATAGAGAGTCAGCACCTCTGCAAAAATAACAATGACACTGGTCTAAATCATTGAAAATCACTATTAATAGTGATTTTCAATTATTAAGACTAGTGTCGTGACGGCTCTGAGGAAAAGCTAATCTTCTTCTTTTGCCTGTCCCATATTACTTGGGGTCGGCGCAGAATGTCTTTCGCTTCCATGAAGAAAAGCTAATATTCGGCCAAATCCGGTTAGACTAGTAAGCGTATCCCGGGTTGCAACTGGGATAACGCAAGGAGGATGACGTGTTGATGCTACTAATTTTTGGGCCTTTTAAGTAATAAACACAGGCTAAGCGGTAAATCTAAACCAAAACCCTGTCGAGATGATATGATGTGTGAATATATCTGTATGAGTGCACTTTGCACGTTGCAGCATTCACAACTGACCACAGGATAGATTTATCAAGGCTAATTCTAGCAGAATTAGCCTTGATAAATCTATCCTGTGGTCATTAGCCGTGTGGTTGAATCTTCCCGTGGGTGTCGTAAGAGGCGACTAAGGGATAACACGATGCAAATACCATTTTTGCGTAGAGACGGAAAACTCGACATCAAACCCTATACGACTGCCTCGTTGGTCTCGCGGCATAAATGTGCGAGTGGGATCGGGAGGTCCCGGGTTCGATTCCTGGGTCGGGCAGTGTTATTGGGTTTTTCTGTCACGAAATTCTCAGTAGCAGCATGGAGTCTGGAAATGTGCCCGGTACGGCAATAGGCTCGCCCCTTATTACGTGGGACTAAAGTATATCTGGCGAAAAGTGGGTGTAGAAATACACCTCTGCCTACCCCTTCGGGGATAAAAGGCGTGACGATATGTATGTATGTATGTAATTCTAGCAGAAAAAGAAAAGTGGAATATGTCCGTGTAGCGTCCCGAGCCGAGTCTCCGCGTCAAGCATATGCTATGTGCATAGTTATTACTCTTAGCCTCTTGATACTAGAAAACTATCTGAAAAATAGTCTTATATTTATCAGCTGCGGCGGGTATTAAATAAATGCAAATATTTTATGTATATTGCAGTTAAAATTCATTTAGGTTACATGGTGTCACTAAGTAACGTAACGTAAATTTATGATCGTCAAAAAAACAATATATCTTTGTTTTCGTCCTGATTTGGAAGAAAATGGAAGAAAGTAATTTTACTACCTAAAAATTTTATACATTTTATGGTATTATGACAACAAATACTGCCAAAAACATTTTTCTGATCATAAAAAGGCTAATTAAAATTTATCAATGCTAATTGTCTTAAATACCTTGAGCATAATTAAGGAACTAAAGCTAAACTCAGTTGCTATACAGTAAAATATTTTACTCTGGAGACAAATAAATTTAATCTTTTATACAATTTATGCCTCTTTCCTTATCTTTTGTTTGACACCTTGGCTACTGACCTGCAAAATATGATGACCATTTTCAGTAATTTGCAACTTTCTCGACTTGACACCATATTCTTATTAAAGAAGTACAGATTGTAATGAAAATTTTTCTACGTAAAATAATGAATAATGAATAACGAATACACTGGCATCATAGAAGCTTCTATTTAATATACAGAAAGTTTTTAGGTGACTCAACATACAACTAATAAGTATGTAAGAAACTATTTCTTACACAAGCGATGCAAATTTCGTGTCGCTAGTCTTAACAAACTCAGGTAAGGACTAATTAGTACTTGTAAATAAATTAAATTATAATTAAGAACGTACCTTTATTTCGAGGGCCTTGGGAAAGCTTATGTCCAGCAGTGGACGTCTATCGGCTGATATTATTATGATGATTTACTTTTAATCATACGTTTTATAATACGCCCTTACAAGAAGTATATTCTGTTCTGTACCGAATACATTAAAGATTTTGCGACTTGTACATACTAATATTTATGTAACGTGTCTATATAACGTAATAAGGCATAGGCGTAGGTTACATCCGCTGTATAGTGAAATGACCACGGCTGGTATAATTCATGTCAAACGGTCGGGCTTCATTTGAGTTATTAAAACTCCATTTTGAAATAAATACGCGATGTTTTACTAGTATAACCTGTGTCGCAGTAAAACTTAACAATAATTTAATCCACGAAATAAGCACAAAATACATATTATATACTCGAAACACCTATTTGAGAAACATAAAATGTGTTGTATCACGTGGTGATCGAACCCACAACACCGCAGCAGTGCAAAATATTGGTACGGCAACCAGATCAATTAATTACGATGGGCTGGATCCTTTTCGGGGCCATATATGTAGGTTGGAATGCGGGGTGAGGCAGAGAGCGTTGAGCTCACCCACGCTTTTCAACTTGTATGTGAACGAGCTGATTGGCGAACTCAGCAGCACCAGGGTGGGTTGCTACATAGACCGAATCTGTGTCAATAATATTAGTTATGCTGATGACATGGTGCTGCTGAGCGCGTCAATTTGTGGTCTCAGAAAGTTGGTCGCCAAATGTGAGGAGTATGCCAAATCGCATGGCTTAAGGTACAATTCCAATAAGTCGGAGATCATGGTCTTTGAGGCTGGGAGTAGTTCGGGATATGTACCACCAGTGTTGCTCAATGGGACTCCACCACAAAGAGTAGGTATTTAAATTTAAATATCTTGGTCATATATTAACCCTTGACTTTGCCGGTAATGGCAAACATGCTAGCTCGCAGGTTTGCACGCTGCTTACTTAAGGTGAAAATTACGTTGTTTCGAGCATATTGTACGTCATTTTATACGTGCAGTCTGTGGGCTAGATATACCCAACAATCGTACAACGCCCTCCGTGTCCAATACAACAACGCTTTCAGGGTATTGGTGGGGCTGCCTTGTCGTTTCTGCAGCGCATCGGCTTTTACGCTACAATGCGAACGAGGTGTGCTTCTTTGGTGCGCAGGGTGCGGGCCAGCTCCAACAATATCCTGAAAATGATAGCTAGCAGGCTGGATTGCACGTATGTGAACCGGGATCCTGCGTTTTCGCCGAATATTGTTTGGCCGATTATCACTTGCCAACCAACGTTTCGCCTATTTTTCACTTTGACGACTAACAATTGTCAAATTTTTGTATGACAACGTTTCATTTGGTAGAATTATTGTTAAGCTGATTATTGTAATGACAAAAAACGTTTGGGGCATTTATCTTTTGTCAAATTATTAGGCCAGACAACTTTTAGACGAATAACGTTTCGTCAGTTCAGGTGATGTTTAGGGAAGTTCAGGTGAAATCGAAAGGAATCGGTTAGGTTAGGTTAGGTTAGTATGCTGATAAACAATGCACCTCAACTGAAACAATGGCTGGTTAGGTTAGGTTAGAACTGCGACCACAACGCACGAGCCGAGCGAGCGAAGCGAGCGTGCCGCGGCAGCGGTCGGCGAAGTGCCAGAACCTTTTATTTCACTACGCAGGGCATTTAAATATGCTACATCGGTTAGGTTAGAACTGCGACAACAAAAGGAAGACCAAACGTAAAGTTGGCAACTGTGAGGTTGGGAAATAAAAACAAAATTATATCACAAGTTGGCAAATGGTTATTCTACGAAATAAAATTCTGCGAAACGTTAGTTGGCAAGTGATAATCGGCTGAACAATTTTCGGCGAAAAGGCAGAGATCCATGTGAACCACTGCAATGCCATCTCACATGGGATGATATAAATAAAATGTAAAATTAATTAACTAACATAGTTCTTAAGGTTTTACTAACATATTGAGTCTCTGTTTCTTGTTAAATAAACATTATTATATATATATACCCCGAGTGATAACGAAACCATAGCGCGATATAATTTGCATGGTAGTGTCATCTATCGAGCCAAAAAACAACAACTTTGGGTTCATATCATGGTTGACAAGTTTGACACAACATATTATTTTCTGAATTGATATAAAACCTACATACCTACTTATAGATATGTAACCTACATACATTAACATTTAGCTTCATTCTTTCGCCAAAATCATCTTGATGAAAAGTCTTTCCCATTCCACCCGGGGCATATATTATTAGTAGAATAATTGTACTAATAATATTTTGCCCAAAGCACTTTCCACGTACACGACCATACTTAGGTATATTAAACGCTGTTCTTCAGTTAGTCTCGGGACATAATTTTGCAGGATTTCGGTTAGTAGTATCGATAATAATTTATTCATATCGATCGCGTAATCTTTATCAATGCTTACATCATCAAATGATGGTTCAGTCAGACATATTGAGTAATAGAATAGCTATAGCTATGTCTTAAATAGCTAGCAAACAACGATTCATTAGTTGGTTGTGCCTGAAAATTTCCTCGGCCAATTCGTTTTGAAATCTATGCTTTAACTGTGCAGCATCTAAAAGTTTGCAGAACTCCAGCATTACTGCAAACAAATGGCGCAATCGATGAGGACTTTCACTGATACTTGCTTCAGACAAAGCGTTATCCCACTGTTGATACCCTCCAGTAAATGGCTCGCTACTCGGCGCGCTTATTATACGTACAGGCGCGATGTAATCCAGCCTAAGCTGAACCCTTTATAATATCATAAATTATACAGAATAAAACTCATCTTAAATTGGATAATATTAATTTTCGAAAATGATCATATATAATCTTTCAACCGTCGTAATTTTACATTTTACAGATCATACTATATTAAGTTTCAACCAATTCAACTTAAGAGTTACTTTATAATTTGTCCTATAGCAATGTAAATACATTGCTATAGGACAAATTTTTTACCGAAAAAATACATCGTGATGTTTAAATTGACATAACTTTTTTTATTTATGACCCGATTTGAATAAAACAAACACTAAATGTTCAGTGAGGCTTCCCACAATATATCAGTGAAAACCGCATTCAAATACGATATATCCGTTTCTGATATTAGCCTGCACAAACGCACAGACAAACAAACAAACAGATAAACAGACAAAAATTCTGATAATGATATTTTTGGGTTCTCTTTTTTAATAAAGACCCCTTAAAATAGTTTTCTCCTTAATATCTTCCATGTACAGACATCGATCACTTACAGATTTATTATAATATGTATAGATTAAAACACCCAGACCAAGACAAACATCCATGTTCACGCACACAAATGTTTGAATATATTATGTTTATTGCAGTTAAAATTCATTTTGGTTACTTGGTGTCACTAACGTAACAAAGAAGGCTATGAGAAGAATATGGAAGAAACTAATTTTACTATGCACATTTTCTTATATATTATATAGTATCATGATAACAAATACTGCCAAAAACGATTCTCTGATTTCGTTTCGTTTGCCACCTTGG
Organism: Euclidia mi; assembly: GCA_944739405.2. Classification (NCBI taxonomy): domain Eukaryota; kingdom Metazoa; phylum Arthropoda; class Insecta; order Lepidoptera; family Erebidae; genus Euclidia; species Euclidia mi. The sequence goes on from OX123197.2 coordinate 24,473,462, forward strand.
CTTTTGAGCTGCAAAATATGATGACCATTTTCAGTAATTTGCGACTTACTCGACTTGACACCATCATCATCATCCTCTTAGCGTTATCCCAGTTTTCAATCTGGGGTCCGCTTTCTAGTCTAACCGGATTTGGCTGAATATTAGCTTTTCCACGGAGCGACTGCCTGTCTGACCTCCGCAACCCGAAGGGATAGCGATATTCCATGGTTTAGACTAGTGTCAGTTTATTTAGAAGGTACTGACGCCCTGTAACGACTGTCAAAGATCTTCATGACAACCGTAACCGACGGCTTAACGTGCTCTCCGAGGCACGGGACAAGCGATAATTAACAATTCAATACGCACATAACTCCGAAAAGTCATTGGTGCGCGCCGTGGATTCGAACCCGATACCCTCTGCATGACAGTCTGTTGGTATATCCACTCGGCTATCGCTGCATCCTCGACACCATATTCTTAATAAATAATTATTAGTGTAAATAAAATTGTGGTGAAGCTTTAACTACTTAAAATAATGAATAATAAATACACTGGCATCATAGAAACTTCTATTAAATATACATAAAGTTTAAGGTGACTTAACACAACTAATAAGTATGCAAGAATCAACTTCTTACACAAGCGATGCAAGTTTTGCGTCGTTAATCTTAACAAACTCAGGTAACGACTAATTGGTACTTGTAAATAAATTAAATTATAATTCATTATAGGTATGTACCTATAATTTGACGGCCTTGGGAAAAGCTTATGTCCAGCTGTGGACGTCTATCGGCTGATATTATTATGATGAAGTACTTTAAATCATACGTTTAGAAATAAATTCAGTGTGAATACATTAAAACTTTTGTGACTTGTACATAGTAATATTTATGTAACGGGTCTATAATACGTAATATGGCATAGTTTTTATCCGCTACATAGTGAAATTACGACGGCTGGTATAATTCATGCCGAACGGTCGAGGATAATTTGAGTTGACAAAACTTCATTTTCAAATAAATACGCGATGTTTTACTAATATAACCTGTGTCGCAGTAAAACTTAACAACCCACAACACCACATCAGTGCTGATCAACTAAAAGGCCGCTTAAACTATACGCTATTCGCAGTCAGCTTATGTAATACATAAACCTCTAAACTTTATAGTACCCACGTGAACTGTACGAAACGTGACGTTTGAAGCTCTCTGTTTCCAACTTATATACAAGTTCACTCATTATAATCTAGTTCCCTTTGTTCACGATCTTTACAAACTTCAAGCCGCTTTCAAAGACATAATAAATAGTACTTTTTCGTTATCTTAATTTTTATAAATGTTAATGTAGGTACATTTCTAATGAACTGAATTAAATTCAAGTAATATTAAGCCGTATCAAAGAGCTACAAATAAAATGATTAAGTAACGGAAGTTATGTATCGACTACGCAAACGCTACGACTTAGGACGAAAATATCTGACAGGCACAAGAGCACAGTTACTAATTTGTAAATTTATGAATTTACTAAACTTATATAGCAAAGTTATATTTTAGGATATACCACATGATAGTATTGAACAGACTAAAAAAATGTTAATAAATTACGAAACATTAATTTCGTAATCTTGTCAAGAGTGTCGTCATATTGTAACTTACGTCGCAGGTATTTGTATTCTTATAATTATATAATATAAACAAGATATGTAATTAGAATTCCAACGGTGCTGCCAGGGGGGTGAAATAGGGTGGTACAAGGAACTTTTCCTTCAAATTGTGGTTATTGCAATCGCGACTAGAAGCGCGCCAGAGTGCGCGGTAGAAATTTTACGGTAGAAACTGGCAGAGTAGGAATGTAAGCACAAACAGTATAAAAGTAAGTGTTTCCTCGTCGCATAGCGGTGTGGGCGATGTTCCCAAGCTCCTCTTCAAGAGCTTTCAGTTAAATTGTTTGGATATTATTCGCGAGTTATTCGGTATAAAGGTAAAAAAAATTACAAAGACTTTGTGTTTAGCGCTATCTTGCTCATGAAGTAGGTGTCTCATTTTAGCGACAATTCTTTTGAAATCCTAATCCTAAAAGCTTTTTGTAAAATTGTGTAACATTTTAAGATTGTGGTCTTTTTAGTAAAAAAACAAAAGTTAAAGGTAAAAGCTCATTAAAATTGTAACCAGGCTTTTTTTACGGTCATAAGTCGCTGTGACTCAATTATATTTTTTTAGATTCAGCGTGTTTTTGAGTATCCGGGTACCGATATTATATTTGTGAGTAATTTAATAGCATATGTAATGTTTCTGTCATATGATGCCGTCACATGGTGTTGGCAATAGTTTAACAAGAGCGCTTAACTAGCCTAGACATTCACAATCCTTTTGGTTAACCTGTGCCTATGTAAAACTAACTATAAAAAATTTTCATATTCAAAAATAAGCTTCCAATGAGCGTCTCAGCATGCGGCGTTTTTAGCTGCCATATAAACTGAGTACGCAGAATACAAAGCGAACAAATACTAAGTGGATGTTTCATCAACGCTTCGCGCCTGTCCTTCTGTGTAAGCTGTATATATGTTTGTTTATATGTATGTCTGTGTGTGTTTCTACCGTGACAAGATCGGCACAAAGTGCCCACTTATTCTTTTAAACAGGTGCATTGAGGTGGAGATCGACGCGCGTAACGTAGGAGTCACACCCCTCGCAACACTCAGTACAGATTGGCTGCGTATCCAGCAAAGATGTACGAGACGTGATGAAAACAAAAAGATTCGAAATGATAAAAGCAGGCGAGGCAGGGGAAGTAAGGTAACGGCAACTAGTACAGGGTGCGTATTCAACTGGTATAATTATGGGAAACAACTAAGCAGTATGTGGAGAAAACATGAATACATGATATGACAAAAGCAGAAAAATGAGGTATTATACCTTTGGTAAAAGTCGCGTCTAAAACTAAGACAAGCTAGGACTAGGCAAACAAGGTAATAACCATTGGTATGCTGCTTTACCTATAACGAAGAAATGAATGTAAATGAAGAAATGAAGACACATTAAGATAGAAGATGACAAAAGTAGACCGGTATGACTTGAAAAAAGAGTTAAACTATCGGTGAATGGCGCGCGCACACTGCTCAGCTACATCACACATCTCTCGTGGGTTTTCATCCTTACCTCTCACGCTAATGACATCCACTAACAACACTCGATATCGAGATTACATCCGACGCTAACGAATAATCTTTACATTATTTGAACTCTTCATGTCTCGCGACAGATGCTCCTACTTGTAACAAAGTCAAGTTCTAACGAACACAACTTTCTTCGATCAATATTTTACGAAGTTGAACTTAAATACGAAAAAATATGGCTAAATGTTTTATGTTTTGTTACTGTTAATCTGCTAAACAATTTACTAATTAAAGAACGTACTACATTTATAGGTAATAATTTAGTACTCAGTTTGTAGCCCTCATAGCGTGTCTTGACTTTGACTTGCCCTTCGCATCAGATATGCAGAATTAGGAAACAAAAGGTCACAAGATGGATGGGTGAGCGCTTGTTGTGGTATTTATATCAAAGTGCTGCCGAGGCACATTCATCATTCAGTGGTCCTGGTTCTTGTCTCAAGACAAGAAGCGTCATGTTGGTGACCTCCAGGCGGCCTATAACTGCAATACCAGAGTTGGCCTCACCCGTATACAAAACGATTAAAAAATCTCGGTTTGTTACAGCGTGTCTGCAACTCTCTGTGCACTTATAGCAGCTTGAGAGCTCAAAGTCTGCAGTGTGACGCCCCTAACTCACAGTGTCGATGCACCTGGCGCTTACAAACTTTACAAAATACAGTGAAATAATTCTTAAGTTAAATTCGTTATCACAGCTATGGCTAAGTACAAAAGTATAATTAGTCAAGCTCATACCCTCGGCAGAGTGACACGAGCAAACAGTTGGTGTGATTATTTAAATGTACTTAATTACTGACACTTTGTACAGTCGTTTATTTACTTTAAAAGCTTATTCATCTAATACTAAACTTAACTTTACTAGAGCGTTCTTAAACACTGAATGACATTGGAAAATTCTCGTAAAATATTAAAGATGAAGGGTGACGCTTAATGATCGTCTAAGCTTTTGAAATTAGCGAGCCAAGATCTCTAGCTCAATCCGACATTCGAAGGCAAACTCCAAATACTTTATTAATTTAGGTTACGATGATACTTATGGACGTCAAAATTGAGGCTTTTGTAAGTTTGCAAGTTCAAATTCAAGCGTAATAAGAGGTTTAACTCAATATTAAGCCTCCATAAAACGCTTTAACGTATTATATTAAGAGCGAAAATGTACTATTAAAATCGTAGGTACTGATTTAAATTGCTACGCTTTTTGTAAAATATATGCAGAGTAATAATTTAAAAATATTTATATTAAAACTAAAAAAAACACTTATCGTTATTGATATAAGGTTTATATTAAAGATATTACTGTTGAAAGATGGGCCAATGAGCAGCTAGCAGAAGGCGCCTTCGAAACGACAGACGTAGAGAAACCAAGTACCGTCTTTGAAACGACACACTTTATTATAGTTGTGGGGTCAATCCAATGAAGTAATGCCTACAGCACATCCCTTTGTGTTAATATAATGGCTGTGCGGTAGCCTCCTCGTTTATACTTCCAAACACACATTGTTTGTACTTGGAACATAATTCTGCATAATGCCAAGCGAGCTCGTTAAGTAAAGCAATCTTCAAAAGAGGCTTATTGTGTGGTATGAGTCCATTCGCTTGTCTCTAATGATATTAGCGATAGCGTTGTGTTCCAGCCGAACAATTACATACATACATAGACTCACGCCTGTTTCCCCGAAGGGGTAGGCAGAGGCATATTAAACGCCCACTTTTCGCCAGTGTTTTGATTCCACGTACCTAATAGGTGGCGAGCCTATTGCCGCTTATTGGGATAATTTAATTTTGTTTGCGAGCCGCACAATTATAACTCATTATATATTCAAATTCAAATTCAAACTTCACTTTACTCGGCAGTAAGAAACAATTACTGCGATCCATGGCTCTTTGGCAAATCTTCAACTTGGATTTCTGAATCTCGGTCAAGGACCATGTTTGAGGACCGTAGGTTAGGATGGGCAGTATACACATGTCAACGAGTTTCCGCTTCAGTGATAACGGAAGGTTTCCCTTCAACATCTGCTTTATGGACCAGAAGCTCTTCCAGGCATTTTGGATTCTTTGTGTAATTTCCTTGTCTTATCGGTTATCGAAGGATACTATCTGGCTCAAGTAAGTATACTCGTCAACATAGTGTATTATCTGCCCATCTACCATGACACTACGTTTTTTGCTGTTGGTCATCAGCTGAGTTTTTGATCGATTCATTTGAAGTCCAACTTGAAGACTTGCAGAGCTGAGATCTTTGAGCATTAGCTCGAGCTCCAGGCCGAAGATGAGAAGAGGACAATGTCGTCGGCGATTCTTTTGCCGCCGACATCAATACCCCTTGATGTCCATTGATCCGATAGACTGTTAAAAACTTGTTGTAGGCAAGCATTTCTTGACTAAGAATTATTTTAATTTTTTATTGAATGCTGGCAGTTTCCTCTCTATTTTAATGTTTTTTGGTAAATTATTAAATATCTTGACTGCCATGTAATAAGGGTATATATTATTATATCTCAATTTCTGTTATCAAAATGTTTGCATTCATCATCATCATCAGCCTTTATCAGTCCACTGCTGGACTAGGCCCCTCCTTTGAAAGGAGGAATTGGCCTACTATACCACGCTGGCCAAACGGGTTGGTATAGGGTTCGTATCAAGTTTTCCTTCTCTTACAGTGCTGTTTTCTGCATAATATGCTCCCTCTGTCGGCTCTTGTGACACCCATGGGATGAAATGGGGTGGTGACAATCCGTATTCTTAATCCGTCACCACACGGATTGTTAGGATTATTTAAACCATAATCAGAATCGTCCTAGCGTTTTCCCAATTGCATTCAAAAGTTTCGCGTTATACTCTGGGCTCTATTTTTTCGTGCAACCAGATTCGACAGAATATTAATTTGTCTACAGAGCTGCTGTCGTTTGAACGCCACAACTGAAAGGCATCACTATGCCTACATTCCATGGCTATAACTAAGTTCAAAGATCTGCATAGCAGCTAGGACCGAGGTCTTTAGGTGCTTTTGGAGGCACGGGTCTAACGACAATTTAATACGCGCATAACTTTATAAAATTATCATGGTCTCAAATTATTCTTTATAATAAACGAAGAAAGCGGGTAGGTCGATTTACTTGTTCGTAACATTAATCCAAGCGCAATATATATATGTAGTAAGATACTTCAGTACATTGAGTTGCAATCATGACGCTTGCAACTGTGCCAGAAATCGGTTACTCGAAACATGTAAACTTACTTGGTGTGTAACCTGAAAGATAATTTGGATACAAGAATATAAATATTGGATAATGACCACGCAATATTAAATTCCTATAAAATCAGTAGTATCACTAAAACACTGCATGGCAGTATGTTGGTATCTCCATTAGACTATCCTTGCCTAATTATATTTATATTTATTTTCAAATTTTACATTTTAATAATATATAATAGAAAATATACAGAATTTTGCAAGCGATTTGTTTTCGCACTTGTATGTGGACTTTCATCATTATAGAAGTCTAAGTAGCAATCCAGTATGTTAATACAACTTTTACATTCAGAACACTACAGTAATACAAAGATAGAACACGTCTAGACTATGCAATTGGTCGCGATTATACAATGAACATACTTAATGTTAGTTTGATTACCCGGATCGGGTAATGGTTAGTGGTCACCTTGTGCTACGCTAGCCATTATTCTAATGTTACATCAAATCCACAAAAAAAAGGTTTTGTTTCGCAATCCACTGCTGGACTTGTGTAATATCCAAATATGAAAAATTGTTTTTGTTCCCAAACTAGATCTTTGGATCCATTGATTTCTGTTCGAGAATCTCGAAATAACAATGAAAAGGAATTTGGCAAATAAACGTACTGCGGGTGAAAGAGAGGCTTTTCTAAGAAAGAATTTTCAGCCACGCCAGCTAAGATGAAATGAAAATAAGAGAATACAAAACTGACGTTTCACAATCACCTGAAAACATGCGTGCTGGCAATTGTTGGATAAAAAACAATTATTTTCAATTTTAACTTACTGTTGATGAAATTACAGTAAAGGCAGCTAAAACGTAAATAAAAATGTATTTCAATAAATAATCAGACAACATAAAATAGTTAGTTAGTGAGTTATATAATATGTTATATATATTTTGTATGTATTTATGGGGTATGTGTGTAGTTTATGTAATATGTATTATTATGTATTGATATAGTAATATACTCATTTATTTATAATATAATAAATTTATAATTTTATTTGTAGTATAATATTCAATTTATTTATATTACATTTGATATATTTGTTATAATTATCTCTACATATAATATGCACCTACCTTGCTTGTCTCTGCACCACCAAAAGGTCCGACTGGTAGATAATGCCTTACGGCATTAAGTCCATCTTATGTACTATGTGTATTGTGCATGAAGAAATAAATAAAATAAAATAGTGCACAATATAAGAACGAGACAACATTGACAGATATACAAGATTCCACTGTAAGACGTTCGTATGTTTTTTGTTAAAATATTTTTGTTAAAAATGAATTCACTTTTCAATTCTCTCATATATTTCTCTTTTAAATTAATCATATTTTATAAAAAAGAGGGAACGTAATGGTTAAAAGGATCATCATCATCATCCTAGCGCTGTCCCGGTTGAGCTCCAAAACCCACGCCTTGGAGCGCGGGGTCCGCTTTCATGGTAATGGTTAAAAGGATATTTTGAGGCAATATTTTCACAGGCAACCTTTCGAATTGGCATTCGTTTATTTATAAATATGAAAAAGTGATTTTTATTAAAAACTAATATGTAAGTAGATTTTTTAGTAGGATCTCGTACTGAGATAATAAAAACAAACATAACTTAGCGCAGGCGGCTATACTGCCCACAACTTCTATTAGATACAAAAGCAAAACAAAGATGTTATAATTATGAAACTAATGCCAATTTTGCTCATGGAATACGCGTTTCTAATCACTGTGAAAGTTACTGTAACAATGGATGAGATTGATCTTAGCGATATCATTTTTTTTAAATATCATGTCATATGTACTATTTTTAAATTGCATAACACACATGTAATGTTTCTCCCGTTTTTATCTACAACTAAATATCATTTTTGTTCTGTCTAACCATTTCTCACACAATCGCACAATAGCGAGACTCAAGTAGGGTCGATCGTGAGGAATAAAGATTAACTTATGTAGGAGAACCGCAAAATCCCTAATGACCGCTGTTTATGACACCTAGACACGCACACAACCTCAGATTACGCGAACAATTTTAATTATGTACTCTATACGCGCAGAATTTAATGCTCACACTTCGCACACATTCACAGCAACAACACAAACAATTACTGTTGTAAGCTTAGCTTTACAACTTTTTAGAATCATTGCGGTGCCGATGACTCGGTACACTACAACTGTGAAGCTGACTTCCTTTTTAACAAATCATCAAAATATTTGTATTAATATTTGAAGTTGCTGCTATACTACGGGTGATTATTGGGTATGCTTCCAAAATAAGACACAGATTTATTTGTTTCTATTTCGAGCGTGTATGTTCATGGTTTTACAATTTATGGCTCAGATATAACAACTTTGCATAGGTATTGATGGACGAATTAAATGTACGACATAACGGATAACAAACATATTTACTGCACAGTATAAATAAACAGTAATAAAATAGTTCAATCCATTCAAAGTCGAAGCATGCTAACAGCGTATTACTTTTAAAATCGTTCATTGATGTGGCAATGCATGATCGGTATCGCTAAGTATTAAGGCTATAAGTTAGAAGGCGTCTATTCCACTAACGTTCAACTTGGATTATTCCCTCCCCATCCTAGTCTCCCCTTGACCTACGTCAGCTATTCCTCTAATTTCAATCGAGCTGCGTTGCATATTAATTTACTTATTCGAGTCATATTTTCTATTTTTCTCTGACTTGCACATGTTTATGCGTCGTAGAGTACATGTATCATGCACAGCGAACACATTTATTTCTATTTTATTTACTTCTTCTCTCGTATCTCCTTATGCGCGGTGATTCATGGAGACTTTATTATAAATGTATAATGACGTTCTCGTATGTTATGTTTCCTGGAACACAACCCATTAAAGAGTCGTTTTACGCTTTATATATTTTATTTGTCGAAGAATTAATCATCGCGTTCACGACGTAGCAAGTTCGTAGCGTAATCTTAGCGCTGTCGTAGCATATTTGTAAATCATTATTGTTCATTCTAAATTACTATATTCTTTATGGAATGATAACATTTAAGATGGGTAGTAAGCCGAAAAGTCAGACGTGGCTAGTATATGTAACACCCACTTTTGTGAGAGCTACGAAGAAGGTAACCTTTCGTAATTGCCTTCGTCACATTATAAACGTTTCCCTCAAATATTATTAGATAACTTTTAGGAATGAACTAATGTTGATATGGTATTATTAACAGGGATCGAGTATTGCTACATTTATTGAATATATTCGAACACTAACTTACACACAATATCTAAGCTTAACACAAGTCGTTGAAAATGTATACACTTATACAGTGTTTGAAAATCAATTAAGCGAAAGCTACAAATGTAAGCGTATTACTTTTATGTAAATTGAAGTCTACTTTAAGAATCATGAGCGTACGTCAAACCGCAAAGAGTTGGGGTTTCAATGCTTGTGTAATTTTTAAAGCAAAGCCGAATTTGAATACTTAAGACGTCGCAGAAATTCGTTGGCCAGCGCGTACCAGTACGTGATCTGTGGGCTTAATGTTAAGGGTGTATGCTGATAAGCGCGTATCATATTTGCTACAATCAAACCACAAACGAATCATAATTGAGTAATTATATTGTTGACGTAGCATCTTATGCAAGCCTATTGCTAATAAAATTGTAGTATTGTGGTTTATAGCTTGCTACAAATCCGTTCTTAATACGCTACGATTTAACAATGCAAATGCTAACCGACTTAAAGAATTTTATAATAGTTAAAAATAATAAATTGATTGATTTGATAAATGGATATATTTTATGTACATTCACGAGCATGAAAGGTAAAATGCCTTAGACAGAATATCTATCGTATAAATAAGTCAACTGTGCGATATGAGACTGTAATAACCATTTTTATCCCACACTGTCTTTTTTTGTCCATGCATAATTCTGTTCTACCTATACATCTCTGGTGGATTTCTAGCCTGGCTCGCTTGTTGGTCAATATTGTCTACACCTACACAGACCATTCTACTGTATCACACACAGATCACATTCATCATCATCGCCCTAGCGTTTTAGGTTGCATCCAAGATTTACATGCCTTAACCCGCGGTCCGCTTACTGATCTAACCAGGTATGACAGAATATCAGCTTTTCCACAGAGCGAATGTCGTCTGACCTCCGCAATCTACAGGTATAGCGATATTCTATGTTTTATACCAGTATCAGTTTATTTGAGAATACTGACTCCCCGTAACGACTGTCAAAGATCGTCATGATAACTGGGACCGACGGTTTAACGTGCTATCCAAGGCACGGGCCAAGCGATAATTAACAATTGAATACGCACTTAACTTCGAAAAGTCATTGGCGCCGTGGATTCGTACCCGATACCCTTGGTATCTCCACTAGACTATCGCTGTCACACACAGACTATATTATTATAGTATAGATAGAGGTATGTCTGTGGTCTCACCCATAGTAGGTACGCAGCTTTATCTCGTCAGCAGTGGACGGCGCCTACGTCACGCGTGCGGACGGCAGCGCGCGGTACTTAACGTTACACGGTTCATTACTTACGCGCTGTGAACTATGACGTACTTATTCACCATTCTTCTGTTCCACACACAGACTATATAGTAAGAGGTCTGTCTGTGGTCTCACACGCAGTGGATACGCAGCTTTATAGCAGCAGTGGACGGCGCATACGTCACGCGAGTGGGCGCCGGTACTTAACGTTACATGGTTCATTACTTGCGCACTGTGAACTATGGCGGACTTATTTACTTATTCCTCTTGCAAAGACATCTCAATGGATTGGTCACTGATGCTTTATTGGACTACTGCCTATATTGCGTCTAATTGACTTTATTGGTTGTAGTTGTTGGCGTAGTGGTTAAAGCGGCCGCCATAAACATTCATGATATAGATATATTATAAAACTACATAAATACACAAAGGCATTTATAAATATATATACTATAAATATATAAACACATTTATACATATTAAACCACATTGAACTTAAACGACTTAAGATTCAATCGCCGACTCAGCCAATAGAAGCTCCTTCACCTTGAATTTGAAGGTGTTTTTCAGGTGGCCATCCTGATTTCAAGAGGGAGGGCATTCCAGAGATTCCAGTGTTGTGGGTTCGATCCCCACACGACACAACACTTTGTGTTATTCATAAATTGTTGTTTCGAGTCTGGGTGTACATTGTGTCCGGTAGTTGTATGTTTGTAAAGTCCCCCGCGACACGGGATTTAATCCTAATGCAAGAGTTGTCTTTTATAAAAAAAAAAATGTAAATGAAATACTTCCCATTACAACTAATTTAGATTTATAACGTTTTCAATTTGTAAACCGTCTCAATGAAATGAGTAAAGATACAGTTGTCTTCATCCTGGCTACCCATGAAGTGGTTGCTTGCAATAAGTGATAGTAAGTTGTTTGCAACAAAGAGAGCTGATGAAGTTCTTAGCAGAGACAAAATATTTATATTTTTTGTTTATTATGGTTCGGTATACAGCTAACGAATAATTATATTTAAATTAATTATAGGAGTATATTTTTTACCAGCAACGATAGCCTAGTGGAGATATCAACGGACTGCTATGCAGAGGGTATCGGGTCCGAACACTAGGAGGATGATTTATTTGTCGATAAAATGCTTGAGAAGATGTGGCTTGATTGCGTCATTTTAATTTTTGAATTGGAATTGTTGGGCTCTTAGCCTAACTTGTATTATATGTATATACATATATCGTTCTTAATAGAGTAGCAAAGGTAAGCAACATTTCCGCAGATCGTATCTTGGATGGGAGATCGCATTTGGAAGATAGCTCTATCGTGTAATCGTTAGACTATTTCGGACGCCTACGGGCGCACACTCACACAAAAAAGACATAAAAACAACTCTTGTAATAGAGATACATTAAGTCTTAAGATAATCTTAGAGCAAGCGTTACTTACTTGAGCTGCTTGAATCACCGTAAACTAAAGTAGATTTTTTTGCACCCATTAAGGTAGGCGTTTTCTTCATTCCAAAGGAAGGTACTTTGAATATTAATGGTAATACGAAATAAAGACTTCCGACGCAGACAAAGTAGTTGACGAAAGCTTGTCCATTACATTACTTCAAATAATAATATTGCTATATCGAATCTCAAAAGGTAAATAATCGTTGACCTGAATTTTACGTCTTTTTGTAAATGTAATATTTGTAAAATAGTGTTATCAAAATAAACTGTTTTTGTTTTATAAAATCATTTTTGATGAGCACCTAGTCTAATTGTCCTTTGTGTCTGTTATTATATGTTTGTGAATTCTTAGCAGAAACTTCTCTGAAAATACAAAAATAGCAAACACGAACGCTTCTAATACAATAGTGTACCATATAACAGATTCACTAATGAGAGCTAGCTTTTTTCGTAATCGTTAAAATTGATTCGCTCGCACGGCCGGCGGGATTTTCCCCGAGGTGTACGTACATGCGCCACTAAACTACTGATCGTAAACTGAATATACTGCTGGTTTATATTTATCGCTCGTCTCGGCTTAGGCCATGCTCAGATCACGTCAATCTGACGTGCGTTAGACAAATTGTATATTATGTAACTCTGTTCCGGTTTCAGAACACAGTCGAATCGAATTTTATGAACTTTATCTTAGAAATAGATTACTCTTTGGAAACAGACATAGACACCCACGACTATTAGCAGAAAATAAAACTTGAAATGGTTCAAATGGGAGGTAGTTTACTATGGCTTTCTATAACAATTTTATTTTAATTCTCTAAGGTCATTATTACTACTCTTAGATATATATAACTTACTTTTCATCTGCGTGTAAAACCGCAACCGAAATATAGGTAATACATAATTTTACTTGTAATAGAGCCTTGCTAATTTCAGCATGAATGGGCCGGCTCAACCGGGGAAGCACTACCCTCTCACAGAAAATCGACGTTAAGTAACAGTACCTAAACTGTTGCGTTTCGTTCGGTAAGTGAGAGTGCCGAAGGCCCATCCCCTATTTCTTCTCCCTCCCTCATCCCGATCTTTCTCCTATCCCTTTTCCCAACCCCAAGGGGCGGCAACGCACTTGTGACTCCTGTAGTGTTGCTTGTGTCCATGGGCGACGGTAATTGCTTAGCTTCAGGCGATCCGTCTGCGCGTTTGCCGCCTATTAAAAAAAGCAAATTCTTTGGTGCATATACAGTTTCGAAAAAATTGTCTAGACATATAGTAATCAGTAATAAATATTTTATCGTTTCATTTTATTTATCTAGTTTTATTTCATTCCACATTTATTTCATTCTAATGTTAAGACATCTCTGCTGAATGATTTGTGTAATTCTCATTGTCTCTACTTGTTACAGATACGTTACTACTACTACTACTTGTACTTTGTTACCTACCTAGCTTTCACTAGCTATGCGTTGCTTCGTGGAATTTTTATGTGTCAACGTACGTTTACGCGCGTTGCCCTATTTCAATTTACAATTTCGCGACTATCTGAATATACCCTTATGCGTAACAGGCCAATACCCAGGTTTATCTTTATGTGCCCCACTTGTAAGCGGCGCCAGTAATGTGTCACTTAGTAGACGACTCGTAAAACTATGTAAGTCTTATGACTTCATTATGCACGTCAGTGTTGCTTGTTCTGGACTGTAACTGGTTGTATCGTAAATTGTACATTAACATGTTGTTCGATTGGGCTGTTCAGTGACTATGACGAAGTAGGACATTATTAGATAGGGACAAATTCAAAGTAATTTGAATTTATTAGGAATATATAGATGAAAAAAAATGTATCATTTCGGGGATCAGACCTACAGCAATGTCATTATTTATTTATTTTTATTTATTTTCAGCCTGTAGTGTCCCACTGCAGGTCAAAGGCCTCCCTCTCCTTTTTTCACAGGTCTCTATTTTGTGCTAGTCCTTCCTATACGAGTCCAGTTCGTCCCGCCATCATCGTCTCGGCCTTCCACGTTGTCGCCTAACACCTTCGAGGACCCAATTAGTGGCGATTTTTGGCCCAAAGGTCTTCCGGCATGCGGCAAACGTGGCCTGCCCAGTCCCATTTGAGTTTGCAGGCTTTGTGGGTGACATCGGCGATTTTTGTTTTGGAGCGTAGTATTGTATTTTTTACGCGGTCTGTTAAACTGACTCCTAGGATACTACGCTCCATTGCTCGCTGGCAGACCTCGAGTGCGGACCTCTGTTGAGCAGTCAAAGACCATGTTTGTGCACCATACGTGAGAATGAGGAGAACGCACATGTCCATGAGTTTTCGCTTGTGCCATAATGGGAGATCTCCTTTCATTAGGTCTTTCATCGACCAGTAGCTCTTCCAGGCGTTTTCTATGCGACGCATGACTTCTCTGTCTTGTCTCGCCTGGAAAGAGACTACTTGGCCAAGGTATAAATATTCCTGGACATATGCGATCTCCGCACTCCCTACATTTAGATTTATTTCTGTGCTGTTAGTCATTATTTTGGTCTTTGACATGTTCATTCGAAGTCCTATCCTGTGGCTCGCCTCATGCAGGTCGTTAAGCATGACACCTAGTTCTTCTGCTGAAGATGACATCAGAACAATGTCGTCGGCAAATCGAAGGTTTGTCAACCTCTTTTCACCGACGGCAATACCTCTGTCAGTCCACTCGTCGGATAACTCTTTAAAAACCTCTTCTGTAAATAATTTAGGGGACAGCGGGTCACCTTGTTTCACTCCAATTTGGATAGGAAAGACTGGTCCTGTGGAATTAATTCGTGCTGCTGCTGTGCTATTACGATAAATATTTCTAATAAGGTTTATGTAGCCTATTTCTATTCCCTGTGCGTGTAGCGCATTGTATAGTGCATCGTGTTTAATGCAGTCGAATACCTTAGTATAATCGACAAATGCCAGGTACAAAGGTATTTTGAACTCGATGCACTTTTTGATTATTTGGTTCAGACAGTGTCGGTGGTCTGTGGTAGATAAGCCCCGACGGAATCGTGCTTGCTCCAGGGGTTGGTGAGAATCTAGTATGTATGAAATTCGGTTTTCTATAACTTTAATGAAAATTCTATACAAATGAGATACTAAACTAATCGGCCGATAATTGTTCAAATCAGTTTTGTCGCCTTTTTGTGGAGAAGAATTATTAATGAGTGGCAAAATTTATTGGGAATTATTTTTGTTTCAAGGATTCTGTTAAATAAGTTAGTTATGTGGGGGAGTAGTACAGGCTCACCAGTTTTGAGGGCTTCTGTGGATATTCCGTCTTCACCAGGTGTTCTGCCGAACTTTATGTTTAAAATTGCGCAATGAATCTCGGATTCTGTAATTGGAGGTGTACGTTGTCCAGTAATAGCATCCGCTCTATGAGAAGTAACTGTGTTGTCACCAGCGTATAAGTTTCGGTGGAAATCTGTGCATATTTTTAAAACTTTGTGTCCTTCTCGGTGAATCACACCTAAATCGTCTTTGATGCTGGTCATAGCCAAACGTCTGGTTTCTGAACAACTTAAAGCTGATTTCAAAGATTTATTATTTTCTAAGGCTATTTGAACCAGATTATTGTTATAGCGGCGTCTATCTTTTCTAATACTTCTTTTAACATTCCTGTCTAAATGTCTAAACTCTGCCGAATTGTACTTACAATTAAGCCGTTCCTGTATAAGTGATTTAGTTTCATTGCTAAGTTTGAGGTGTTTACGCTTTTGTTGTTGAATTTTAGAACTGGCTTTCTTAACACATTTTATTACAGCTTGGTATTGTTGATCTGTATTTCTCAATTCTGAAGGCTGTAGTAAGTCGAAACTGTTTTTAAGTTCTAAATTAAATTTATCTTTAGATAATATTAAGGTAGTTTTATCGATACGTTTAATTGTACTATTAATTATTTGAAATCTATTAATTATATCATCAAATTTTGCACTAACACGTAAGGGTCTATGGTCTGACGAAAATCGAATTTTATTAAGTATCTGGAATTTAGTAACTATTTGTTTCTTAGATGACAAGCAGAAGTCTATTTCATTTTTGGTTACTCCATCAGATGAGAACCACGTCCATCGCCTCTGTGGCTTTTTATAAAAGTAACTTTAATTAGTTCACAGACAAAAATTTTTCATAAAAAATGTTAAACTAAATAGGGAAAGATTACTTGCTCTTGAAAAATTAAAAATATACTCACAGAAATATCACCAAAATAATTTGAAACATAAATTAAAAATAAAAAATTTGCAGGTAGAATTAAATAATCTTAGTGACAAATTAGTATCAATGACAAATAAATATAAAAGCTCTGAACTACAAATGAAAGAGTACATATTGGCAATGAATGAGTTGGTGGCATCAAATAGTAAAAAATGCTCAATACCATTGAACAATGACATCCCGTTCAACCACCAACACTCGCCAGCTTGCTCATTGCCAACATGTGACCCGGTTTTGCCAAATAGTTCTTTAAACAATACAAATTCAAATATTAAACACACTCTAAATAAATTAAAAAATAACAAACTAGACAGTAAAACTATATTACAAAATAAAAATAAAGTGATAATATTTAGTGACGAGGTTGGAAAAGGTATGGGTCAGTTGTTGGCGAACACATATAGTGATGGGTTAGTGATGAACTACTGTTTGCCTGGGTTAAGTTCCATTGCTATTTTAGATAAAATTATAAACTTCAATTTTGACCAGGATACAACTTTATTGATTCTACTTGGTAAAAGAGGATCTTTAAATAAAATACTTTTATTCTATTATTACAGTAAATTATGTAAATTAAATTTAAATCAAATTATTATGTTCACTTTACCTTTCAGTAAAGGGTTGCCACAGAAAGAAAATAATATTAGACATAGTATTAATATAAATTTGTGTAGTTGGTCATACAATAACAATCAATTTCATGTTTTTGACTCTAACAATTATGTTAGTAAAGCTTTACATTTGACACAAGATACTTGTTATCTGAATTCTTATTATAAAAGACAACTAGCTGAGTCGCTAGCATTTTGTATTGACATTTCAGCCAAGAATTTGGCTAATAAACGTGTTGCCCCTATACAGCAACAAAATGACATTTATAATGATTCAGCCAGTATTTTGGCTACACAGTCTGACATTTCTATTAATTTAAATTAAATAATTCGACAATAGAGAATACCTCTTGCAATGACACTTTCATTAATAATGGGCTGGTATGTACGAATAAGCCCAATTCAAATAATAATTCATTTAGAAATTCACAAGTATTAAAACTGGTACATCAAAATATACAAGGTATGTCAAATAAAGATTTAGAAGTGGAGTTGTTCATGAACGGTGAATGCGTCGATATTTTGTGTATAACAGAACATTGGCTTAAAGATCACCAGTTCATGTGCAATTTTAATAACCATCTAGTTGGTAGTTCGTTCAGCAGACAAATTCAATACATGGTGGATCGTTGATTTTAGTTAACAAGCTGCTTAAATTTAAGAATCGTAGTGACATTGTTAGTTTCTCTGTTGAACGGACCGTTGAAATAGCCTGTGTGGAGTTGGACCAACTTCTTGTTTTGAGTATGTATAGGCCACCATCATCCTGCTATGATAACTTTGAAAGTGTCATGGATGATGTGTAACGGAAGCTATGCCAACAAAATAAATCTATAATAGTAGGTGGCGATTTTAATATTAATTTACTAGAAGATTCCCTGAATTGCCACAAAATTAAAAATTTGTTCAAGTCATATAATCTTGCATGCTTATTTTTGGAACCCACCAGGATAACTTCCACGACATCTACTTGTATAGACAATATATTTACAGATATTGTACCAGTTAGAAAGCAAATAATTAGCAAATTAACATCAGATCATTGTGGACAATCTATAACATTTGCTATGCAGTCTAAAAAAGTAGGTAGAAAGGAATTGAGTGTGGTGCCAAAAACTTTGCGTCGTCTGGAGGGACTTAAGGATAAACTCACAAGTACATTACCATACCTATGCTATAATAACGATCCTAATAAGTTGTACAATTCTTTCTTTGACATGTACTGTACTATATTCAATTCTATCTTTGTCCCTAAGAGGATCTCAGTTGCTGGTACTACATCCTTCAGTGAATGGGCAACCACTGGAATTTATAAAAGTAGAAATAAGCTTTACGAATTATATGAACAGAAAGTAATTAATAAAAATGATGAACAATTTTGTCAATATGTAAGAAATTATTCCAAGTTATTTAAAAAGATTTGTCGTGAAGCTAAGACACTTTATTTAAAATCAAAAATTAAAAACAGTAACAATAAAATAAAAGCAACGTGGGATATTATAAACAATGAGACTGGAAGGGTCAAGATAAAAAGTAATGATTACACTCTTCAATTAAATAAA
Organism: Euclidia mi; assembly: GCA_944739405.2. Classification (NCBI taxonomy): domain Eukaryota; kingdom Metazoa; phylum Arthropoda; class Insecta; order Lepidoptera; family Erebidae; genus Euclidia; species Euclidia mi. The sequence continues at coordinate 24,492,219 of OX123197.2, forward strand.
AAGATATTAAAGTCAGATTTTGAGGTTGCCACAGCATTTGAACATTTCTTCACAGACATTCCAGTCTCAACCACTAAATCTCTCAACTCGTCCCCTAATGAAGCCGAATCTCTATTGAAGCAAAATGTCAATAGGTGTAACATTGAATTTAGTTTTAGTTATGTCACTGACAGAGATATTGTAAAAACTTTTAATACCCTTAATTTGAAGAAGACTAGTGATCTTTGGGGCAATTCTGTTGTGATTACGAAATCCATAATCAACACAGTAGCACCTGAACTGGCAATGATTTTCAATAGATGCATTGACTGTGGTGTGTTTCCTGATCAAATGAAAAGTAGTAAAGTAATTCCATTATTTAATTCAGGTAGCACATCTGACCCCACAAATTATAGGCCAATATCTGTGCTACCCACGTTTAGTAAAATTTTTGAAAAATTAATTCTAGGTCAGCTTCAAATTCATTTTAATAACAATAAGCTGTTACATGAAAAACAATTTGGTTTTACTAGGGGTCGCTCAACTACCGATGCTGGAGTTGAGCTTTTAGATAGTATTTTTGATGCCTGGGAGGAGTCGCATGATGCTCTGGGAGTATTTTGTGACTTATCTAAGGCTTTTGATTGCGTGTTTCATGAAACATTGATCAGGAAATTATATTACTATGGAGTTAAGAACACTGCTTTGGATCTCCTAACATCATATTTGAGTAATAGGATACAGAGAGTTGAGGTAAATGGAAAAGTTTCTATGGGTTCAGTGGTCACAATGGGAGTGCCGCAAGGTTCAATTCTTGGTCCATTCCTTTTCCTTGTATATATTAATGATTTGCCATACATTATGCAAAATAATGAAGAGATAGTGTTATTTGCTGATGATACATCACTTATTTTTAAACTAAGACGACAACAATCAAATAATGACGATGTAAATAACGCTCTCTCTAAAGTAGTTCAATGGTTTACAGCTAACAATTTACTGTTAAATGAAAGAAAAACAAAATGTATACGATTTTCAAGACCGAATGTAAAACAAGTTAAACCTAACATATGTTTGAATGGAGAAGAGTTGGATCTTATAGATAACACCGTATTCTTAGGCATAACCTTAGATTCTAAGCTACAGTGGGGCCCACATATAGGTCAGTTGTCGAATAGACTTAGCTCTGCAGCATACGCGGTTTACAGAATTCGTCAGTTAACTGATGTAGATACGGCCAGATTAGTATATTTTAGTTATTTCCACAGCATAATGTCATATGGCATTTTATTATGGGGCAACGCAGCTGACATTCAAACTGTGTTTGTACTGCAGAAGCGGGCTATTCGTGCAATCTACAGTCTTGGTGCAAGGCATTCACTGAAGGAAAAATTTAAAGAAATTAAGATAATGACTGTCGCATCTCAATACATTTATGAGAACGTGTTATGTTTTCTAAATTCAGCGACATTCATAAATTTGTAGCCGCACAGCGCCATATACCCAATAACGACGGAACTACTACGACACAACTACGACTGCAACACCTAACAACGCGGGAAAATTTCAAACAATCCTGAAGCGCGATATCAACTTTCGCGAGACAAGCGGCATATATACAAGTCCCAAAGTATGTCCGTCGGCCTGCAGGCCACCTAGCACGACCACCCAGCTTGGTTAGAGGCTCCTCCCTCTAGTTGGAGGAACACCACACATTTATCCTCCACATTGGTGACCCCGACGTGATCTGAAGCAACCTTCACCGGTCAGATTACCAGCAGCCTCCCGACGTGATCTGAAGCAGCCTTCACCGGTCAGATCAGCAGCCGTTCCATCTTCGTCACCTCCACCTCGCCTCACTCCGCACTTCACCTGATGGTCAGCAATCAAGTCGCCGCCAGCCAGCATCTTCGGCCAGGGTCCCACCGTAGGCCATGCAGACTTGCAAGCCTGGTCTTCCCTGCAGCCTCTCCAGCGCCACGGCACACCTCACTGCACACACGGTCCTCCTAAGCAGCGCACATCGCTCCCGTACACGCAGCAGTGCCACTACGCAACCGCTTCACAGCAACTACGCAGCTACTACGCAGCAACTCCCCGAGTCGACTCACTGTCGAGTCACTGTGGAACACTCACTGCTCAACGCTCACTGCTCATCGCCTACTGCTCATCACCGACTGCACATCACCTTCGCAACCTCTCCCCGACTCACCGTGGGACTTGCGAAGCACACTGCAGCAAGCGACTACAGACTCCACTGGCACTCGACAACTGACCCCATCAGCTACAAGAACGACCACCGGTCTTGGGGGGGAGTGATGTAGCGGCCAGCTACATAACACCCGCACAGCGCCATATACCCAATAACGACGGAACTACTACGACACAACTACGACTGCAACACCTAACAACGCGGGAAAATTTCAAACAATCCTGAACCGCGATATCAACTTTCGCGAGACAAGCGGCATATATACAAGTTCCAAAGTATGTCCGTCGGCCTGCAGGCCACCTAGCACGACGACGAATGCGGAACAGTGCCCAAACCTTCCAGAGGTTCATGGATGAAGTCATTGCAGGCCTAGATTTCTGCTATAGCTATATAGATGACATTTGCGTCTATTCCAGATCTCCTAGTGAACACCTGGAGCACCTGCGACTGCTATTTCAACGGCTGGAACAGTACGGCATACTTATCAACACTGCTAAGTGTAAATTCGGGCAGTCTGAGTTAACCTTCCTAGGCTATCAGGTGTCAGCAGCGGGTACCCGGCCTCTGGAATCCAAGGTGGAGGCCATCCAGAAGTTTGAAGTACCAAAGACGGTAAAGGCACTCCAACGTTTTCTGGGTATGATTAACTTTTACCGGCGTTTTATTCCAAATGCAGCGCAGATCCAAGCACCACTTACCAACCTGCTTGCTGGTCCTCGCATCAAAGGGTCAAAGCCCATCGAGATTACTCCAGAAATACTGAAGGCAGTCGAAGACTGTAAGTTATTCCTGGTTCAGGCCACCTTACTAGCTCATCCGGATACCAACGCTGAACTCGCTATAGTGACCGACGCTTCGGACATAGCGATTGGAGCCGCTCTGCAGCAGAAGAAGAATGGAGACTGGCAACCACTTGCTTTTTACTCTCAAAAGCTGAGTGCGGCCAAGAAAAAGTACAGCCCCTACGATCGAGAGCTCCTTGCTGTATATGAAGCGGTAAAGTACTTCCGATACATGGTCGAAGCTAGGAACTTTACAGTATTTACGGATCACAAGCCCCTCACATTTGCCTTCTCGCTTAATCGCGAGAAATGTTCACCGAGGCAGTACCGGTACCTAGATTTTGTGGCACAATTTACGACAGACATCAGGTACATCCCTGGCCGAGACAATATTGTCGCCGATGCCCTCTCACGGGTCGAAGAAGTGACAGCGATTGACTACGAAGCTCTTGCACGGTCTCAGGAGAGTAATCCGGAGCTGCAAGAATTACTCCGTCGTGGCTCCTCCTTGAAGCTGAAAAAGATCCGTACGGACGTAAGTACCACTCCGGTCTACTGCGACACCTCTTTACGCACACTTCGTCCGTACGTTACACCCGAATTCCGCAAGCAAATCTTTGAAACGCTGCACAACCTACATCATCCAGGAGCTTCAGCTACAGTGCGACTGGTAACACAAAGATTTGTTTGGCCAGGGATTCGCAAGGACTGTAGAGAGTGGTCCAGGCAATGTTTAAAATGCCAGTCATCTAAAGTTTCCCGCCACACCTTCTCTCCCCTTTCTTCTTTTCCTTCCCCCTCCTCGAGGTTTTCTCATATCCACCTCGATATAGTAGGGCCTTTACCACTGTCTTGTGATTACAGGTACTGTCTGACGGTCATTGACAGATTTTCCCGTTGGCCAGAGGCGTTTCCCCTGCGGGAAATCACGGCTGAGTCCTGTGCAGCCGCGCTAGTGTCTGGCTGGATCGCATGGTTCGGCTGTCCCGAGCGGGTGACCACAGACCGTGGTCGCCAGTTTGAGTGCCACCTTTTCAAGGCTCTCACTGCCTTGGTTGGTGCGCGCCACCTCCGCACGACAGCCTACCATCCAGCAGCCAACGGCATCGTGGAGCGTCTTCACCGCCAGCTCAAGGCGGCCATTATGTGCCACGCTCCATCGTCTCAGTGGACTGAGGCTCTTTCACTGGTTCTTCTCGGCATGCGTAATGCCTGGAAGGAGGACCTACAGACATCACCAGCTGAGCTAGTGTATGGTGAACCCCTTCGCCTACCTGGCCAGTTCCTGTGCCCCAGCGACGACCACACCGCAGCCGACGCCACCCAGTACGTGACACGACTGCGCGCGTACATGGCGAGGCTCTGCCCTCGTCCTACCACCTGGCACAATACTACAGCAACCTTCTACGTGCCACGTGACCTCTACACCACCTCGCATGTACTTGTACGCCAAGACCGCGTCAGGGGTCCCCTAGAACCACCCTACGCTGGTCCCTTCAAGGTACTCAGTCGACAGGACAAGTATTTTACTCTGGACATCAAGACCAAGCCTGCCAACGTCTCAATTGACTGACTGAAGCCGGCGTACATGGCGAAAGAAGAGCCGGTGGTACCCCTACCAACTACCAAAACCACTACAACAGATGTCATCAGGCGGACTTCCAGTGGCAGAAAAGTCCGGCTGCCAGATTTTTATCGACCGTAGGCACGGTCTGCCGGGGGAGTACTTGTGGTGAACCTTCAACCACAACATAGCATCGTACACGTGGAGCGCGCCGTACCAGGCACGAAGAGGCACCGAGACGGCGCGTGTAACGCACGCGGTGGGCGCGTGGCGTGCCGATCGGCGGAGCGGAGAAGACATCGAGCGACCACTCTTCGGCTAGCTTTCGTATGAGACACTCGCGACGCGCTTGCTTATGTTCGGCTATTACATTATTACTTTTGCTGTAATCATTCTAATTTCTAGTAATCATTAAATTATTTTTTCATTTCTGTAAATAATAGCATTCATTCTCTCGCTTTCGTTTCTATCCTTCATCGCCTTACCGACACCGCTTCATACAGCTACACGCATAGATGGTACTAGGTGCTACGGGTTCGATACCGGAGCAAGAAAAGTTGGTCGAGCCTGCCTACAAATTAAATACACGAAATAAAAACAAACTTGTTCTACCTTCAACTAGACTACAAAAAATAAGTAACTCATACAAGTGTCAAAGCATACGTTTTTATAACAAAATTCCAGGCAATATTCAGGAACTAAGTATTAATAAATTCAAAGTATTTATTAAACAGAGCTTGTGTTCAAAAGCTTATTACACAGTGAAGGATTATTTAGCAGACAAAAATGCCTGGAATTGAGTTTAAAAATTATGAACTTTGACATTTTGAAATTAGTGACATGATATTTTTATTTACATTTGTAATACTTATATTTTTACATTTTGACATTTTTAATTTGACATTTGTAATTTTATTTATTTTGTTTTGACATAGTTTGATGTGACATTGTTATTTTATTTATTTTCTTTTGACATTTAAAATTACTTAAGTAATATACTATTATTCCTAAATTGACATTCAATAATATTTTGTGACATTTTAAATATATGACATTTTATTGTTTAAATTTTATTATTTTTACTTATTGTTTGCAACATGTATTTTACTGTGTATTAGCATGTAAAGTTGTGAGTACGATGTGGGTATTATTAAACATATAAACAAGTAGTTGTGGCAACCTGTCTGATGGCTTAGGCTGACATGCTTATGCATACACCTTCTGATGGCGTGGAGGCATAGTGATACAGATCGTGCTGGCTCCCTCAATCAAGGTTGAGCCGTACGATTGCTGTTGAATGCGGGCCATCAGTGGGCCGAGTCAGTCAAAAGCGTCAGATAATTTCCTGCATTGTACTTGCATACTAAACCCTTTTTTGTCTGGACTTTAAAAGATGAAGAAAAGACTAAAAAAAATGAAGTGACAAAAAAAAACAATGACTCTGAGTTTGTTTCGGCCTTTCTTCTCAAGAAGTCATTTAGCTAGGAAAAGCCGGCATCATCTAGAATAGGGTTTTGACATGTATAAGTGTTGTAAACAACCAAAATGCAGAAATAAATATGTCTTTATGTCTTTAACTATTGGAAACAGTTAAACTTTGGCCAAAAGCAAATTTTAGTAGACTTTTCCCACGTTCGTTTCTCATTCCTAAACCATACGGGCCCAAGATGATTGGATTATCTTGTTCTTCTCTGATACCCAGTTTAGCGTTAAAATCGCCAAGAATTAATGTCCAGGTACCCTTATGTTCATCACATGCCTTATCTAATAAGTCATAAAACTCCTCAACTTCGTCGTCTGGGTGTGATGATGTTGGAGCATAAATTTGGATGACGGTAAGAACTTTATTTTCTGTGACGGAAAATTTCAATAAAGCTATTCTATCAGAATATGAGACAAATTCAATAATGTTAGATTTTCACCGTGATGCAACTAAAAAGCCAACGCCAGACTGACCTCCACTTTTTCCCTTATAATAGAAAGTACTGTTTTTGCGTTCTAGTGTATCTTCACCTTCTCTTCTCACCTCTGACAGTCCTACAATATCCCATTTTATATATTCTTAAGCATTTTCAAGTTCTATTCATGTCATTCATCATCATATCAGCCAAACGACGTCCACTGCTGGACATAGGCCTACCCCAAGGTTCTCCACACAGACCGGTCTTGAGCCGCCCGCATCCAACCTCCTTCCGCGATCTTGACAAGATCGTCGGTCCACCTTGCGGGGGGCCTACCTCTGCTGCGTCGTCCGGTACGTGGCCGCCACTCCAGAACTTTTCTGCCCCAACGGCCATCGGTTCTTCGAGCTATGTACCCTGCCCACTGCCACTTCAGCTTGGCTATCCGGAGAGCTATGTCGGCGACTTTGGTTCTACTGCGGATCTCCTCATTTCTGATTCGATCTCGCAGGGAAACTCCAAGCATAGCTCTCTCCATCGCCCTCTGAGTGACCTTGAGCCTTCTGATAAGGCCCATAGTGAGCGACCACGTCTCTGATCCGTAAGTCATCACTGGCAACACACACTGGTCAAAGACTTTCGTCTTGAGACACTGCGGGATATCGGACGAGAAGATATGTCGTAGCTTCCCGAACGCTGCCCAACCGAGTTGGATTCGACGATTGACCTCCTTCTCGAAGTTGGACCTACCTAATTGGACTACTTGTCCCAGGTAGATATACTTGTCGACAACTTCAAGCGTAGAGTTCCCAACCTGAATAGGAGCAGGTACAACATGGACGTTCGACATGATTTTCGTCTTGTCCATGTTCATCTTAAGACCTACTTGTTGGGAGACTCTACAGAGGCCATCGAGCATTGTGCCTAGGTCTTCCATGGTCTCAGCCATGACTACGATATCGTCTGCGAATCGAAGGTGAGTGATGTACTCGCCGTTGATGTTGATGCCGAGTCCATTCCAGTCCAGAAGCTTGAAAACATCCTCCAGCGCAGTGGTAAACAGTTTCGGGGATATGACATCCCCCTGTCTCACCCTTCGCTGGAGTTGAATAGGTTTCGAACTCGGGTCCTGGAAGCGGACTGACATAGTGGCGTTTTCATACAAACACTTCAGCACTTCGATATATCGGTAGTCAATCCGGCACCGTTGGAGAGACTGTAGCACCGCCCAGGTTTCGATCGAATCGAAGGCTTTCTCATAGTCCACAAACGCCAAGCATAGGGGCTGGTTATACATCTCGGACTTCTGTATAACCTGCCGCAGCGTATGTATGTGGTCTATGGTACTATAGCCTTTACGGAACCCGGCTTGTTCGGGAGGCTGGAAGTCGTCTAGCTTGCTCTCGAGACGATTCGTGATGACCCTCGAAAACAGCTTGTAGACGTGGCTCAGAAGTGTGATGGGTCTGTAGTTCTTCAAGAGGGTTTTATCCCCTTTCTTAAAGAAAAGCACCACCACACCTCTGTGCCACGCCTGTGGCGTTTTACCCTCGAGAATGACGGAATTAAATAGCTTCCGGAGGGCTTCTCTAGCGGGTGCACCGCCGGCCTTCAGAAGCTCACTCGTAATACCGTCATCTCCCGGCGCCTTGTTGTTTTTAAGCTGTTTGAGAGCCACACTAATCTCGTGCATGCTAACGTCCGGGATATCTTCGGTATAGTGTCGGGTCAATCCAGCTCTAGGGTCTGACGCTGGAGTGCTTGCGGGTTGTTGCGTTGTCGTGTATAGCTGTCCATAGAACCTTTCAATCTCCTCCAAGAGCTCAGGCTTGGACGATACGATTCTGCCATCCTCCGTCTTCAGCTTTGTCAGCTGACTCTGCCCAACAGACAGATCCCTCTGGAACACTTTGGATCCCTTATTCCGCTCGATCGCCTCACGAACACATTTTGTGTTGTATTGGCGGAGATCGCGAGTCAGAGACTTAGAGATCTGTCTGTTGAGGTGCCGATATTTCGGTATGTCGTCGGAGGATAGCAGAACCATCTTGCGCCTTTCCTCTAACAGCTCGAGGGTCGGATCCGAGATCTTTTTGGTTCTCTGGCTTTTCTGGGGCTTAAAAAATTTAGCCCCTGTTGTATGGACAGCATCCACGAACCCGTTACTGTACACGTCCACATCTACGCATTCACCCAGGCATTCGAAACGGTTCTTGAGTTCGAGCTGAAAGCTCTCGGGGTTTTGGATATGAACCGGTGCCGGTCGGAGCGTGGACTTTATCAACCTCGACCGTTCGAGGCTTGTACAGATATTCAATGTGCCTCTTACCATTCGGTGATCGCTCCCCACTTTAAGTGAATTGATCACGGAGACATCATTGAATATCTGCCTCTTCGTCGACATGATAAAGTCGATCTCATTTTTGGTTGCACCGTCTGGACTTACCCAGGTCCACTTGCGGCATTCTCGCTTCTTGAAGAAAGAATTCATCATATAGAGTCCTTCCTTCTCCATAAAGCTAGCCAGCAAGTGACCCCGGGAATTCCGATGCCCATAACCAAATGGCCCCACTCTCAGCTCATCACCGTCGCGTTTGCCCAGTTTCGCGTTAAAATCTCCCATGACCACGGTGTATTGGGTTTTGTAGCCATGTATAGCCCGAGATATGTCCTCGTACATGGCTTCCACCTCCTCATCGGGGTGCGACGAGGTCGGAGCGTATACCTGTATGACCTTCAGCGAATACCGCTTGGATATTCTGAGTATAAGGTACGCTACCCTGCTCGACACACTCCCGATATTTACCACGTTGGTCACGAGAGATTTGTGGACGATAAACCCGTCACCACCTTGGGACTGTTGGTCGCCCTCCCGGTAGAAGAGCAAGTTACCGGAATTGAGAACTATCGAGTCCTCCCCCTGTCTTTGGACTTCAGATAGGCCTATGATATCCCATCGCAACTTGCTCAATTCTTCTTCCAGCTCGACAATCTTCTGCGGACCGACGCCGCAGTGTGCGCGTGTTCAGTGTTGCCAGGGCCAATTGTCGTTGGTGGTGGTAGCCCGATCTCTTCCGGAGATGTCAAGTCATGTCATTAATCAAAGTCAAAATCCTTTATTCATTTGGGTCACAATGTGACGCTTATGAACGTCAAAATAATAAATTTTTAAAATAATTACTTAAAGACTCTACATTTACATTTTTTTGGCAGTAAATACTGCCACGTTCGCAAAGCAAGGGCGTAGAACGATGAAAGATCGGGCAATAAAACTCACGGTCACTCCTTTTCATCGCTAGATCTTGCATAATATACATAATTTACATTTTGTAAGGTGCTGCAACTGTTACACCTTCTATATCACTTGTATATATTTACTGTACATAATAATACTCAAGCATAATGCTTCATTTTCATTGTGATGTTCATTTAGTTAGCCTCCTCAGAATAGACATGGTGAAACAAGAGCATCCAATTATATTATATATACCTAATAATGCAGGCATTCTGAGAAAATGATCAGAACCATGATGGAAATAATGCAGTTAAATATTAAAATTTAATACCAGCCCGCAAGACCGTCATCGTCCAGTCATCGCAAGTAGCACCCGTTCACGAGTATGACGCATGGGCACACCATCATCTTGCCATATTAGAGGGACAGGGATGACACGACACACGACGCCTCCACAAGAAATGACATTTTAGTGAGCATGATGACAACGGTAGACGAACCGGCAGCAAGAAACAATCTGTTGGTATACTGACCATGACCGCGAATTACCTCCATTTTTCAATTGACGAAGTGTTAAATAACGAAGCGACGATTTAATAAACCATAACGGTAGTGCAGTCAAATTGACTACTAAACTACTTCCCAATTTTACTAAAATGTTTCCTGATTGCTTAGGTATTTTACTAAATAGCTTGTAGAGCGATGAGGAATATTATAAACTTTACAATGTCAATTAACCTTGTCAAAAAACTATACAATATGCGATGGAATGAAATATAATACAAGGTAAATTGTCACACATATATAGGGCAAATAATATGTCCAGACTGCGTGACAAAAGCTCGTCACAATTATGCCGGCAAAAAAGCCAATTACTAGTACTTCCGAAACACACGTTAGTTCTACACAAGTTAGTTGATCAGTGCATAACATCAAAGAGTCATTTATTTCATTCATTTATTTTCATGGAAAATGTGTAAAAATAACGAGCTATGTTGTTTAACACATTTGCTTGCATTAAAACATAGCATTACTGAGGATTATTTTTACTACTCTCTTAAAAGGTTCGCGTAAATTTCTTGGAATTAATCTTTATCGTCGCAGCGTTGTGTCCTAAAGTTTTGCTTTACAACCCAGGGTTTGCTTTTCTAGTGTAATCAGATTTGGAAAATATTAGATTTCTACAGAGCAACTGTCATCTGGCCGCATAGGCATGCAAAATTTTATGTTTAAGACTCATTGTCAAAAACTGCTAAAAGCCTTCATGACAGCCAAGATCGAGTATTAAAGTCCTCTCCGAGGCACGGGTCCTCTCCAAGCTATAATAGTAACAATTTACGTGGCAGGTAATATTCTACACGAATTCTGATCTATCTTTTAATTTACGTAGATTCTTGGTCATAAATTATGCGATGAAACTCGCTCTTATTCTAGTTTCCCAGTGCGTGAAGCTAGAAAGTGTAGCGCGAGGTCATCAGGTTGACAAGGTGCCTGGGCTGCGCCCCAGTTATTGTCTCCGAGTATCGATAGTGTCATAAAAACTCCCCCGCACATCACCCCAGTTCACATTCGCGGAAATGCTGCCGCGACACTCGTTGAATTATTCATATGAACACATAACAAAATACACTCATGTATGTACTACAAAATATGCATGCAGCTGTACCACCGATATTTGCAAATACGCGACTGCGCTACATGCCGGCACGTTCATTATTCGGGTTGCGTTTTAAACCAGCCCAGGTCAGACACTGCAAATTACAAAAGATTTTGAGTTATTTTGGTTTCGTTCACTATCTTCGGGACAAAACAGAACGCAAATTATAAAACATTATAGCTCGAATTTAACTGTTATATACTAAAACGACTTAAATATTTGTTCTGAAACACAGATATGAAAAGCATTTTAGCGATATTTTATGTTAATAAGAACTCTTCAGTCTCAATTATGCATAAATATGCGTTAAATGCCTTATATGAGTAAATACTCATATCGTAAATAAAAAATTTCACGGAGCGTTAGCGCCAGGATAAATAGTACTCAATCATATTTTAAATAGCGATGAACGAATAAGACTACTATCGCCAGATTTTCTTGAATGGCGTTGAATGCAGCTTGCTTCAATAGGGGCAGTTTCGTTATCTGCAAAGGAAGTAATAATCTAGTTACGCCTTTTAAATGTAATCGTAGCGTGGCGTACTCGACTCTCGTGGCGGTGTCCCTTGCAGAACATTACCCTAGTAAACTATGATTCAACGACCTATTCTAATCCTTGTCTGCAATATTTAAGACTAGAAAATACTTATATTTCTTCTTGTCCTCTCATTACTAGGAGCCGCCCGCCTCATTTGCGTTGACATTATTATTACGCAATAAACTGTCTGTTTTATGGAAACTGGTTCAAATACCCTCCTATAGTTCTATATTGAGACAATTGTAGTTCAAGCGACTGGACAAACATTTTAATAATCTCTATTTATCTTTTATATGTTGCCTTAAGGCAGTATATCCATATAATAATAAGAATATGAAAATTACCAAACGCTGTCATGAACATTTCAGTTAACTATATCTTCATAAACATTTTGTAGATAGCTTTCCCGTAATGCATAGTATATAAACCAGGCTCAGACAGGTAACAATATCCCATTTCAGGGCAACAACCTCACTGAAAGTACAAGCGAACGTGCTCCACCAAGAAACTCTAAGCTATTTTACTCAAACTATGTAAGACGCCTACGGGCAATATCGGAGGCTGTTATTTCTACAGATAATAATGAGTATCAAACGAGGTTATTGACCGAACGACGCCTCGGCGTTTGCGAAACAGAGTATATTTTAGTTAAAATAAGTATATTTTAGTTAAATCATATCCACAAATATAAGGGAATTGAATCAACATTGAGATTGAATGTTGACTGATTATGGTTTGACCCAGAATTGTAATTCTGCTCCGTTGAAAAATTAGTCTTCTGTAAATATATATAATAAATTAAAAATAAAATATTTAAATCTTGTATGTACACATTAGATTGGGCTTTGTTTATGTTAGGTATTGTAAACATAAAGGTGTATCCACGTACCTATGCTAACAAACAATGTACATACATATATTTGTTTACTTCCATACAACATACATAACATAGTCAAATGAAGCAAACTGTAGGTGTTTGTTATTGTTAATGTAGGCGTTTGTATACGAGCTTCTTGAAATACCCATAGTCTGTCCCACCAAGAGTCGTCACACAATAATGTTTTGCTTAAGGTATTTTAGACAAAACATATTTATCAATAATTAGAAACTGAAATTAATATAATTTAAAAGTTTAACTTGTAAGTAATATTTTTTTTTTACAAAATTAATCTGCTAATTCAATGTAATTGCGTTTGAGCTATTGGATTACGAGACCCGCGTTGAACATCAGATCAATATCAACTATGAAAAAATCATTAAAACGTCTCGCGTATGTAATGTCCGCAGCTTCTACCATGTTAGGTAGGTATAATATGATACGTTGAATAAATAAAGGAGTTGTTTAATTGCAAAGCTTTCAGTAAAAATCTTATTCGATCTTAACATCCTTTCTAGCTGGCGAATATTTGGTAAGCTAATGTATGACAGGAATGTCTTTTCCAAACAATAAACTATAAAATATAATATTTAAAAATGTCATAAATAAATTGAACTTGGTTATTATGCACTAGGGAGTTAAGCCCTTCATAAGTCTTTTATGCTTTTACAGAAATAATATTGTAATGTTATTATTAATAAAAAGCAAATGGCCGTACCCGCCGCTCTATCTCAATAGTAATCGTCTCTTATACCATGCTTAGAGTTAGCAATGCTAATTTTAAAAATGCAGGGTCGCAAGGTTTTCTTGAAAATGCAAATAAGCTGTAAACATTTTACGAGTTTAAAAATATATCCTACCGTTCTAGAATTTTCTTAAAAGAATTTCTGTATAATATTTTCGCATATTTCACATAAAATATCAATATCACCGCAAACGTAAAAATGTGGAGTACACAATGTGGACGCTCGTTTATTATACGTATATCAGTATAGAGAAAGAAATGAATTTAATCTGGTGATATATGCTATTCAAAACTCAATTCACACCTGAAAGGCTTTAGGATGGCCACAAATCTGATGGAATACACATCGAAATCCCCCAACTTCAATTAAATACGCTCGTAATGCAAGGAATTGCAAGGTTGATGGTGTGTTACCTATATTTATGCATGCATATGATGTTTTGTTACCTATATTTATATTTGGCATTATGCTACAGTGATTACTGACGCATCTTTCTTGAAATATTTGTTCATCTATATTCGTGTTTCGGTAATTTCAATCAAAGGTAATCGATGCTAAGCTTTGGCGATTTGAATAAATTTTACAAGCTCATTTAGTGAGTTTATGCCTTAAATATCTTCTGTAATACCCGAAACAATGTGATACGTAGCAATAGATTACAATGAGCCGCTCTGTTAAATATGAGCTAGAACTTCTAACACACAAGTACTTAATGTTAGTAATACATATATTATAATGGGTGCTGATATTTAAGTCCTAAGTATTGTGTTTTTGTGTCACAGTCCACAGCTACCCATAGGTCTCTCCTAATTTCTCACAATCACATTGTGAGTGAAAAGAAGGGTGTGGTCTCACTATATCACGCTGCCCAGACGGGTAATTATAGGATGCTATGCCAAGTTTTGCAATCCTTTAGCAAAGATACTATTTGCTTCATGAATGTCGTAGTTATGGAATGGACAAGTAACAGTTATTTTTAAACAGCTAATATACATATAAAATAAGTACCAGGTAGGTACTTAAATTACCTATAAATATTTTTAAATTGATATTGATTGTCTCTTTGGTCAATGGTGTATTATTCTAATAGTGATGACAAGTACATATAAATCTTTCGACAAAAGTAGTTTTCTACACAAGAATATAGTCATTTATCTGTGTCTCTCTAAATTCCAAAAAAAATAGGGCAGCTTATTGACTTCTAGATATTAATATATTTTTCTGGAAATTGTAGTCAAATAACTCCGTTGTGTTTTGTTACAGCGGCCATCTAAGTTGCCAGAATTCTTTGCAGCTAATTGCTTTCTTGCGTTTCAAACATACGATAGTATATCTGTCGGAAAACGTATTCGTTTCATAATTTGTATGTAGAATTCAACCTATATAGGAATTTAAACTTTCGTGGTCATTAAAACTTAATTTAAATTGTTTTTCGGGGTATATATCTGGCATCCAGTGGTACGTCTATGTAAAACCCGTGAAAAGAATAAAATCAAACCGCGAGCTGACGTAGTGAGTGTGGTATGTCGTGATCGGGTACAATGTGATAGTGATAACAGTGCTAGTGGTGTTGAACGCAAAAAACGAGTAAGAAAGCGGGTAGACCGTTATACTTGCTCGTAACATTCATCCACCCGCAATACCATCAGTACATCCGTGAACATGGCGCTTGCAACAGTGCCGAAATATCGGTTACTCCAAACAAAGGTACGTGGTATATACCCCGAAAAACAATTTAAATTAGAATTCAACCGCTTCAAACCAATAAAAAATACACGATAGTACAAATGCATGTATATTTTATTAGCGCCTGTTTTACTAGCCACGTTGATTGTATTATTGTTATCGAGAAAGGTTTAGCATACGAAATGCGTGCCTCCGTAAAATGACGAGTCGGTCGTCGCAGCTTAGCGATTGCGTCACAGGGTGCCGGGACACGTCTTTATTGGCTTATACTTTTAGTAATATATTACGTATGTACATAATATTACAGTACATGAATGTATTGATATTCAGCTGGGCTGTATGATCTTGTTATCTGGGCATTCTTGTACATATACACCAATCATAGCTCCTCGCAACTCGCCAGTACTACAGAGCCAGTTTGCTCATACATGTATTTACATAAATATACATAATTACATATTTTTGTACATGAGATATGAGATTGAACGTAATATGAGATATCGATGCAGGCTGTCCTTTACACGCTCGTGAAAATATAGACGTGATAACCTCTTGAAATAGCTTATCGTATGTTTGCCTCTGTCAATCTTGCCTATAAATGAAGATAGGTTGACCTAAAATGATTTAAGCTTCGGTGAACGAAAATATATTATATATTTACATCGATCTGCTTTGAAAGTACTGTCAAACCTTTTCGTAGTTTGCATGTATATAACTAGATTATTCAATCTTGTTATTCGATAGGTAACCTGCATGAATGATGCGTTATATCTTTTCACATGTTTGTATATTTTTGATATGTAACATGACTAACATATTGATGTAGTCGATGGGTTCCAAGATTTAATATTCAGTCTCAAAGGCAACATGTAGTCGAGCAATATAATAGTTCTCAGAAAACGGCTACCAACTAATCTTCTGAACGTTTTAATAAAACGTGGCTGACTACTGCGTACACAGATGTAAGTCAGTAAATTTTATAGAATGAAAACTGTATTAATATTTATGAAACTAGCGCTTTTATCTGCATTTTTTTTTTCACCTTTTATTTGAACAGTATCCAAAGTAAAACAAACAGGAAGGTGAAAAAAACAACAAAAGCGTAAAGTTATTAAACATTGTTAGCGCCATTGATACGAAGTGGAAGCTTTTAGCGCCACAAAGTGAGTATAAGGACGCAGTTAAAAAGCAATCGAGCACCCCACTTACGGAGCTATGTTTTAAATCATCATAATTTTTATATCAGTACTTACCGCAGTTGTGTTCTGAAGACAAAGTTTAGGTTGACTTCGATGAAATAGATAACGCAGGCAGTAAACGACGCGGAAAAAATCAGCTTAGTGTATATATTATATAACTAGCGAGCACATAACACTACAGTGTGTTTTCATTATAATTATACCGCGATCAACGGCGATTACGATGATAGAAAGTACTATGCCGTGCTATCTTCGGTTCAGGTTTTGTCCTTCGCTCGTGCGCTGGGGTACGCTAATTAAAAGTAGCAATCAAATGACACTGTGTAGTGTTTTTAAGTAGCTATTAAGAAAAATAAGTATCTTTGTATTATTTTATTTGAATAACTGTCTAACTCCTTCAAAGGTATTGTTGACAAGATATGCAGATTTGAACCCTCTGCGTAACAATCTGATGATCTCTCCACTAAAATATAGATGCAGTGAGCGTTGATATACATATGAACATGACTGTGTACTTTTTTTTTTGTTGGAAAATCCTCATGGAGTCCCTCCGCCCTGGGGAAAGGACGAAGGGGACTGTCAGACTCTTACTGACTAAAAAGCAACCCGTGTTCCTCACGTACCCGTGTGTCGGAGGGTCGGGTATCGCTGAAGCATTCCTCGCTATCCCCCGACGGCTATTGGCCCGCCAGATGGTCAGGCGGGCCCCGAACAAAACCCCCTTGGCGGCGGATGAAGGTGTTGGGCTCCGCCGCCAAAACACTCAGCGGCCGCAGAGGATAGGGAGGACGGCAACGCAACACCGCATCTCCTCTTCCTCTGCGGCCCCACCGCGACGCAACGATGGTGCGCCCCCATTTGGTCGCGGGAGATAGGGCGCGCGGCAACGCAACACCGACACGCCTCTCCTCCCGCGACCGCACCCGACTGCGAGGGACAGAAGAACTGTCCCTCGCACCCGCCCCTTTGGACGCATCCTGCGCAGGCCTCCTTCAAGCCCACGCGGAGTGTCCCCTCCTGGATCTCTCTTAGCTTCACCGCGGGTGACCAATCCACGGTTACTGAGCCCCCCCACCACGACAAGGTGGAGATCCCACGGGGGGATGACTGTGTACTTAGTCTAACTCTAAACAAGTTTCGACATTGATCGGCATTTCAGCATCTCTACTTCCTACCCTCGAACAAAACCTTTTCTTTTGGAAACAAAAAATCTGCTTTCGCATCGAGAATTTAGATTACGTAACGTCCATTTTTATACCAAATCTAGTTATTGGATATTTGTACTTTACCCTTAAATTAGTCCAGCGATTCAGTGAAGATTCCACGTAATTGTGGGTCCAACATATTGGCGTTACTGTCTGAATAGTTTCAGATGTTATTACAGTAAGGCGGAGCTATTTTAAGATGAAAACGCGGGTATTCACGAGGTGGCTCGAGCCAGTATGATATGTCAATTATTTCGTTGGTATTCGTTGGGACATGTTACGACAACTGTTAGCTTCGATAGCTGGTTCAAGGGGAAGAAATGAAGACACTGATGGAAACTGTTACGTTGATATATATTTTATATGGTAAAATATTAAACTTTTACAATAATCGCGCACACGACCCGAGATGACAAGCAAAAAAATGCAGATTGAATGCGTGAGTGAATGCGCGACCGTTGAATGAGGCGGAGCGTCGCTCGTAGCTCACTCGCAGTGATGCAAAGCCGTAACAAAATCCCGGGGGTTGAAGGATTCTTCAACAGGTAGAAATCGGCAGAGGGCATATGTTATTGTAGGCTCTCTGAATAATGCCCTTCTTGGTGAGAATATCCGCAACCCTGTTTACTTTGTCAGGTCCGGGATGAAGTTTTATTATCCTGCCCAAAAGCCATAAGAGCGGTGGTTGATTCTTGTCCCTGGTGAGAACTAGAGAACCCAGTCTTAGATCCTCACTCGAAGACTGCCACTTGACCTTCTGCTGTAGCATAGTCACGTATTCATGTGAAAAGCGCTGCCAGAAATTATGTTTGAGCTTCTCAATTCTCTCGTATCGTTCCAGCTGGTTAATGTTTCGATTGCTTGGTGGTAGCTGAGGAACAGTGAGAAAAGTTCGGCCTATAAGGAAGTGAGCTGGTGTGAGGCAGGATAGGTCTGAAGGATCGTATGATAAAGGTGTCAAAGGTCGGGAATTAAGGATGGCCTCTATCTGTACTAAGCAGGTTGACATCTCTTCATATGTTAATTGAGTTAAAGAAAGAATGCGTCTTAGGTGATGTTTGACTGATTTAACAGCTGACTCCCACAATCCGCCAAAGTGTGGAGAGTAGGGAGGAATAAATTTGAAATGGATACCTTTAGTCGCAACTTCTGTCTGTATATCGTCTGAATAAGATTTAAAAAAGTTATAAATATCGTTACTTGCACCCACGAAAGTCGTTCCATTGTCTGAGGAGATGGTCTGAGGCTTACCCCGACGGCCCATGAAACGATAAAGAGCGGCTAAAAAAGATTCTTTGGTAAGATCTGTTACGAGCTCCAAATGTAAAGCTTTAACTGAGAAGCAAACGAAAATACATAAATATGATTTTATAAGCCTACAGCCCCTTCCCTTTCGATCGGCAATCAGCACTGGCCCAGCATAGTCGATACCTGTATGTAGGAAGGGATAAACAAGATGCGTTCTATCTCGCGGCAAATCAGACATTATGGGCTGAATAGGTTTTGGTTTAAACCTAGCGCAACGTACGCAGCCATGAACAGTACGCCTGGCAAGGCTCCTCCCCCGCAATGGCCAGTATGTTTGTCTGACGTGAGATAGTAGCAAGTTAGGCCCTGCATGAAAGGAATCTGTGTGAAATTTGTGAAAAATGATTTTTGTAAGGTGATGTTTTGAACATAAAAGAATAGGATGTTTGACCTCATAGGTGTAGTATGAGTTGCTAAGGCAGCCACCAACTCGTAATATACCATTACTATCAATAAACGGGGATAATGAAATTAGTCTATTTTTCTTTGGTAATGATTTGTTTAATAAAAGTGATTGAATTTCGTCTGGAAACATCTCGTGTTGTGTCGTGCGTAACACGACTGACTGTGCATTGTCAAGTTCTGATAATGACAGTATACCTACAGTTTTATTAGATGTATTTTTGCATGTTTTTATAAATCTGAGTATATGAGCTACTGTTCTAATTAGTTTTGTATGGTTTGATTTTTTATTTACTAATTGCAATATAATATTTTCGTTACTCGTAATTGTTTGTTTAGTGTGAAGTGAAATTTCTGGAAGTGGTATGTTTTTCTGTTTTGTTGGTGTTTGTGGGGCGTGTATGTTTGTATGATGAAGGAAGCTAGGACCTGTCCAGCACAATGAAGATTCAATGAGGTGACTGGCCTTTACTCCACGAGAGACCAGGTCTGCAGGGTTCAATTTAGATGGCACGTAGCTCCAACTATTAGCACTTGTAGTACTTTGAATTTCACCGATTCTATTTCGAACGAAAGTCTTTAGGTGACTAGGTGATGTATTTAGCCAACCGAGGACTATCATCGAGTCTGTCCAAAAATAACAATTATTAAATGTTTTTGTGAGTGAATGTAGAACTTTAGTGCAAAGCCTTGTACCGAGTAACGCGCCACATAACTCCAGCCTGGGGATGGTGACAGGCTTTAAAGGCGCTACTTTATTTTTAGAAGCGAGAAGGCGAACACAAACTCTGTCCTGGTCATCGACTGACCTGACGTACACACATGCCCCGTATGCAAGTTCCGAGGCATCTGTAAATGTATGTAGTTCGTACGTGACTGCTGCATCGAAACAAACCCAACGTGGTATGCGAAGTGTGTTTAAAGTAAAAAGTGAATTAATAAAATTTAAAAAATGATTATTTATGTCACAAGAGACTTCGTCATCCCAGTTGCATTTGTCGAGCCACAGTTTTTGCATAAGGATTTTCGCCTCGACTGTACACGGCCCTAATAAACCTAGAGGGTCAAAAACTTGACTGATGAGAGATAAAATAACCCGCTTTGTTACTTTCTTATTATTAGTCTGAATGTTTATAGAAAAGAAAAGATTATCTAAATTACAATCCCAATTTAAACCTAAAGTTTTATTAGGCAGTGATTCATTTAAGTCTAAGGTTTTGTCTGATTGTTGTTGATTTGTGTTTTGTGTAATAGAATGTAATATAGTCTGATTATTTGATTGCCATTTTCTTAAATTAAATTTAGCAGAAGTCATAACTTTTCTGACATTTTTAGCTAATTCGACGACATAAGCGACCGTATCCCCACCACTGATATAATCGTCATAATAAAAGTCTCTACGAATTGAATTTTTCGCTTCAATATCCGTACAAGTATCTGCTAATGAAATTAAACATTTTGTTGCGAGAAATGGCGCAGATGATGTCCCATACGTTAGGGTGTTAAGTGTGTACGATTTAATTGGTTCTTTAGAATTAAATCGAAATAAAATCTGCTGTAGGTGTCGCTGTGAAGGTGTAACGATAATTGCTCTATACATCTTCTCTATGTCGCCTGAGATTACATATTTATGCTGTCTGAATCTGAGTAAAATAGATAGGAGGTCCTCCTGTACGGTCGGTCCTATCATCTGTATGTTGTTATAAGACTTACCTGTAGTTGTGACTGCTGATGCGTCAAAGACAACTCGTAATTTGGTTGTCGTACTAGACTCCCGAATTACCCCGTGATGAGGCAGGTAATAATTAATGTTTTTGTCTGACATAATCTGTTTATTTTCTGTCATATGCCCTAAGGCTAGATATTCTGACAGAAATTGTAAATACCTTTCTTTTAAAAGTGGATCACGAAGAAATCTGCGTTCTAAGGAGTGAAGACGCCGCTTCGCCGCTGCGTAGGAGTCTCCGAGTACTTCAGGTGAGTCTCTAACGGTACTGTGACTACAAACCTGCCGTCGCTGTCTCGTGTTGTGGTCTCCGCGAAGATTCGCTCACAAGCTTGTTCCTCCTGTGATAAGCAGTGCTCGGACGAGACCGCCTCCAGCTCCCAGAACCGGTTAAGTATTGAATCATCATTTTCAAGAAAATGACAAGAAGAAGAATATTCTGTATGATTATTGTTGTTATGTTTTGTATGTGATTGTGTATGTATAACGCCTGAAACTAACCAACCTAGTTTAGTCATTTGCAACTTAGGACGCTGCTTACCTAAATCTATGAAATTGTTAGTTATAACTTCCCAAAATAATTCTGCCCCGAGCAGTATGTCTACAGTCGAGGGAATATTAAAAGAAGGATCTGCTAGTTGAATGCCCGAAGGAAGAGGCAATTTACTAATATCTATGTAATAACGTGGTAATAATTTCGTAATTTCTGGTAGCACAAAACATTTTACATTGACTTGATAACCACCCGAAATTGACTGGATAGTTATGTCACAAGACTCTGCACTATAGGAACATTGATTATTGATACCTACAATAGTGGAGTTCGTATCATGTTTCGTCAGACCTAGTTTCTCACAGAGGTGCTGCGTGATGTAGTGAGAAGTGCTGCCGTTGTCTAGTAGGAGGCGGGCTGTGCGAAGTCTCCCCATAGAATCCATCACCTTCACCAACGCTGTGGAAAGCAGTACGGAAGAGGTTTTAGTATTTTGTATATAAGTAGTATCTGTAGATGAAGTGAGTGTAACTGGTGATTCTGTCTGATTATGTATGTTTGTGTGTAAAAGTGTATTGTGTTTAAGCTGACAATACTTGCAGTGTGACAATTTACAATCTTTGTCTGTATGGCCTGGTCGTAAACAATTTTTACAGACCTTAAAATTATTTATTTTCTGTAAACGGCTATTGACGTCCAGGTTCCTAAATTCCTGACATTTGAATAGAAAATGACTTTGTTTGCACATCGGACATGTAATATTATTGTTTTGTTTTGACTCTGTTTTTTGTATGTGTTGTGAGGTAGCTGTATTCTGTTTCTGCTGAATGTTCTGTTTATATGTCATTTCTTGTTGTATAGTGTCTAATAAATCAGATCTGTTTGTTAAAAAGTTTATGAACTGAGCCAGAGTAGGATAGCCTGTAATTGTATTACGAAATTCTTCCCACTCTCTAAAAGAAATTTCATCTAATTTTTTAGACATGATATGAATGATGAGCGTATCCCAGTGGTCAGTTGGTTGACCGAGGCTGGCAAGTGCACGCAAATTTTTATTAGTTACATCAATCATGTTCCTCAAAAACTGACTGGATTCTTTTTGTGCTTGCTGTAAATTAAATAAAGCATTGACACGATTGTTAACCAAAAGACGTTCGTTGTCGTAACGATTAGTAAATAAATTCCAAGCGATTTGGTAATTATCAGACGTGAATTCAATGTTTTGAACAATTAAAGACGCAGTGCCTTTTAGAGCTGCGCGTAAATAATGGAATTTATTAATATCGCTGAGACTTTTACTGTTATGAATGATAGATAAATACGTATCCCTAAATTCCAACCAGTGCTGAAAGTCGCCATCGAATGCGGGAAGGTTTATTTTTGGTAGCCTTATAAAGTCATGAGGCGCAGATTCGGCAGATGATGAGTCGTATCTATGGCGGGGATGGTCACGTTTCTGGTGCTCCGTATTTATTAGCGTTGTGGCTTGAGCCACAAGCGAATAATATTTATTTTCAAATTGTACGCGCTCGTCGAACTTCCCATCATCCTCAGACAATGTCTCGAACTCAGTCTGTAATTTATCAAATTCAGCATATATGAATTCTAATTTTGACAAACGTAATTTTATTTCCGTTAACTGTAAGTCCGTTAACGGTTGACAAACATCTATAGTTTTTATGTAATTGTTAAACAGCGTAAGTTTGCCTTTAACATTTCCGCGTAATTTAATTATTTCTTTAATACGAGCTTCAGCCATTGTAGAACAATAATATGTAAGAATAACAAGTTACTGGATGGAGAATTATGACAAGATCATATAATATTAACTATGAAGTTAAAGATCAGAAATGATTTACGGTAAGCCTAGACTGCAAGCGATAGCACAGAATATAAACAAAACAGCTACCTATCTGTTTTGTTACCTATGTATTACGTATGGCGATAGGCAGGTAGATGTAGCAAGCTATATTATGTATGTTCTTATAACCGGTCGCCGACGATAGCAGCTCGACACAGTGGCAATGCAATGACAAAATAATACCTAGATAGGTACTTATAGCGTTATAAAGCGTTGACGTAATATAGCTGTCTACTGTTAAAAAAGAATGCACTGTCCTAAGCACGCGTGAATAATACCATGTGATATTACGTTTTACAGATTGAAAATTATGAAAAGTGCTAAAATATGAAAAGAAGTCAACATGCCATACAAATAGTGCACTTTACAACAGTTAGGGAAAGAAGTTAAAAGGAAAAGATAGGCAATATAAAGGAACGAACTCACTCGTTTACGGCCATTTTCTATATTCGAACTATAGATAGATCTGCAGATTTTAGATACGTGTTTGACATATTTTGTATGGAGCTTATATCAAAAACTGTCAAAAACGAATCTAAAATCTATAGATCTATCTATAATTCGAATATTGAATTCCGCAGTTATTTGTTCTGTGGGTTCCGATCTGTGGTGCACACAAAGGGCAAAGTCCACTTCACCGTTATTGTTATAATGTTGTATTTGTTATCCAATCCTGCTAAAATATGTTGCAAATATGTTTCCGCTTGCGTCTAGAATGCTCCTTGTAAGATTTGTTGATTGTTTTCTTGGTTTGTAAGATGATGACGAAATGAGTTGACGCTATATTTGAAATCTTGATGATCGTCAATATGGAATGATCTGCATCGTCTGTCTTGAATATCGGACGGTGAAAAGGTATCCTCGATGTAGAAAATATGTCTTTCTCCACAGGTATCCTTTGTAAGTAATGTAAGACTTGTCCACTTAGGCATGTGCGTGCGCCGAACAAAATGGCGTGTCTTCCTCTTCGTAATTTTTACGTATTTCTCGGGTGAAGGACCAATTTGTTAGCTTCGATAGCTGGTTCAAGGTGAAGAAATGAAGACACTGATGGAAACTGTTACGTTGATATATATTTTATATGGTAAAATATTAAACTTTTACAATAATCGCGCACACGACCCGAGATGACAAGCAAAAAAATGCAGATTGAATGCGTGAGTGAATGCGCGACCGTTGAATGAGGCGGAGCTTCGCTCGTAGCTCACTCGCGGTGATGCAAAGCCGTAACAACAACCTTCCACCCTGTTCTCGGGTGATACGTACTTGTGTAATGATATTGAATATCTCAGTGATGTCGGCATTTTCACTACAAGGGCTCATTAAATTGTATACAACGTATGATCAATATTGTGTTGCGACACCTTTCTCAGTCTGGAAGTTGGGGCGTGTCTATAGTTTAAAAACGAAGTTGATGTTATGTTTTACAGTTTAATATAATAGAGAGGAGATTAAATTTTTAGAGCATGTAGACACCCCTATCCATTCTTATAATATTATAAGTTCGAAAGTTTGTATGTATGTATGTTCCGCTTTGACACTCAACGGCTGAACTGATTTTGTTGAAATTTTATATAGAGATATATTAGACCATGGAGATGGACATAGACTACCACAAGTTGTAAAAATTAAATTGGGAGGAATTGTAGGGGTGGTAGAAGATTGTACGGCACAAAATTACCTCTCCTCTTTGAAGTAAGAACGCATGCGCTGTAATAATTGAGTGCTGAGCATGTGCTATCGTATATCTGTCAGTACTGTCACATCATACATAATGTCATATTGTGTCATACTGTGCATAGTGATTGCATTGTTAGCACATATAAACTAATATTTATATACTACGTTTAAACGGCTGAAACGATTTCCTATACTAATATTATAAATGCGAAAGTGTTTAAAGATATACATTGGACATTTATTGGAACATGGCTTTGACATTTCACTATATGCAAGTTGATGTTATTAGGTCCTTTAGGCAGCTTTAGGTAGATAATTTCATGGATACTGACCGAGTTACTTTGTACCCTATAGAGTTTCTGAAGTCTTTAGAATAATCAGGAGTGTCTTCACACAAGTTGAGACTGAAAGTAGATTTTTGCTACCCCAAACTTAACGCGCGCGAATCTGCGGGCAAAAGCTGGTATTATTTAAGTATTAACTTAACTTTTAATAGTAAGCTAAAGACGAACGGGCGCTTAAAGCATTTCCAGAATGATTTGAAATGTGCCAAGTAGCTAACACTTTGTAATTATGTTTCAAAATACATCTTCCACCCTTGGTTGCTTGTGTAGCAGTGAACATAGCAAAGATTTGACTTTCAGTTTATTGATCCCAGCGTTACCCCGTGTTGGGATTGAATGCACAACACTTAACGTAGAGTCAAACGGCAAAATGGCCACTTAAACCACTACGCTATCCGCGAAGTTAAACTACTACTACGGAGTACTATGAGTTATTCTGTGTTAAATGGACTCGCTCCCAAAACAAGCTTGAGGTTTTCCAAATGACTACTAATCATTAAACATAATTTCAAGTGTAGCCGTGGTTCCTGTAGCCAAGAGAACAATTTAAATCATATATATTCAATACTTGACAGCCACGCCGACTTTAGTTACACAATCCTGTTTCGCCTTCAAATTTGTATTGTAGACGACGTGACGCATGATCCGTGGGTCATGCTCGCGAACGTGAGCCACTTGTTGTGTCTTCACGACTTCGCTATTATCAGCTAAGTTCTGAACTTTGGAAATATTAGCACTTTAACAGTTGCGTTTTATCTTCGAATACAAATTTTATTTTGTTCTTTTATATAAATGTTAGTGCGTGTTCGCAGTTCATTCGCGTAAGAAGATTCATCTAGATATCCTGTATAGCATTTCATAATCCAATGCTGGACTTAGCCTCTTCTAACTTGCTACACAGTAACAGTAACACTGTGAGCTCATAGGAGGATTTGGCCTACTATACCACGCTGGCCAGGCAGGTTGATACAGGGCTCGATGCCGAGTTTTCCATCTCGTCGCAAAGTTAATAGTCTACTTTTTGTATTTTCCTTAGTCGTCTCATACGACACCAAGGGAATGAAATGGGATAGTGACATTTTGTATTCTTAATCCGTCAACACACGGATAATATAATTATATCTATGTATATAGAGGTAAGTGCTGTTATATTTGAATATAAATATTGAAAAATACGATAAAGAGTTTTCATAAAGTAGTGCAAAATTATTTGATTCAGGCGTTTTACAATGACTGACTATTTATTTTGTCAACCATAAATAATAATTTAGCTACGATTATTAATTATCCTCTATATAAACGATGGGAAGTTTTACACTCCCGGGATTCAAGGCACAAAATATTTAAACAACGATTCCTCTTCAAATCAATGTATTTATGCATTTTATATTACATAATATATAGTAGTAACACTATATTCGCACCATTTCTGACAAGATAAGTTAATTGGATAATTTATTTTTAAAGCTAATGAACTATAATAATTATGATTCACGTAAACAACATTTCTAATGAGCCTGATATAAAAAAGCGACACTATTAACAAATGTGAAACAAAAAGTACGCACTGTGGCGACACGTGTGGCAATGTATGATAGCATTCACAGCACACATTCCAGTACATACAGCCGTATGTTCTACCTCGCGTCTACCAATTAGCTAACGAGCCTCCGTCGAGCGCGCCATGTGGAACGATGCGACGCGACACGATACGACGCGCCCGCGAGCTGCTCACTTAGTTTAATGAACTGCCCTCGAGAGCTTTTCTCCTCAACGCGTTGTCGCCAATTTTTACACACTACTAACTACTCCATAAACTAGCGTGCTCTAGAGAAATGCCATTTTCATATTACGTAGATATCGTGCAAACAGATTCTTCTATTCCATCAAAACTCAACATCGGGTTGTAGCATCCGTTAATGGCAACGAGCAACCATATTCAATATTTTATCATGCTCTCGCCTTCTAACAAAGAGATACCTTTTATTTTGAATCTGCGATGTGAAAACCTGTCAGGAAGCGCTGCCCGGCCGATGTGAATCAATATTTTTATGTTTTGAGGAGATTTAGTGAGTGTTTCGCTTTGTAAAGAGCTGAGCGACACGCCAACGCGGCCCATATCTCGATCTTATTTTTTGAAGAAGCAACTGTTTCATGTATTTTCTTTTAAAATGTAAAAAAATACTTTGCTATGTTACTACATAGGAAAGTATTTGTTTGATTTTTTTACGACCTATAATTTGAAAGTGTTACAAGAAAAGTTAATGAACAAAAACACAAATTCCAATAGTTGGAGTGTTATCGATAAACATAGGTATTTGTTTAAATCATATTTTTTAACACACAACTGCGATGCAAAAAAGTTAACATATATAAAAGGAATAGACAAGAGAATGCAATTTTCATGACATTCACGAAGAATATTTGTTTCAACCTCTCGACTGTGTCGCGTCCGCTCAGCGGACTTTGCTCTTCAGTGCGCTTCTGTGTCGAGTCCGTTACGGGGATCTGCCGTAGATGTATTTATATGGGCTGTTTTGTCGATTGCTACAGTTCTCGCTCTATGTTACTTATTAAAAATCAACTAAAAATTAACAGGTCCTCCCTATCACATAAAATTTGTTTGGTCTGTGGTACAATTTTTTTAACGATAGTCGATTTAATCAGTGACCATTTCAGCCAGTGTCTTAAAAAGAAATTAAAATTGAATTCGAGCTGAAGGCTTTTATTTTATCAAATATTTAATGTTATATAAAAAAGATATAATTTATATCCAGCAAGGCCTTTATTTTTTATTAATTGGAAAATAAAATACAAGTTCCCATTTAACCCATTTTATTTCTCATAGAACAGTTGCAACGCAATTCATAGTCAAGTGCATGCAAACAAGTAATTACATAAAGAAAACTAACTTGGGATTTAAATCTAATTGGAATTCGTAGTCAATTTTCTTTTTTTATTGATTTATTTTTCCTTTGTTATCATTAATTATTTAGTTTTTGTAGTTTAGTTTAGGATAGTTTAGTTATATAAGTAGTTTTATTTTGTTTGTATATATGTATGTTATGATAAATATTTGTTAAATCTTGTCAAGTACTTAAAATTACAATTAAATTGGAATTTAGTATAATTTCAATTAGATTTAGAGAAAATCAGGTTTTTCTAAACCTATACCCCAAAAATACCTTGTCTGTGTAAAGTCCGCTCACGGGATTACACAGACATGGATATTTGGCATTTTGACATGACACAGTCGAGAGGATAATATTGTGAACAAACAAAATCGCAAATATTTAAAAAATCTTCTTTCTCTTCTTTCTCTTAGCGTTATCCCAGTTTCAATCTGGGGTCCGCTTTCTAGTCTAACCGGATTTGACTGAATATTAGCTTTTCCACGGAGCGACTGCCTGTCTGACCTCCGCAACCCGAAGGGATAGCGATATTCCATGGTTTAGACTAGTGTCAGTTTTATTTAGAAGGTACTGACGCCCTGTAACGATTGTCAAAGATCTTCATGACAACCGGGACCGACGGCTTAACGTGCTCTCCGAGGCACGGGACAAGCGATAATTAACAATTCAATACGCACATAACTCCGAAAAGTCATTGGTGCGCGCCGTGGATTCGAACCCGATACCCTCTGCATGGCAGTCTGTTGGTATATCCACTCGGCTATCGCCGCCTTAAAAAATATTGGACATAAATATTTTTTTTATTTCACCGTTGAACTCAATAAAATAGTAGATGGAATATCTGACATTATTTTATTGACATTCTGTATAATAGTGTTAGTACCCATGATAAAATACTAGCTTTTGTTATAATAAACGAAATTTTGATTACATCGAAAGTCATCTGCAAGGTTAAGTATTGCAAAGTTACTATAGTTCGTGTCTTTATACCGCTCCCAAAAATAATAAACTTAGAGCCTTATTGAATACTGGCAGCTATTAGGTCACTATAAATCTATTAAGTGTACTATACTAGTAACATTCCTCGTGTTTTCCTCATGCCTACTGACCTTGTTACCCAACCTCACGGTGCCTAATAGGGTCAATTAAAATTAGCTTTGGATCGATCACTTCAATCGGCTGGGTATGGCGGGTTTGTAATTAATTGTCCCAATTAATTGTAGCCCGCGGAAAGGTAGGTTTTCGGCCGGAAACGTTGCGCGGTTCGATGCCTCTGCAATACTATTAAGACGAAATATTTACCACTCACATATTTAAACTACGATTATATTTGTTAGCCGAATTCCCTTTTGATGGGATTTCTAATTATTAACTGAGAGTGAGAGAGTTTCTTTACATAACATTCAGACAGGAAACTCTTTG
Organism: Euclidia mi; assembly: GCA_944739405.2. Classification (NCBI taxonomy): domain Eukaryota; kingdom Metazoa; phylum Arthropoda; class Insecta; order Lepidoptera; family Erebidae; genus Euclidia; species Euclidia mi. Next base: position 24,521,948 of record OX123197.2, read on the forward strand.
AGGACCATTTGTAAGTATGGGATCAAGATAATATAGTGCGAAGCGATTGCCCACATACTACCATTCTGCTATTTATTCAGCAAAGTAAAATCTGTGAAATAATGCATCTTACTTAGTCCAAAGTAGTAGAATAAACTCCTACTTAGAAAATAGAACATTGGCAGGAGTGCAACAGTGGAGCTTTTCCCTTTACAGCACAATACAGCTGATAGCTATATGCCTCACATCGCGTGCAGCAGAGAGAAAAACCATTGTGTGATATTACAGCTAAGACTAGCTCATTGTTAGAATAGGCAATTTGCAGCAATTTTACACTCGCCGCGTATTCTTGGCGGAGCTGTAGTGGCTAGCGCTGCTGTGCAGCGGTTCTGAGTATTACCGTTGTCTCCAGTATAAAAAAGTTGTTTTATAAATGTTTACACAAGTACAATGAAAGAAATGATTGGATTTCACCGTACAAGAAAGTTTGATATTTTACTCAAGACATGACGTCCTAAATAGTAGTAACGTAAGTCTTCTAAGTAAAATTTGCTCACGGTAAATACTAAAATAAAACAGACATAACATTGTTGAGTAAACGTTTCATGTTTATTGTGGTATTACAATATAAGATGGCAGGCAAGGCGGCGCGCGGCGTCAGATCGCTCGGTCGCTTGGTCGCTCGAGTGAGTGGCCGCATTAGTGCTACTGCGTATAGTTTGCGGCGAGTTCGCACTCGAAGCGAGCGGTTACCTGCGTCCACCGCGCAACAGACAGCGCAAACAGTTCACTAACTTTATTTACGTTGTAATTTTTCCGTGACATCAGAAACTTTGCTAATTACAAGTTTGTACATCTACATATATACGAGTGCTCGTAAACCCGCCGCAGTACGTCCTATGTATAAAGCGGAACAGAGATATGACGTGTGGCGCGTCAGACAGTCGTCATTCGTAAAATGTGGCATTCATCGTCATCAACAAACACCGCGGTGCGGATTGAGCGGTCTCTTTTACGAGCGCATACGTTTTTATTCGGCAATCAGTGGGGCGCACCGACGGTACGCCACCAGGTGGCGCCACTAGGCCGGCACTAAAGCGCACATTTGAAGGCCACTTACAGCTCGTGTCCGTCCGAATTAAATGTTGATCGCCGTGGACAGATCATTAAAACTGTTGCATCTCCAACAAAGTTGGCTAGTACTTAACTTACGAGCTCCTCATCAGTTCCGTTCATGCGGCGTTTAAGGAAATATCTGTATTTGCCGGTGGGTAAAGGAAAACTGAAGTCCTAATGGATCCCGATAAAGTGAATGATACCATACTGGGATACATTCTGGCTTTATTAAATTTTATTCTGTGCCTGCTTCAGATAATATTTAGGAGTCTTATGATACGCAACGGTTACGTTTGTTTCGTAGCAATGTACTGTTTCGAACTTTTATATAACGGTATAGAGTAAATCATTGCTTAGTGTCTAAAGGTAGCATGTCTATTAAATGTTAATAACATCCCAAACATCTCTACAAATATTTTCTTCGCTTGTAATTAAAAAAATCTAAATGTATTTGATTGACCCAACAATGATATTGTGCTCGCAGCGTGTCTTAACTTGTCGTACGTAAGAGATCAGCAAAGTAAAGCAATGTTGGCAGAGTTCACTTCTTGGATGGGTGGCAGCTTGTTACGAGGTTTACTTCCAAGCGCTACCACGCTTGGGAAGCCGCATAAAGCCAGTTCTCGTCTCTGGACGTTAGGCAGTATTACAGTCATTGGGGGCCTATAAACTCCGAGGTGAGAGAGGCCCCACACAAGGAAAGGAAAACAAATAATCCAACAGGACAATAAATCTTTCATCGCACAAGGTCTTTTTCAAGATGCTTTTGTACTCAAGCCGCCATAATATAATTCAAATCAAAGTTTAAATCAGTCCCACCATTGCTTTACTGTCACAAAATGATTTGGTGGAGATTGTTATACTCTAGTTCATTTCTAGATATGAACACTGAACTTTATTCCGGATGAAACAATAATTTATTACTGAAAATTAAGTTTCAAGTAAGTTTAAGTTTCAACATAAGGCTTAGGGCCCCTCCTCATTAGCGTTTGTTCAGCTTAGGCGTTCGATGAACGCAACGCGAAAACGCTAGTGTGAAGGGCTCTTAAGCTCGAAGGTCTTTAAATGGAACATAGCGCGTAATGGCCTGGTACGTATGTAATGTGGTAATGGTACGTACTCTTGATTTCGTCACCTGCTATAATTACATTAACAAATGTGCTACAATTCACATATGCGGGTATAATTAGTCCCAAGCCGTCAAGTTTGGTACTTTCCCAAAATTTACAGAACATTTTTACAAGTAGCTTGGTATTGTCAACCCATGTGTTATAAAACAGCATTGCTTTACATGATATTGATAGAGGGCTATACCAATCTGGAATATAAGAAAAGGTTACCAGATTACCATCTTTTTGAGGTGTTGAGATTTAAGCGTTAATGAGAGTTTTATACAGTTGCATGTCACAGGATGAATAAATCCATTTTTAATAGGTTTTCCACAAGAATATGCATATAGCGGAGGACTTTAGAAAAATTCAGCCAACGGAAATGTACATTGATACCCAGACTTGATATAACAATTAAAATTTGTGGATCACACAATATGTTCTCCTGTGTACGGATCGAAATCACTATACCAGACGTAATGCTAAGCAGCGAAGTAAGCATTAAGCCATTGATTCAGTCAAAATGGAGCACTAGCCAATCTCGATAGCTAACACTCATACTACATACCTAAACACTTATAATCGTAGTGTATGATTGTTTGCCGCCAGTAATATAACAATACTAAAAGCTCATTTCCGAGTAATCCCACACAATAAGCCAAGATACCTATAAGAAGTTTCAACATATACTGAAATATTAGAGACATTTTCTAAAATGGCGAACAACTATTCAAATAACGTAGTACACAAAATAAGTGCTGAGCGTAGTTTAGCGCAGCAATCTTTCCGGCGAAAACAAACAGACACTTTATGACGTTATCGAGGATTCGGGTTTACAACGTCACGCGTAATGTGCACGAGACGATCTCAACGTGACACTGGACACAACTCCTTTGACTTATAGGGCTGATTTTAGGAGTGGTTTACTAAAATTATGTGAGTTTGTGTATAGGACCACACGTGTAACGTGAAGTACCTACGAATATTACGTGGAAACTGTTCATCGTTCTGGCGTTATCCTGGTTACAATAAACTATAAAGACTTTCGTCTTAGATTTCGGGGTCTGCTTTCTATTCTAACCAGGTTTGACAGAATGTTACCCAGAGTACTGCTGTCTGGTCTCCACGCATAGCGATATTCCAAGGCTTTAACAATAACTGGCAAGGTTTTTATACAGATCGCTGCTGGCATAGAGTAACAAACTCCTACAATTGACCTTCGAAATAGCGTGGCAACCAGCTGAGATAGTCTACGTAGCTTTGAAACCAATAAGCATCTTAGAAAAAGCCTATTTTCATCTCTTTCACTTATTCAAAAATGGCGTTCCAAAACGTAAATTTTAATGAGACAACAACTGAACGTCAATTGTGAAATGCGATGTTCTCCAGTTATAAAAATGTTTTCCCCGAAAACATAACGGAGAAAAGAAGCACCCATACATACATTGTTAAATAAATGAACCCTAAAAAATAACACACCTTTTTTGAGCAGCCGTGTAAAAATTGGTACCGAATTGTGTAGGAATTCAAATGAATACAATAAATGTTCTAAATAAAAATATTTTAAGGCATTTTTTTGTTGATTGTATCTCGTCGATTTCTCTTTAAAATAAAGGAATTAAATCTATAAGAAAAACGGGAACAAAAATTTACTGCTTCGTATTATAGGAGGAAAAGTCTTAGTAGGAAACAAGGAATGAGTCCTATAATTCCGGTACCAAATGACAACGTTCACCAAGTTACGAAACTCCCGTAAAAATGGGCAATTTTTTTTTTATTGACAACATCGTGAAGTTTAATGATTTTTTGCAATTTTATTATAATTTACAACAAAATGTCGTGTTAAACAATTAACATAAGCGTGAAATAAAATATCCTTCCTCTTTATTAACGTAATTTGCAATATTTTACTGCGTATCTACCCTTTTTACGATATTTGTCTTTTCATGTCGACAAATTTGATGAAAATATGATAGTAATAAGTCCACGAACCTATAACAGGTTAGTGGACTTATTCCATTTTTGAACATGGCAACAAATCTACGCGCTCTTTGCTAATCCAGTTGTTATACAGATCACTGCAGGCTGGCAAGTGAATAGTTTGGTATCATTTTCATTAATTTATGATTTTTATGTCGTTAAAATAATGCGTAGCTACAATAAAATTGAAGATAAGAACATTTTCAGATTAAAAGCACTTTAGATAAGGCATCCACAAGAAACTGACCCTGGCTACGTACAATGGACGCTCTCTACGGCTGGACCAATACATCACCGAACTCGAAGTAGAACTAGGTCGTATAAACTGGCATATATTGGGGTTGTCTGAAGTCCGAAGACAGGGGGAGGACACGATAACCCTTGAGTCAGGCAACCTGTTCTATTTTCGAGTAGGCGATCAGCCTTCTTAGGGCGGTGTCGGTTTCTTCGTTAACAAATCTCTCGCTAACAACGTTGTAGAAATCAGCTGTGTGTCGACACGGGTAGCGTACCTCATATTAAAGATCACCGACAGGTACTCCCTGAAGGTGGTACAGGTATATGCACCAACCTCGACATACTGCGATGACATAGTCGAAGCCATATGGAGATATTATAAAGGGGATATTACTAAGGCTCTACATCATACCATCAAGACACTACAGCGTTTTTATGGGGGATTTTAATGCCAAAGTGGGAGTACAAGAACGCGGCGAAACGAAAATCGGATTCTATGGCGTGGGGCACCGAAATCACAGAGGCAAATGCTGGTCAACTTTCTGGAGGGGCTCACAGGGGCTCTTTTTAATGAACTCCTTCTTCAAGAAGAAGCCTCATAGAAAGTGGACATGGCAAAGCCCCGAAACTGTGACAAGGTCGTTCCTTGTCACAGTATCCAGATAGACTTCACCATGTCTGATCGGAAGTATTTATTTAGAGATGTCTCAGTGATCAACAGGTTCAATACCGGTAGTGATCACCGACTTGTCCGAAGCACTCTAAATATAGCCTTCAGAACCGAGAGGCTTCGCATGATGAAGTCTACTCTTAGACCTACTGCGCCTCAGCTAGCCTTAAGATCCAAAAAGTTTCAACTGGAACTTCAAAAACGTTTCGGACTGGTGGAAACCCATGGCACTGTTGACGAGAAAACCGACGCTGAGGTCAAAACGCTACAGGATGTGTCTCGAAGGGTGTTTCCCGGAAAAAGCATTAACAAGCAAAGTAAACTCTCGCTCAAGACTCTCGAACTTATGAGCCAAGGCAAGAGGAATGTCATATGCGCAGACGTCTTTGACGGATGGATGAAACCTAAACCGGAAGATCCGCACCAGCTTCCGGTGCGAAGTGACCTCCAATGTTTCAATATCCGCGCCATTACGGGTGCGATTGAACCAAATCGAGGCACCAAAGTCTTCGCTCGCCAGCTTGGTAGAACTCATCTTTCAAAACTCAATACTGCGGATGGCAAAACCGTAACTTCCAAGTTCGAGATTCTCGCTAAAATTGAGAGTTTCTACAAAGACTTGTGTACGCATCACGGATGTCTAAGCCCACGAGACCCAGTGATGATGACCACAGAGCCCAACTCACGTGCCATTACACGGAGGACATCCCTAATGTCAACCAGGGCGAGGTATGAGTGGCTCTCGAGCAGCTTAAGAACAACGAGTCTCCAGGGGATGACAGAATCACAACAGAGCACTTAAAAGCAGTTAGGACAGCAGTTTTGAAAGAGCTGGCGAGCTTCTTTAATTCCGTTATCCACCAAGGCCTAACACCTCAGGCGTGGAGTGGGAGTGCGGTGACTCTGTTTTACAAAAGAGGTAACAACATCTTGCTGGAAATCTATAGACCCATTTCACCTCTGAGCCACGTCTACAAATTGTTCTCGAGAGTTCTAACAAACCGCTTCGCCAGAAACTCGACGATTTCCAGGCACCGGAAGAAGCCAGGTTTCGAAAAGGCTACAGCACCGTAGACCACATCCATACTGTTCGGCACTTTGTACAGAAGACCAACGCGTACAGTCAGCTATTTTTTTTCCTTTTTTTTCCTTCGACTCCATCAAAACCTGGGCGGTTCTGGATGCTCTGCAGCGGCGTCGCATTAATTGGCACTACATCGAGGTGTTGAGATGTTTGTATGACACGGCCACTATGACCGTCTAGCTCCAGGACAGTAAAACCAGCCCCATCGAGTTGCGAAGAGGGGTGAGGCAGGGGGATGTAATGCATGCAATGATGTACACGCACTTGAATGACGAGTACATATCCCACCTTAGGCTTGCCGACGATATCGTTATCGGCAGAGAGTCTGGAACAGCTGAGCGAGATGCTGCACAGCCTAAATAGATAAAACTTGGATAAAACCAAGATTATATTCGACGAACACATTGTGCCGGGACCGGTTTATGTCGACGGATCGATGCTCGAAGTTATTCAAGAGTATGTCTACCTTGGGCAAGTAGTCCAGCTTGGTAGAAACAACTTCGAGAAAGAAATCGACCGCAGGATCCAATTGGGTTGGGCAGCGTTTGGCAAAGTTACGTCAAGTTTTCTCTTCACCCCTACAGCATTGCCTGAAGACCAAAGCCTACAACCAATGCGTCCTATCTGTTATGACGTACGGTGCCGAGACGTGGACACTCACAATGGGACTAGTCCACAAACTTAAAGTAACGTAGCGAGCTATAGAACGGGCAATGCTTGCCGCCTCTATGAAGGATAAAATCCGCAACGAAGTTATCCGCCAAAGAACCCAAATTACCGATATAGCCCACAGAATTGGTAAGCTCAAGTGGCAGTGGCCTGGCCATATTTGTAGAAGGACTGATGGCCGATGAAGCAAGCGTGTCCTGGAGTGGAGACCACGACTCGGTAAACGTAAGGTAGGGCGGCCCCCGGCTAGGTGGACCGATGACCTGAAAAGGGTGGCTGAGACAGACTGTACACGGTCCTCCTTCCTGCCTTCCGCATCGGAAGGCAGGAAGGAGGACCGTGTACTGTGGCGTGTGTTGGGAGAGGCCTATGTCCAGCAGTGGGCTGCGATAGACTGATTGATTGAGATCAGGCATCCACACCTTTTACGACGATGATGAGATGAAAACTTTTATGCCAAATGTAGTCAGAACATACCTAGGTTTTAAGATCAAAGGTCTTAAATCGATTCTACTAGGATTGCGAAAGTGTCTGGAAAGGCAAGATAAAATAGGATATTAATGAAATACAAATCTTCTTTATGCTACCTGTATAAATTATTTTTTTTTAAGTTATTTATGTCAAATATTTTATAGTTTGTTATATTGCTCATTGGTTTTGACGTTCGCGTCCACCTTTTGACGTCCGCGTCTACTGAGGAGCCAGTTGAAAACCAGCGCCGGGCACCTGTGTCTAGCAATATGCTGAACTGGCCTCCTATTTTTATGCAGACAACAGGCGTGTACAGATTTATACCGATCAGTATATTGTAAATTATTTTTCACATTGTCTATTTTGTCCATGTCTTTCGTCTGATGGAAATAAACGCTTTTCTTTCTCTTTCTTTCTTTCTTAAATAAGTACATATGCTTGTTTTGGCTGCATTATCAGTATAAAGCCACAACTTTTGGCTATATACACCACTATTTTTTAATTAGTACAAAATCTTTAAGGACATATTAGTGAAGACATTATTATCATATATGTGACGTAAGAATTTCAAAATATCTATAAATAACAAAGTTATAATCATTTGTTTTTTGTAGAAAATCTCACCTAAATCATAGAAATATTTTACAATCCATTCACTACTTCAATGATAGTACTTACTTTCCATCCTACTCATACGCATTCTTGGCATCGCACTTATAATGTAGGTAGCCTCAGACAATAAAATGAAACAAAATAATAAATGTAGGTAGTTACTTTTTAATTTTCTAAATTCTCCTTCATACTTCATCCGGGCTTAGGACCGGCAAAATTTACCTTTTTACAAATAATTAAATACGGAGGTATGGAATTAGAAAGCAAACAAATATAAAAATAAAAGAAGGTATTCTGTAATAAAAGAAAAGAGTAATTTTGGCATATTATTGAAGTTAGAATCATCTGTTATTTACAAATATTATTTCATCATCATCATGTCCGCCTAGAGACGTTCACTGCTGGACATAGGCCTCCCGCAAGATTCTCCACACAGATCGATTTTGAGCCACCCGCATCAAATTATTATTTACTTAAGTAGGTATTATTTACTAAACTTACAAGTATTTCCATTGTCCTTCGAAATGTCCACCACCAGTGTCAATACACAGATGGGCACGTTTTATTAAATTTTTTTTTAACACTTCGGCTTCATCAGTATCCAGAAGAGCCATTGACGATAGTGGACCGTTCGAACAGCGAGGGGTATCAGGTTCCTCATAAGGTATTTTGGAAGCTAAATTAGCTAAAATATTGGCGAAAAAATTATTTACCTGGTCAACCGAGGCTGCTTCATCGTGTGTTAATTTAAGTAGTTCAACTGGAGGAGCTGAGTGGTTTCGAAAGAAGTACGCTTCTATCTTTTCACTTCGTCAAAAGTGTCCAATATGCGCTGTTTTAATTGTTCGACACTAACCGGCTCACTTTTGTACACTCACAAAAAGAAGTCCATGGATACACAGCTGCACTCGCGATTCCTCCTCTCAAAAAGTACGCACGAAGCATAGCTACATACTCTCGTGATGTGAACTGATAAGCCATCGCGTCAGGCAAACGTAAGCAAACAATTAACTGTTGCAGCGAAAAATTGGATGCGATCACTTCCGCTAGCAATTTAGCACTGTTTTTCGCATTGGGGCGCGGCGCGGGCGCCGAGGGACAGGGGGAAATTTATCAATGGAGCAGTTTACTACTACTACTACTCGCATAGTACGCGGGTCGGTCATAGTCTTAGTTATGCATTTACCAATTATTATGTATTTTTGTGGACAGTTTTGGGACTTAGTGTTTTTATTTTTTACCTATACAAATATGATCAGTTAAAGGCACTTAGTGCCCCGTTAAATTTTTTGTACTAATTAAAAAATAATGGTGTATATTCTGTACAAGTACTGAAAAGTAATTACCGCTACCGTAAACGTAACACAGTAACTATTTCTTATCCCCATTACTCAGTATTGCTGTTTCTTATATTCATTACCTATCTATTTGATACATACATACGTAGTCCATTTGATGCAGTATAATAATTATTTATATGAAAATACACCTGAAAATCCATCACCACAATCATTCTACGTGTCTTTTAAAGTCTTCATTTCAATATTTCTCTAATCTCCATTGACATACCAAAAATCCCAAGAGCGCGAGTATTCTTTCTAAAATGTATAAAAATGAATACAATACGGGTCTCCAAGGGAAGTAATTCCTTCACATGACATACAATCGGCCTGTGATTGTTCGTATATTTTATGATTAAAAACGTGAGTGCACAAACCTGTCTATAAATTTCAATTTCGATTTATGGGATGCAAAAATTGACTGATGAATATATTGTACCGTATATGTGAACACGGAAATTCTCTCGAATTCACACGGTGATGAGTTCTGGATTAGAATCTTATCTCTTTCTATTTAAGTCATGACAGATGAGACAGTGTGCTGTTACGGGGTGGGTCATAATTCGATTTCTTTTTTATATTTTATGACACTGAAAAAATATTTATTATAATTTCTACAATCGATATTGAAAATATAAGTATCCACGACGACGCACTATGGTTCGTCTAGAACAAGCTAGCTAGACAAAATTATTTTATTTGATTTTTATGTCTAGATGCGGTTAATAAGCAAATATATAAGGTTTTTGGTACTTTTTTCAAGGCAGTTTGTCATTTGAGCTGGTATCATGAAAAAAAAAACATTTATCGGGCATATGTGTATAATATATTTTTTGAACATTTTATAAAGTGATTTATCCCTCGACGTCGCTATAAAATCTAATAACAGATGCATAAAATATCTAAGAACTAAATCTATTACTCATTATCATCACTATCATCAGATGAATCATCCATTGAATAGTCATGATCGTGAGGGGCAGAACTATGAAAAGTAGAAATCATATTAACATTTTGTTCCTTACAGCTAGGTGGGACAATTAAATCTAATACTTCAGTTGGAAGCGTACCTATTTTCTTCCGAGGAACTTCTCGTAAACCGTTTATTACAGGGTCAGATGTTATCAATAACATATTAAGTAAATCTCTATTCGTAGCCTCCCGTGATCGCTTTCGTGTGTTGTGCTCACGAAATCTTCTGCAGTCCTTATTCCGAGCTTCCTGTGCTTCCTCGGAAAGCTGGCCTATAGGTAGAAGGGACGATCTAATTACTTCGCCACTGTGCAAAAGTATTTTGTGGACAGCAGCGGGCATATAATACCATGAATAGAGATTTACATAAAGTTGTCTAGTTTCTTGAGCTAAGTTAACGAATTTTTCAATATTTATATCATATCCCGATGATAAAGTGCGAAGTAGTATGCCAAATTTTTGTATTAGTGAAACATCTAACCCTGTAATATCGGCACTAGCCTCGGGATTTCCAAAAAATCTTCGCGCGGTGTTCCCGTCATTAGTGTTACCGAACCCTGGTTTTGGTTTGTCTACAATCAAGCCCATTTCGCTTTTAAATCGTTTTTTAATGTCATCTGAACGTTGTTTCACACTAGCTTTGTCTTCGGCTGTTCTTAACTGCCATTTTTTTATATTTAGTCGATAGCTAATGTGAAGCAAGCATTCAAAGCACCTTATCCAAGCGTGCAACGTAGACAAACCAAAACCAAGATTATCTTTGTCCGCAGCAAACTCTTTTGACAGATCATTCATCATTGTTGGAGTTGCCCCACAAATAAAACATTTTTGTGAAGAAGAAGTTTCTGTCAGAGCATTGCAAACTTTTCCGTCAATCATTGTTAAAAGCATAACATGTGTGACAGATACTTCGGTCTCCATCACCTTGCAGGTTGTCGGCAATAAAGCGTTTATCTCTTCTAAAACCTTATTGGTTTCCGAAATCGTAAAATCTTTCGTTTCCTTAGAAAAGATAAACTTTATTGGCCGACAATACATTGTAGAACAGGGCCGAGGATTCTGCCACACAATATTACCACTTTCATCTTTCAATTGAAGAGGAACGAAAGAAAATACAAATTAAAACTCGTCACTATCGTCACAATTAGTGAATTTTTGTTTGTACATACTATGACCGGAACTTCCATCACAACCCCATTTACTGATTAATGTGAATGACGTGCAAGGTAACAGACTATGAACAACTTCTTGTTGTGCTGAAACTAAACGTTCGGCAGTCTTATCAAGAATTGCCTGAACTTTGATTTCAGCATGCGTTTCATTGACTGTAATTTGTTCACCTGACGGGTAGTAGGCTATTTTAGCCTTTCTAACACTGTACATTGACGGAAACACCTTATGTCCAGCTTTAATACTCCACTTCCGAGTCTGCTTATAGCTATGGCTACTTGATTTACTATCAACGTAGTACGCTAAAGCTTCCTCACTTGTTAAACTCCTGGGGGCACTTTCTTCACTCGTGGTCTTGGTTATTGAAGGATCACTAGTCACATCTTTAATTTGACGTGCTACACTTCTCTGACCCGAGATTCGAGCTGACACTTCAGCGGCGTAAATTAATTCACTAGCACTTCTGGACTGTAATAGATCGTCTACACGTCGTCTCTTCGTTTTGAGACTAGAATGTTCAAAATCTTTAGTAGGTCTTCCGGGTCCCGGTTCTCCAGATGTAGTTGGCAGAGATAAATAAACGGACACATCGAAAGATATGTCAAGACCCTCCAGCCACGTCGAATACTTTTGTAGGAATCGCTCTCGATTTCTTCCACAGCTGCTCCACTTTTCAGCAAATTTCGTTGAATATCTTGAGATTAGTACTTTAATATCTCGCAGAGACTGCTCCGTAACACCATCAAAATTATATCTCAAAGATATAAACCGAAAGAGCTCCTCATTCCGAGTTTCCTTCGGGTGTTTCAGCCATTCTTCGAAAAAATCCATTCTTGAGACGGTAAAAACTGTTGAAAGAAAAAAATAAATAAAAATTAGTTGTGCAAATATATCGCAATGAATTTTTTTACGTATAACTACTAGACACTTATGAGAATCGTATATGATAGGTTCTACGGTGGGGACAAGTGGGGACATGTTATTATTTGACCGATGAATTTGAAAAAATGAGTAAAAAAGAGGGTGAAAATTCAAACATTTCATTTTATAAGACTAAAGAATGAAGTTCCCATGTTGAAAATGAAATAAAATATAACTACTTACCCTTACGTATACAATCCATCACAAAAACACTTTCACAAATTTCTTTTAGTGACATAAACAATGCTATCAAATATGATGTAAAAATGCAAATGAATGCCCTTTAAATAGTCAACATCTTATAAACATACCTTAATGACGCTCTTAATGAGGGTAGTATTGATAATTAATAGGTGTAATCCTCAATGTATAGGGGTAATGAGTTCGTAATAGTAATTAACTTCCAGGAATTTAAGAGTTGTTTTTGTCTAGCTAGCTTGTTCTAGACGAACCATAGTGCGACGTCCAAATCCACACTGACGCAATTAGTTATAGAAAACAACAGGATGGCGAAAATGCTGACTGAATGGAAAATAGTTACCTATACACATGTTGCACTAAACTGTTAATTAAGGCATTTTATTTTATATATCTAACCATGTATTTTCTGATATAACAGCCCCCCGAATAAAATGGAGCGTCTAGAGAGAAAGATGCGAAATTTAAATTGGATTTGAGCGTCGTTTTTGTTACGCAAAGCGTTATACAAACTATATTTTATATTTTAAAACTGTTTCATAAAATTTTGGACATTTGTAGTAATAGAGTAATATATATTTTAATCATCTTTGTTTATGAAAATATTGCATTTTAATGTTGTAGGTCTGGATGCTGACGGAACATCAAGCTCCTCGACCGTAGAATATGATTTATCATTGATCGCAGATAGCTCTATTGCTTGCCGAGGTTGACAATTCTTTGTCTTATTTGAGTTACAATGATTGAATATCTGTATACAACAAGGAGCTTTAGAATTCTGACAAAAGTAGTTACGAGCTTTGTAAAGTATATATAAGAAAAATATAATGAAAAATATATAACTTAAAGACATATAATGAATTCCGTATTTCTCAAAATGATAAAAATATTCAATATTATTTAATTCTTTTTCAAAAGAGTTTAAATGCATACTAGCCTGTAATAAAGAGTCTAAGTTGTTTATATTATTTAACTTTAAATACGGCATACGGATGAGTGACTTGTTAACTACATTCCTTAGACAACAATCATCTTCCACGAGGTTAAAGTTCGAGACAATATGAGAACTTACATTCAAAACATCGTTTGATGATGACACAAATTGTAAAGTTTTATAAAATGCTTTACAGTTTTTTTGTAATGACAAAATTCCAGTACCAAATAAAGTTTTATCAAAATTATTACTATCGTCGTGCAACGGGAACCGCGATAAGGCGTCAGCGTTCCAATTTAACTTGCCTTGTCTATGTATTGTCTCGTAACTATATTCCTCTAATTTAAGACGCCAACGAATAAATCTGGAACCAGGGACTTTAACGTTAAATAACCAAACTAAGGGCTTGTGGTCTGTAATAATTTTAAACTTATAACCAAATAGATATGGACGGAATGTCTTTACACCGATTAGAATTGCCAACAATTCTTTCTCCGTGGTGGAGTAGTTACCTTCGGCTTTATTTAAAGTGCGCGATGCATACGCGATAGGTTTGTCATTGCCTATTTCGCCCTGCGAAAGTATTGCGTCGACAGCATAATTTGATGCATCACAAGTTAACAGTAATGGTTGACTAAAATCGGGGTACTGCAAAAGAGGTGCTGTAGTTAATTTTTGTTTAAGAATATTGAAAGCATTTTCTGTTTGCCTGACCAAATGAAGTTTACATCCTTTTTCAATTGGAAAGTTAATGGTTTCGTAATTTTAGAAAATTTTCAATGAAACGCCAATAGTAGCCGACTAGGCCTAAAAATTATTTGATATTCTTGGGGTTTTTTTGGAGTTGGCATTGCGTAATGGCCTTAATTTTGTATCTGAATTGCGTAATGGTCTGGGTTAGGAGAAACGCCTTTGTCACTAATTATATGACCTAAATACGCCACTTCGTGCCGTAAGAACTCGCACTTAGCGGGTTGCAATTTTAAGTTGAATTGGCGGAATCTATCAAAGATTAGTTTAAGCTTTTCTATATGACTGGACTGGAAATTTTGGCTATAAATAATACAGTCATCTAAATAAATGTAGCAATGAAGACTGGAGGGCAGATAGGACGGTATTCATGAGTTTTTGAAAGGTTGCGGGGGCGTTTTTTAACCCGAAGGGCATTCTCGTGAATTCGTAGTGCCCAGAAGTTTCGTTACCCACTACAGTGAAGGCGGTCTTCGGCGCATCTTCTACCTTTATTTTCAATTGGTGAAAACTACTTACAAGGTCAAGTGTGCTAAAATATTTAGAGTGACCCATCTGGTCTAGAATATCGGTTATTCAAGGAATAGGATAGATTTCAGTGACGGTTACATCATTTAGTTTTCTGTAATCGATTACTATTCTCCTTTTTTGTTTACCTGATGCGTATATTTTTTTAGGCACGACTCAAATAGGGGCGCTCCAAGGAGGTTTTGAAGGCCGTATTATATCCTGTTCGAGGATTTTCTTTATAGCAGAATACCGTCATAGTTAAGTTTAATTTTATTGCTAACAGCATGTAAAATATAATTAAAATGTGTTAAAATTTGACTTCGTATGACCCTAACGTTTCATAATAGGACTCATCTTCGCTCAGCCCCTTGAGTTTGATTGTATTGTCAGATAAAGATGGCACTGAGTTAAAATTTTGAAGTTTAACTATACTAACACTAGCTCTAGTATCGATTAGAAAACACAAAGGTTTGTTCGAGTAATTTGTATTACGAAATACGTGAGGTAAGGAGATTTTGTAAGACTTAATTTCGTAAATTGGGGTGACAGATTCTTGATTTTTCGAAAGATTAGAGTTTGAAGATTCAGAAATTCCTGGCGGCGTATTTTGAGTTTTTTTTACGATGAGTTCGCTTTCGATTTAGGGCTGGCTACCCTGTCGCATGGCTATTAGAAAACGAGAATTGCCTTCGATTTGGGGCTGGCTACCCTCTCGCATGGCGTTTAAAGAACGAGAATTGCCTTCGATTTGGGGCTGGCTACCCTGTCGCATGGCTATTAGAGAACGAGAATTGCCTTCGATTTGGGGCTGGCTACCCTGTTGCATGGCTTTTAAAGAACGAGAATTACCTTCGATATGGGGCTGATTACCCTGTCGATTAGCTACTGAAGATAGAAAATTGCATACGGTTTGGGACTTGTTACCCTGTCGATTGGCAGTATAGAACTTAGATTTTGTATGTGAATTTTTAATAAGAGGTTTTACTGTGCCTTGAATACGGTCGGGTATATACCCGACCGTATTCAAGGCACAGTAAAACCTCGGAGAAAACTAAAAAGAGTCGTATCGTCTTTGTGCCGCCATATGGCGGCACAAAGACGATACGACTCTTACCCGACTCTTTAGTTTAAATCGTCATTATGTTCTTGCGTTTCTTCCCACGATTCAGTTTGATCGGGTAGCGACACGATATTGTGTTGCATTGAGGCGTCGCTATTTTTATCCTTAGAATTATTACATTTACGTTTATAACATTGAGAAATATCGTGAAACGGCTTTTTACAATATCTACAAGTAATA
Organism: Euclidia mi; assembly: GCA_944739405.2. NCBI lineage: Eukaryota > Metazoa > Arthropoda > Insecta > Lepidoptera > Erebidae > Euclidia > Euclidia mi. Next base: position 24,537,970 of record OX123197.2, read on the forward strand.
TCTGAGTATTGATACGGCTTGAGGTTTTGTTTAGATTGGAAATTGGGAGAAGATCGAGGCTTGGTCTGGGATTTTTTCATCAGGAAAAGAAGAAAGAAAGAAAAAGCAATTTATTCTGTTTAAGTTTTTGACAGAAATAATAAACATAAAAACTAACATCCAATTAACATAACGTCGTTGCGCTTGCCAAACCCGACATGTGCATTTTTTTTATTTTTCTTTTTTTCGCTAGATGTCGCTAGCTATTAAAGCCGCATGCTTTGTAAAAATAATCATGTGCGAAATCTATGTAGAAACGGACTTGCCAAACTTTTCATGTTTAATACTTGCTGTGAAAAGTTTGACATGTGAACTCCAAACTACCCTCAAAAACCTGATATGTGAAACGAATTTCACATATCAGGTTTATGTCACTGACATGTGACAATTTTGTTAGGTTATGTCGTAAAAGTTTAAGTTATTATTATGCAATAATAAACAATACCATTACAAAAACATATTTTTTTGCAACCACATGGGTATATTTATCTTAGTATAATCAGATAAACTTTTGTATAAAACAGTTTTATTGCGCTCCTGAAAAGTTGTGTAAATGCACATAACAGATTTGGCAAGCGCAACGACGATAAACAAAATCGGACCCAACTCAGCATATTGCCATCTTGAGACACAAGATGGCGCTGGTATTCTGTTGGGACCGTTGTATTAATAAATAAATAAAATAAATATGTATATTACGGACACAAACATAAAAAATAAATTATATATACATGCTGCACAAGTCAGTTAAATCTTAAAACTAAATACATGAATGGACAATCGGTAAGCTTTCACCATGGTCACTTGTCTCTGGTTTGGGCGTACACGGCACGTCCATGTCTCTTTTTATCTGTGCACGCGTTGATCGCGCGGAGTTTAAAAGTTGGAATTAGACGCCAAGCCAAAGTGACAATGGTAGAAACCAACAATAATAATTTGGAGAATATTTTAAATTTAAAAACGTGTACAACATGCTTATTTGTGAACCATTACAATACACATCATTATCATCGACCTATACATCGGATTATTTGCTTTATGTGTCTTCAGTGCGTCGTCAAAACGTTATTATTATATGGGAGTACATTAAACACAGTTTTGAGCCGAGCAAAAGGAAATGAAAATACCAACAAGTATGCACTGGCCTTGGAGTTATGTACATATATGTAAGAAATACGTCGCTGGCTGGTTGGATGACAATACAGTCATGCAGTGAGAACAATCTGAGCTTGTTTGCTGTGTTGTGGTAAGTTGTTAAAATTAAAGCCGAACCTGTTGTTTTAGGAGATGTTTCTTGTATTTTCTACTAAAACCGTACCTTGATTTCAGACATCATCAGACATTCACTCTCTAAATGGCCTGGTTTGTTACAAAATTTACACATCTTAGCACCTTTCGGAGAGACTTTCAGAGTAAAATTTTGAATCTTTTCCTCCTCCATAGCAATATAAATGGCGTCATTTAGATTTTTAGGATTTCTACACCGCACCATATTACTAAGTCTCGGTTGTAGCCCGAATGTAAAAGTGTGAAGGGCAAGGTCTTCCGTCATTGCGATTCGACCGGGAAAATCTTTTTTTAATGATTCGGAATTATGAATTTCTGTCTGCATATCTGTGAGACAGGTCTCTATACGCAACGAAAATTGTGACACTGTTTCATTTACTTGTTGCCTACAAGATTGCAATTCGAAAAATAAATGACTGTTATGCTTCCTTTCGCCAAAATTTTTTTCGAAGGAAACTCTGTAATGAATTAAAATCTTCAAACACTTTACTAGAACAAGCTATTTGAGCTTTGCCTCGCAGTTTAGATAGAATATACTTAAGCAGTAATTTTTAAGCAGTAATTTGAGTTTCTGATGCAAGATTTAATGAATTTTGACAATTCGTTAGGAATGCCGTCAAGGTCTCACGATCTCCATTATATGCATCAATAAAATCGCAAAGAATTTTTATAGGATATACTTCAGTAGAAGTAATCTCAGTTTTAGACATTATGGAAATCAAAATTAAATTACGATTAAATAAAGAAATCTAGAATTATAAGCAAGGATGAAAAAGGAATGACATTTGAATTCAAATAAAATTAGGATTTGCAGTAACAGTGATAAAATAATCAACTTACAGTAACGCAGCGAGTCGGAGTGTGGCGTACATCGCAGATTTCGCACAGGTTAGGATCCAGGTAAGTGAGGGGCACAAGACGCGCAACAGCACGTCAACAGGGCCTGGGGCAGCAGTGCAGTTGGGCACGTGGCGTACAGGTAGTACGCTAACGGCGCCTGGGCAGCAATGAGGACAGGTATATGGCGCAACAGACAGTGCGCGCGGCAGCAGCACCGATTAGGTACGTACCTAGTCGCACAGGATTTCTGCAGCGGGACCCGACTACACAGTCAGGTAAGAATGGGGAGTAGCAATGACCACGTTGTGATAGCACGTGGTGGTGAAACGTGGCGAGTGTAATACGCGGTGACGACCTCATGGAGGCTACACGTTATAGGATGGCAGGCTCACTTATCGTTAAGACTTACTGTCGCAGTTCCACCAGCATGCAGCAGGATACAAAGTTTATGATTTTGCACAACAAGAGTTTGTAAAGATTTGTAAGTTCGCAAAAAGTTCAGAAACGCACTCCGCGTATTTAAATATGGGATATCAGCCAAACGATTGCTGTATCCCACTTCTTACATCACTGTTACGGGGTGGGTCAAGATTCGGTTTAAAAAATATATATTTTATGAAACTGAAAAAATATTTATTATAATTTAGACATACATACATAACGTCACGCCCTTTATCCCCGAAGGGGTAGGCAGAGGTGTATTTCTACACCCACTTTTCGCCAGATATACTTTACATAGTCCCACGTAATAAGGAGCCAGCCTATTGCCGTACCGGGCACATTTCCAGACTCCGTGCGGCTACTGAGAATTTCGTGAGAGAAAAACCCAATAACACTACCCGACCCAGGAATCGAACCCGGGACCTCCCGATCCCACGCGCACATTTATGCCGCGAGACCAACGAGGCAGTCGTATATAGTTTGATGTCGAGTTTTCCGTCTCTACGCAAAGATGGTATTTGCATCGTGTTATCCCTTAGTCGCCTCTTACGACACCCACGGGAAGATAGGGGGTGGTGACATTTGTATTCTATTCCGTCAACCACACGGCAAATTATTATAATTTCTACAATCGATATTGAAAATATAAGTATCCAAGACGACGTTTAAATCCACACTGACGCAATTAGTAATGGAAAACAACAGGATGGCGATAATGCTGACTGAATGAAAAATAGTTACCTTTACACATGTTGCACTAAACTGTTAATTAAGGCATTTTATTTTATAATTATCTAACCACTAGCTGACCCAGCGAACTCCGTATCGCCTTTTTAAGAGTTTATATTTAATTCCCTTTTTTCCAAGCCCCTTTTCCAAAGTTACCATTGACTTAGCGCTTAGTCTCTTATCATTCCAGGGTCTATAAATGATGCAAAAACAAACATAGATTTCTATATAATATTGAATTCCCCATTCCATAAAATATCGGAGACGATACCCATATCGACTTAAAAATAAAACCCGTCCGCCATCTTTGATTCCCTATCCGCGATCTTTGATCACGAAATAGATGTTGTATTTGGATTCACCATCCCTTAAATCATCAGAGACGATACCCATATTGATTTTTTAAATTTTTCCCATCCACCATCTTTGATTTCCCATCCGCCATCTTGAATCACTAAATAGATGTTGTATTTGGATTCTCCATCCCTTCAAACATCGGAGACGATACCCATACTGATTAAAAAAAAAAAAACCCATCCGCCATCTTTGATCACGAAATAGATGGTGTTTTTGAATTCCTCATTCCTTAAAATATCGGAGACGACACCCATATCGACTTTAAAAAAATCCCGTCCGCCATCTTTGATTCCCTATCCGCGATCTTTGATCACGAAATAGATGTTGTATTTCGATTCCCCACCCCTTAAAACATCGGAGACGATACCCATATTGATTTTTAAATTTTTCCCATCCACCATCTTTGATTTCCCATCCGCCATCTTGAATCACGAAATAGATATTGTATTTGGATTCTCCATCCCTTCAAACATCGGAGACGATACCCATACTGATTAAAAAAAAAATCCCATCCGCCATCTTTGATCACGAAATAGATGGTGTTTTTGAATTCCTCATTCCTTAAAATATCGGAGACGACACCCATATCGACTTTAAAAAAATCCCGTCCGCCATCTTTGATTCCCTATCCGCGATCTTTGATCACGAAATAGATGTTGTATTTCGATTCCCCACCCCTTAAAACATCGGAGACGATACCCATATTGATTTTTAAATTTTTCCCATCCACCATCTTTGATTTCCCATCCGCCATCTTGAATCACGAAATAGATATTGTATTTGGATTCTCCATCCCTTCAAACATCGGAGACGATACCCATACTGATTAAAAAAAAAAAAAACCCATCCGCCATCTTTGATCACGAAATAGATGGTGTTTTTGAATTCCTCATTCCTTAAAATATCGGAGACGATACCCATATCGACTTTAAAAAAATCCCGTCCGCCATCTTTGATTCCCTATCCGCGATCTTTGATCACGAAATAGATGTTGTATTTCGATTCCCCACCCCTTAAAACAACGGAGACGATACCCATATCGACTTTAAAAAAATCCCGTCCGCCATCTTTGATTTCCTATCCGCCATCTTTGATCACGAAATATATGTTGTATTTAGATTCGCCATCCCTTAAAACATCGGAGATCGATAACCATATTGATATTTTAAAACTTTCTCATCCGCCAGCTTTGATTTCTCATCCACCATCTTTGATCACGAAATAGATGTCGGATTTGGATTCCCCATCCCTTTAAAAATCGGCGACGATACCCATATTGACTTTAAAAAAAAATACTGTCCGCCATCTTTGATTTCCTATCCACCATCTTTAATCACGAAATAGATTTTGTATTTGGATTCACCATCCCTTAAATCATCAGAGACGATACCAATATTGATTTTTAAAATTTTTCCCATCCGCCATTTTTGATTTCACATCCGCCATCTTGAATCACGGAATAGATGTTGTATTTGGATTCCCCATCCCTTTAAACATTGGACACGATACCAATATTGTTTTTTTTAAATTTTCCCTTCCGCCATCTTTGATTGCCCATCCGCCATCTTTGATCACGAAATAGATGTTGTATTTCGATTCTCCACCCCTTAAAATATCGAAGGCGATACCCATATTGATAATTAAAATGTTCTCATCCGCCATCTTTGATTTCCCGTCCGCCATCTTGGATCACTAAATAAATTTCATATTATTAATCAGCGTCCCGAAAATCTCGAAAACGATACCCATATAGATTGTATCCTATTCGTTTAGCCTTTTTTTGCCTTTGACCCAACCCTCCCCCTTCTCGTTTGACCATTTTATTATTTTTGTCTGGCCCCTAAAAGTTGTGGCGTAATTTTATATAGCCTATAGCCTTTCGGAATAATTGGGCTATCATAGGCAATAACAATTTTTAAAATCCGACTGCTAGTGCCTGAGATTAGCCGACATTATGTTTTAGCCTTTTTTTTTTAGTTATATAGCCTATAGCCTTCCGGAATAACTGGGCTATCGTATACAAAAAGAATTTTCCAGATCCGACCGGTAGTTCCTGAGATTAGCGCGTTCAAACAAACAAACAAACAAACAAACAAACTCTTCCGCTTTATTATATTAGTATAGATGTATTTTAAGATATAACAGTGCCATCTGATAATAGTCAGTAGCCCGGATTATAGCCTAACTTTGCTCTTGGCATTTCACAAATACTACCGGAGAAACACAGCCATGTCCTTGATACGAGAAATCTATACTAATATAATAAAGCGGAAGAGTTTGTTTGTTTGTTTGTTTGTTTGTTTGTTTGTTTGTTTGAACGCGCTAATCTCAGGAACTACCGGTCGGATTTAAAAAATTCTTTTTGTATACGATAGCCCAGTTACTTTGGCAGGCTATAGGCTATATAACATAACGCTTCGACCCTTTGGGGCCGGGCAAAAGGCTAAAAAGGCTAAAAGATAATGTTGGCTAATCTCAGGAACTAGCAGTCGGATTTTAAAAATTGTTATTGCCTATGATAGCCCAATTATTCCGAAAGGCTATAGGCTATATAAAATTACGCCACAACTTTTAGGGGCCAGACAAAAAAAATAAAATGGTCAAACGAGAAGGGGGTGGGTTGGGTCAAAGGCAAAAAAAGGCTAAACGATACAATCTATATGGGTATCGTTTTCAAGATTTTCGGGACGCTGATTAATAATATGAAATTTATTTAGTGATCCAAGATGGCGGACGGGAAATCAAAGATGGCGGATGAGAAAATTTTAAAAATCAATATATTTCGATATTTTAAGGGGTGGGGAATCGAAATACAACATCTATTACTTGATCAAAGATGGCGGATGGGAAATCAAAGATGGCGGATGGGAAATCAAAGATGGCGGATGGGAAATCAAAGATGGCGGATGGAAAAATTTAAAAAAATCATAGTCTGCGATGTTAAAAGGGATGGGGAATCCAAATACAATATCCGTTTCGTGATTCAAGATGGTGGATGGGAAATCAAAGATGGCGGATGGGAAAATTAAAAAAATCAATATGGGTATCGTCTCTGGTGATTTAAGGGATGGAGAATCCAAATACAACATCTATTTCGTGATCAAAGCTGGCGGATAGGAAATCAAAGATGACGGACGGGATTTTTTTTAAAGTCGATATGGGTATCGTCTCTGATATTTTAAGGAGTGGGGAATTCAAAAACACCATCTGTTTCGTGCTCAAAGATGGCGGATGGGAAATCAAAGATGGCGGATGGAAAAATTTAAAAAAATCATCGTCTGCGATGTTAAAAGGGATGGGGAATCCAAATACAACATCCGTTTCGTGATTCAAGATGGTGGATGGGAAATCAAGTATGGTGGATGGGAAAATTTAAAAAATCAATATGGGTATCGTCTCTGATGATTTAAGGGATGGAGAATCCAAATACAACATCTATTTCGTGATCAAAGATGGCGGATAGGAAATCAAAGATGGCGGACGGGATTTTTTTTAAAGTCGATATGGGTATCGTCCCCGATATTTTAAGGAGAGGGGAATTCAAAAACACCATCTATTTCGTGATCAAAGATGGCGGATGGGATTTTTTTTTCAAAATCATAATGGGTATCGTCTCCGATGTTTAAAGGGATGAGGAATCCAAATACAACATCCGTTTCGTGATTCAAGATGGTGGATGGGAAATCAAATATGGCGGACGGGAAAAATTTAAAAAATCAACAATATGGGTATCGTCTCTGATGATTTAATGGATGGAGAATCCACATAAAACATCTATTTCGTGATTAAAGATGGCGGATAGGAAATCAAAGATGGCGGACGAGATTTTTTTTTTAAGTCGATATGGGTATCGTCTCAGATATTTTAAGGAGTGGGGAATTCAAAAACACCATCTATTTCGTGATCAAAGATGGCGGACGGGATTTTTTTTAAAGTCGATATGGGTATCGTCTCCGATGTTTAATGGGATGGGGAATCCAAATACAACATCTATTTCGTGATTCAAGATGGCGGATGGGAAGTTATTAATAGTATCACTTTGACTCACTTTTAATTATTAATATTATTGCCTCTATCACTTATTTACTACATCCTCACTTACAATAAGATAGTTATTTTTCTAACCTAGAAATAATTTATATGGCAAAACAACTTTTTTTGCGTCATCTATACGTATAGATATACGTATATATAATAAACAATGTTCGTTTGTTTGTATACCTTTATAAATTCTAAAATTTTTGTTTAAGCACTGGTAGCCTTGGTAACTTTGTTCAAAATTTCATGGAAAAGTGGTTTGAGAAAAATAGGAATAAGAAAAAAGTCTTTTAAAAAGCGATACGGAGTTCGCCGGGACAGCTAGTCAAAAATAAATCTGTAGCGTTACCAATTGCAGCACTACTAAACTGTTTGGCATCTTGATATGAATACATTTTCTACTACGAAATCATTATATACTTCATACAGATTTTATGTAAGTACATAATTTAATAAATTCCTGTCTAACATACAAATAAATGCAATATAGAAACGTACCTACATATACAATCATGTGAGCTCATATGCTACTTGAAGCGCGTGACAGAAGTCCCTCAACTAATAAATGAGTGAGAGCGACCAAGTTACGACGTAAAAAGAACGTCCAGACTGTACCAGTGTGAAAGGAATCTTTCCCAGGAACCGAAGTCCTATCCTACCAACTATTTACTCAGTTTTTCATTACTTAACAGATTTTGCTTGACTGTTATTTACTATTTTTAAATGCTACATTAGAATCAGGTAATCAGAATATACCATCTATTATATACATATAAATAAAATTTGAGTGTCTGTTTGTAATCATCATCATCAGCCCTTTATACTGTCCCACTCTCACACTGGGCACGGGCCTCATCTCACTATGAGAAGGGTAAATCCATAGACCACCACGCTGGCCAAGTGCGGGTTGGCAGACTTCACATGTCTTTCGAGAACATTATGGAGAGATATTGGACATGCAGGTTTCCTCACGATGTTTTCCTTCACCGATAAGCAAGCGATAATTACGAATTTAATACGCACTTTACTTCGAAAAGTCATTGGTGCGTGCCGTGGATTCGAACCCGAGACCCTCTGCGTAGCACTCCACCGGTCTCTCCACTCGGCTATCGCTGCTTGTAATATTTGCATTAATTTTTGTAATATTAGGTAAATACTAAAATACTGAATGCATTAGTAAAAAGCGGTTATTCTAATATTATGGATGTATACACGGTACAAATACCAAAATGATATTTTTTACAATTTCTCTCTGTCTGATTGTTTTCGCTAATCTCTGAAACGGCTTGACCGATTTTGACGGGACTTGTAATTCCCTCAGGACGCGGGTGAAACCACGGGAAACAGCTAGTCCAAAATACAAAGTACTAATTTGATATACGGCTCAAAGAAAAACCTAAGGAATATTACTATAACAAAGTTATGCAAATTACTAACTACTTTTATTACATACAGCCTTTGTAATAAAATGAAGAATTTTTAAGTAAAGAAACACCTCTACTCGGCAATACTAATAGCACTTTGTATTCTTTGTAACAATGATTATAGAATTTTCGTAATATCTGGAACATTGCTAATGCGAGCAAAGATCCTCAACAATTTTAATGTGATGCCACTTATATACAACATTTCCTTCATTGTACATTTTGGAAATAGCCAGTTTTGTAAAATCTAATAAAAACTTATTTCCCACTATGTCAGAAACTAGAAAACTACCTACAAAATCTATGAGAAGTCATTACAAAAATCTATTACATATCAATTCCTGTAAAACAGCATTATTAAGAAAAAGTGTTATATGTATGGGACCTACTATATACAATAAATTACCCGACGTCCTAAAGAACCATACAGTTAAAAACTTTAAAAAGAGTTTGATGGCATTCCTTATAAAAAAGTGTTATTACTCAATTAATGATTTTTTAATGGACAAAACTTTTTGATTGCATAAATATGACATTATAAAACAATAGCGCTGATATTTAATTTAATGTATTTGATTCTATTTATTTTCTATTTAATTGTAGTAATTTTAATTGTAATTTGTGAACTCTTTTGACATCTTATTAGAGTCTTTTAAATATCACCTTAATTTTTACTTTTAATGTTAATTAATTAATTGTGACATAATAATTTTCAAATTTTTTATTGTATTAGGTATTTTGACATTTAAATTGGAATATGATCTTATTTTTTACATTTATATCAAATTTGCATGCCTTAGTTAAGGCAGAGTGTACATGGCTCATCTCTATTTGTTTTATAACACCTGTATTTTTTTGTACCTACATTCGTTGCAAATAAATGATGATTTGATTTGATTTGATTTGATTACAAATAGAATAAAGAAAAATCACTTTGAGAACTAATGAGTACTTCTATGAATTTTAAATAACGAGGATCAGTTTAATATTTTTTAAAGCAACGCGATTTTATACATACATAAGTTTATTTAACGAGTATTAAAGCGTATACTTGTGTATTAATGTCTATCTACGACTATGCACGGTGTAAGCCGGTCGAAATATCGGAGAAAATATAATACATACATACATACATACATAGACTCACGCCTGTTTCCCGGAGGGGTAGGCAGAGACTACGGAACGCCATTTGCAACGATCCTGACATACCTCACTTGCTTCACTCACTCCCATCAAGTTTCTCATGCATGCTCTTCTGTTAAGGGTACTTCTGACTTGTCCTTTTTTCAGGATGTCTCCAATCTGGTCAGAGAACGTTCTCCTAGGTCTTCCCCTTTGTCCTGTCCCATTCACACTAGCCTGATATATCTTCTTTGTCAGTCTATCGTCATCCATCCTTTCCATGTGCCCAAACCATCTTAACATGCCTTTCTCAATGCTTGTCACTACATCTTCTTTTACCCCACACCACTCTCGTATCACACAATTCTTTACTCTGTCGGTCAAAGACACACCACACATACTTCTCAGTGCTCTCATTTCTACAGCATTTATTCTACTTTCAAATCTCTTCTGCCATACCCAACTTTCACTACCATACATTAGGGTAGGCACTAACACACCTCTATGTACAGCCAAACGTGCCTTTTTGGACACGTTTTGACTGTTCATAAACGCCTTCAGAGCTCCATTCACACAATTACCTGCATTAACTCTCCTTTCAATATCTGCTTCATTCTTACCATCTCTTGTAAACAACGTACCTAAGTAAACAAACTCATTCACTTGTTCCACTCGCTGTCCATCGATCAAAACATTACAAGCCGTAACGCATTCTTCCTTTTCAAAAACCATAACTTTCGTTTTACTTACATTCACTTTCATTCCTTTCCTTTCTACCGCACGATGTATGATTGTTACCATCTCCTGCAACTCCTCCGTTGAAGATGCAAGTATAACCTGATCATCAGCATAAAGGAGGCATTTGACGAGTAACCCATTCATCCTTAATCCGCAGTCACTATGTTTTAAATCTTGCAAACAACTGTCCATGAAGAGGTTAAACAGCCACGGCGACGGTACACATCCCTGTCTAACACCTTTATCGATGGTAAATCAGTCAGTGTATGCCCCGTTATCCTCACACAAGCTCTAGAATCCTCATAAAGGGATTTCAGAGCTCGAATGAGGCTGCTGTCCACCCCATTCATTGACAGCACCGACCACATTTCATTCCTCACCACTTTATCGTAAGCCTTTTCCAAATCCACGAATGCGCAATAGACCTTTTGACCTTTGGCCAAAAATTTTCCGGCTATGCTTCGCAAGGAAAAAACCTGATCCGTGCATCCCATATCCTTTCGGAATCCCGCTTGTACATCCCATATTTTCTTGTCGGTCACTTCCATAACTCTTTCAATAAGTACCTTTGCATACAATTTGCCAACAATGCTGAGAAGGCTAATGCCTCTATAGTTTTTGCAGTCTTGTTGCGAGCCTTTTCCTTTATAAAGAGGCACAATTACAGCTGTGGTCCAGTCATTAGGTACTCGGCCGGTGTTCCAACACAAGTTATATAACCGCTGCAACTGACCAACTATGATGCCCTGTCCAGCCTTCAGCATTTCGACTGTAATCCTATCATATCCTGCAGCCTTACCTACTTTCATACTTGCCAGTGCCTTCACGATCTCATCCACGCCAATAACGCTTTCATCATTGCTATCATTACAATTCACTTCAGCTATCGGTGTCTCTATCGCCGTTCTTTCGAATAAACTTTCAAAATACTCTTTCCATCTCTTCAGCACACACAATTCACCATTTACTATACTTCCATTCTCGTCTCTGATGGATGTGTGTTCTGAGGATTGAGTTCTACCTCGAACTGCACGAACGGATTTCCAGAAAAACTTAATGTTCCTCTGGAAATCGTCAGATAATCTGCTATCAAACTCATCTTTCTTTTCCTCTTTTTTCCTTTTAACCATTTCTTTCACTATTCTTTTTGACCTAACAAACTCCTTTTTTGCTTCATCTATGTCTACACTCGTTGCTTTGCCCATTCTTTCATTTGCTCTGGCAGCCAACCAATCTGACCAAGCTTTCTTCTTCTCTGACACTGCTGATTGTACATCCTTGTCCCACCATGTATTCTTAACCTTTCGTATTTTCCTTCTCTTGATCATACCACATACTTCAGACGCTACACATACTACCTCTTCTTTAAAGGCCTGCCATGTCTTCCATATCATTTATGCCATCGAATCTCTCAAATCTTGCTATCAATCTTCGTTTATACTCATCTTTCACATCTTTCTCTTGTAGATTTTCAACTTTTATTCTTTCCAAGACCCTATTTTCATTATGCTCTCGGTGTCGCCATCCTTTAAAGAGCCCACTTATCCGGCTCAACACCAAGAAGTGGTCTGTGTGGATGCCGATCCCTCGATATACTCTTGTATCCAACACATTCTTTCTCAATCGTTCATCTACTATCACAAAATCAATCATACTTCTTCTAACATTTTTCGCCTCTCGCGTATACATATGTATCCTTTTATGATCAAACATGGTGTTTGTCACACAAAGGCTCCACTCCAAACAAATCTCAAGCAGTGCTTTTCCATTTTCGTTCACACTCTCATCACCAAATGCACCTAACACCCTTTCAAATCCATCTCGCTTTACTCCCACCCATCCATTGAAATCCCCTAACAAGATCAATCTTTCATTATCCTTGCAGTTCTTCAAAATCTCTCTTAAACTCTCCCAAAACTCCTGCCTTTCGTCTTGCTCATGTTGTGACATACCCGTAACTATATTGACCGGGGCGTACACCCCCACAATAAAGAGACGAGTAAGTCCTACTTTCATTCTCATCCACAGTAGCCTAGCATTTACACATTCAAACTGTTTTACGCACTCATTCATTCGCGCAGACAGTACTACACCAACTCCCTTACAGGCTCTGGTGGTACTATCTACCCCAGACCAATACGCCGTATATGCACCATGCTTGGTGGTGTCACACCCTTTTCTTTTTGTTTCATTCACACAAAGAACATCAATCTTTCTATCATCCATCATCTGACATACTTCATCCAATTTGCCGTTCATTCCTCCACCAACATTCAATGTCGCAAACCTGCTTTCCGTAGGCCGCTTTTCGCCCTCGCGGGAAACGAGACGTGACGGGTTGCGAACCGCGTCGCCGCCGTATGGAGAAGAATAAGTTTTTGTTCCCATAGCGTTCCCACGAGATTTAGGGATCTAGACGGTCCATCCCCGCAGAGCCCTTTACGGGGGTAAGGCGGAATATCAGCTGTGCCCTGTGACCACCAACACAGGCACCCTCCGTTTACGACCAGCTTGCCCTCTGGCCACGAATCCCTCGGCACGGGTCGGTTCACACCTTAGATCGGGGTTTTGTTTCGGGTATGCTCCCTGAAAGTTGGTTTAAATTCGGAGTTTTCCTTCTCCTAGACAGGTTGCCAACCAAGGCTAACGAGGCCCATCTCCCCGAAAATATAATAATATGCATTTATACCTTAAATAAGCTGGTGCACGCGATTAAAATCCGTTAAATAAACTTGTATGGTTAATTTCAATTTGTTCAACAACAGAGAATTAATTTCCCTTTATTACCTTCTCGTATGGTTCAGCGTGCATGCAACTTTAACAGGCGTTATTTACAAGCGCTGCGTCCAGCACACAAAAGTACATTTTAACGAATGTTTGACAGCAAAGCAGTCAAATCTTTATTTCGGCTTACATCATATAAGTACTCTGAAGTACTACGTCGATAACGAAGCAGATCGGAACATGGACATCAAATCACCTGCTACGAGTCAAAACTACTTCGGCTTGAACCGCTGTCAATACAAAATATGACAGTATCACCCATCGTACCTCACGACACCCATCGCGTCATCCAAAGTCATGGTTTTCTAACGGCCATTTTCAATATTCGATCCATACATGGATTTTGAGATTCGAGATTCGTGTTTGACATATTTTGTATGGAGCTTATGTCAAAAACGAATCTAAAATCTACAGATCTATCTATAGATCGAATCTTGAATTCCGTAGTTATTAACAGCCATTTTCAATATTCGATCCATACATGAACTTTGAGATTCGAGCTTCGTGTTTGACATGTTTTGTATGGAGCTTATGTCAAAAACGAATCTAAAATCTACAGATCTATCTATAGATCGAATATTGAATTCCGTAGTTATTAACGGCTATTTTCAATATTCGATCCATACAACATGGATTTTGAGATTCGAGATTCGTGTTTGACATATTTTGTATGGAGCTTATGTCAAAAACGAATCTAAAATCTACAGATCTATCCGTATATCCATCCAATCTATCCATAGATCGAATATTAAATTCCGTAATAAGGGAATCGCAATCGCGTCGTCGTCCAACTCGGTTTGTATCGCCAGTAAAACGCCGTACATAATACTACCGAATTTGAGGAGAGCAATAAACATTTGAATCACCATGCAAACTCCACTTCCATGGAACGTGTACATTTTTATTTCATAACTAGAGGACGCCAGCAGCTACGCCTGCATTTTTTTAAATTTACCCGCTTTGGCCGATCCCGTGGGAATTTTGGGAAATCCCCTGTTAGTGCACCCCTACGGTCCCCAAGGAACAAACATGCCAGATTTCAGCTTCCTGCGCCCAATAGTTTTGGCTGTAGCGTGTCTGTCAGTCAGTCAGTAACGCAAGGATTTTATATATATTTCATAATTTCGTTGTGATTGTAATACGTTAGCATTCCCTGCATAGGATTAAGTTTTTATTTATTAAACAATGCGGCACTATAAACATTTTAAAGGTAGCATTGTTGTTGTAATAACAGCATTCGTGTATATTTAGTTTTTATTTGATTTAGATAGCACTTTATGTACAATTATTAAAAGTAACTACTTTTAAACATGCCGAAACGTCGGGAAAAATAGATAGGTATTTCATCTTTCTTTTCGTTCATTAACACGATTCAGACACGTTACATAATCTTTAAAATTATTGAAAGTGCTTCAATTGAGCAATGCAAAATATAGAGCCAGACACTATATAAATAAAGTTGAAGTGTCTGTCTGTGATTTCAAAATAACTATGTTTTCCATGTGTTTTAGTTAGTCACATGACAACCATTTTTTTATGTATGTCTATCCGTCTGTCTGCCCATTTTTCTGTTTGTCCGGTGTAATCTCTAGAATGCCAGAACCTATTTTAACGGGACTTCAATGGTATATGTGTGGGGCTACGTATAGGCTGCAATTTAAACCAGTATAAGACGCTTTTGTCGAGATACCGAGTATAACTCAGGTGAAAGCGCGGGAACAGCTAATCCACAATAATTTTAGACAGTGCTTTTAAATTCAAGCTCATGCACCTAAATGCTTTATTCTACCTTTAAATAACGTCTCCATTTGCGTAAAGCACGGGATAATTCATTATTTCGCCGTGAAATATAGTCACATTAGTTTAAAGTGGTACTAAATGCACATAAGATATGCGCCACAGAGCGCTGGGCACGGGACGGTGCGATGGTCGTACAAGCCGGGCTTTGTGCACAGTCGGCAATACGGGCGATTTTCAAAGTTCAGCAATATATACACACTGCTTGCAATCTGAGTCACCAGCTACCTCAATTCGTCACTAATATATTAATCTCGAAGTGATTATATATTTGGTATAGCAATCAATATTGTGAGTGAGGTCCAAATTAACACCAACCTTAGTACGTATATAAGAACGTCGATTTACCAAATAAAATAATCTATTTAGTAACATCTTTAACAAATATTAAAAAAATGCACGCTTGTTGAAGATTGCATTAAAATCTTAAACTTGTTGCAAAAATGATGATATTCTTTAAACAAACTAAGATATGTTAATTTGGTAGACATAAGTCCTTATTTATGAATGTGCTTATAACAAGTTAGTTAGTTAGTTGGACAGGTGTTTTCCACGCTTAGCCACTTAATTGAGCCATTGTGCGTTAGCAGTGACACGGTTGTCGCCTGCGACTCATACCATGCAAGCTCCTTCCAGAAGACCATGAGTTGACCAGTGTTGCGTATGGCTTCGCTCATGGTTCTGGCGTTGTTCAGGAACCTGGTCCGTTGGTCGCTCACGCTGGTACAATGTAGGATCACATGAGCGAGTGTTTCTTTGGTCTCCATGCAGCCCCTAGATAGTGGGCTGTCCGTGACGCCGATATTGTAGAGATGCTTGTTTAGTGGACGGTGGCCGTTTATTATGCCAGTCAGATGCTTAAGTGTTTTCCTGTTGGAGTGCAACAGTTTTTGCGAGAGTCATTTATCTAATTGGGGAAAGGCATCTTTAGATTGCCTACACTCTTTTAACTCTGCCCACTCTTTTTCATGTTGTTGTAGGGTTCTCTCGCGTAACCACGTTTTTAGTTGGTTGAAAGGTATCGGAACAATTGGTTCGGGTCCCAGAGTTGTTATGTCCGATCCTTTCCTTGCCAGTTGGTCTGCTGCGTCATTGCCCGTGGAGTCACTGTGTCCTCGTATCTATATATATATATATGCTGAGTAGCTGTGGCACAATCGTTGTGCAGCCCCATTGTAGAAGTGCTGGTGTTATTTCGTCTAGGCCTGCAGGTTTGTACGGCTGGAAGCTATCAATTGCCCATTTTGCGGTAACCATGTTGTTGGCTATCGTCCAGTCTGTTTGGGTACGGTGGTCTGTGTTCTGATTCTTCCCAATCACAGTGACGACTGTTGCACTGTGACCGACGGGTCACAGTGCAACCTGGGAAGTGTGTTTCGGTTATCACTTGGCTTATTTCCATGTCTGTGATTGCGTAGGTGCCATCAGGCTTTCTGATGGAGCCTAGGGTCTTGTTGCTGTCCTGGGATAGGATCTTTTTTACCCTGGCTGCCTCGCATGTGGAGTTAATGTTGGTGCAGAAATTTCACCAGGCTTCTCCCCTGCGGAATCGTATGCGATTTTTGGAGTGCGACTAGGCTTCTTTGTATTTGTTCCAATCCGTGTCTTTCCTTGTGTTTTTGGCCCGGTTGAAGAGTTTTCTCAGATTGCGCCTGAGCTTTTCCAGTTCCGATCCCCACCATTGGGTTTTACTACTCGTTTTCGGTAGTGTGGTGGGGCAGGCTTGTTGGTAGCTGCATGTGCATTTTGTTAGTAAGTTAGTGCTGTGTTCTATGTGTGTAGTGCTTGCGGTCATGTCGTTGAAATTTGACATGGCTATTTCTTGTTCGAGCAGGGTCTTGTATCTCGCAATGTTGGTATTGCGTGCGTTTTGGTTGTGTGACCCTCTCTTGCACTCGTATGTCATAGCAGATACGTCTGTGGTCGGCAAAGGATGGTTCGGCGGACACATGCCAGTTCGTGACAAGTTCCACGGCCCTATCCGATGCCAGTGTAATATCTACTATGGTTTGATATCTGGAGCTAACAAATGCCCACATTTGTTAGCTCCAGATATCAAACCATAGTCTGAGCCTTTGTTGATTACCGTTAGTGTTGTTGTGTAGATGTATTCAGTTAGGATCTCACCTCGTTTATTTGCCTCGGGGCTTCCTCACAATGGATGGTGGGCGTTAGCATCTGCTGAGAGTATAATTGGCCAGCCGTGGTCCTCATAGTGCTGCACTAGCTCCGCCAGCTCCTTCGATGGGATCTCCTCATCACCGGACATGTAGACCGAAGCTAGTACTAGCATCTGATCACTGGGCCCTGTTCGTATTCCCACGGCTGTGAGATCTCTTTTTTGGGGGTAGGTGCCAAAAGTCTACACGTATTTGCAATTTTAATTACTTAATTTAATTTAAATAATTGTTTTTTCTTAATTCTATCGTACTAAAAAAGATAAAAGTTTCTAATTAACACCAGTACTAACTAGGATTGTGTTTATTACACTGAATAATTAAGTGATAGTACTTTACCACCTGCCAGCACATCACCTGCAAATATTTCACTTCAAATCACTACGTCACAATTGAGCGACATTGAATCAGCACAGAAATGCCTGGAAGAAAGCTTTGTGAAACGGATGGCAGAACTTGAGGCACAGTTGCATTGTGGTAACTCTGCTAAGGATACTGTGGCGCGGGTTGCTGAGGAGTTTCGCACGTTCCGCGAGTTGGTGCTTAAGATGTTGGGTTTGCTCCGGTAGCAAATTCAAGAATGTCACAGACAGCTGGATGTAGAAGAAACCAGGCACAGGCGTAAGTCCCTCCTTTTCTTAGGGGTACCCGAAGCGGATAAAGAGGATTGTGCTGCAACTATCCAGGGCATTATCCAGTCCAAGTTTGGCCTTAAGAACATCTCCACTTCAGACGTAAGCAGCTGCCGCAGACTTGGCGTGCCCAAAAATGACAGCAAGCGGCCGATACTCGTTCGCTTCACCACACTTGATGCCAGATTTGCAGTGTGGCGAACAAAAACTTCTCTCAAGGGTTCCTCCATAGCAGTCAGGGAATTTCTTACGAAAACGCGACAAGGAGTATTCAGTAAAGCCAGGTTACACTTTGGGATCTGAACTTGCTGGACCCAGGACGGCTGCATAGTAATAAAAGCACCGGATGGAAGCCGTCACAAAGTAGTTGCCCAGGATGAACTCAATGGGCTAATTAAGAAATATCCCAAAGCGTCGAGCAGCTCTTCAACAGAGGCCAGGAGCGGAGGCGGGAACGCCGGTTCGACGGGAGCATCCGGGAATGGCAAGAATGGACAACGTAAATAGTTTTTTGTTTCACGTTTTTCTATCTCCATTTTTTCTATGTATCCCGCTTTCGTGCATAATCATAACTAAATTTATTTTTTGAATTACGCCATTAACATGTTCATTGTACTTTTATCACACCCTCTTTGTTAAAAGTTTTGTTTACTTTGTTTGACATAAGAATTGACAGTTCTATCAAATATTAAGACACAAAGTGACACGTAAAGGTTGCGTTCAGAAACGCACAAGTGTTGCGCGTTCTTTTAAAATGTGTTAATGCGTTTAATTCCTTGTCTTTTTTTTTGTTTTTATTTCGTTTTGTTGCATAGTCTGTAATGTTATCGTGTATAGCTACATATTAGTAGTAATCTGTGATCGTGTATGTGTGTGTCTGCTGGCGGGTGGTGCAGTGATAAACCATTGCATCAGTTTCGTGTCCAGTTTTTATTACTAGATAATAATTTTATTAATATATTTTAAATACTTTATTTATACATATACATTTATTTTTATATATTGCATATTTATAATTATTTATATTCTTCAGTTATTTTATGTTATCGGATGATGAAGATGATTCTTTTCTCTCTGCATGCGATGCCGCAAATTCATCTAGTAATGACAGCTTCTGCTCTGTAACTGAGTCGGCTGGTGACTTTGTCAAGCGGACGTTCAACCAACCCACAAAAAATTTGTTAAACGTATGTCACATCAACGCGCAAAGTGTGCCCTGTCATTACAGTGATCTCTACGATACTTTCTGTGATGCAAACGTTCATGCCATTCTGATTTCAGAGAGTTGGCTGAAACCTCATTTACTTTCTACCACCTACCCTCTCCCTGGCTTCATTCTTATCCGCAATGATAGGGTGGACAGAAGAGGGGGTGGGGTGGCTATTTATCTCCGTAGCGCACTACCCTACAAAATTATTTTATCTTCCCAACCTATTTATTCTGCTTCAGCGGAGTACCTCTTCCTTGAGGTTTCAGTCAATGGAGCCAAAGCCGTTCTTGGAGTTGTTTATTGTCCCCCCACTATAAATTACTTCTCCAGTATCGAATCGATTTTGGAATCTATAGGGTCAGAATATGCTCATCATATTATCATGGGAGATTTCAACACTGACCTCCTTTCCATCGATTCCTCTCGTCCTCAAAAACTCCTAAAATTGATTGAGTCTGCCAGTCTTCACAACCTTCCTCTTGCACCCACCCACCACAATATTGATGGTGTTGATACCTGGTTAGAAATAATCATTATATCTGCGCCATCCCTGGTCCATTCCCACGGCCAATTCCCTGCTCCTGGTTTCTCCCATCATGATCTTATCTTCCTCTCCTATAACCTCAAACCACCTAAATCCCATCCTAAGGTTGTGCACTTGCGTAGTTTTGGAAAAATTGATGTTGAGAAACTTCAAGAAGAGGCTTCCTTGCTTAATTGGAACCCACTGATAGCAGCCTCTACAGTTGACAAAAAAGTTTCTACTCTTAACAACATTGTGCTTAATCTTTATGACAAACATGCACCAGTGAGGAAAATTAAATTAAGACGTCCTCCTGCTCCTTGGCTTACCAGAGGTGTTCAAATGGCCATGAGGCATTGTGACAGAGCTTTCCGGAGGTTTAAAAAAGAGCGTTCTGACGAAAACTGGAGCCTGTACAAGACTGCAAGAAATCTGTGTAATCAGATGATTCGCAATGCTAAACGCCGCCATATTTTCGACAGTATAAACTCCTCTTCTCCAGCCAATATCTGGCAGTTCCTTGGAACTCTAGGTATTGGCAAACAGCAACTTACTGGTCCCCGTTTGACGGTTGGTTTGGAGGATTTAAATATTCATTTCTCAACTACCTCTAAATTGGATAACCAAACCAGGTGTCAAACGGTGGCCTTTGTTGCTGCCCTCCCTCGTCCCAACATAGACCCATTCAATTTTTCTCCAGTTACTTCGGGTGACGTCAAGAAGATAATCCTCTCCATTCGATCCAATGCAGTGGGCTACGACTCTCTTAGCCGCCGCATGATCATTCCGATCCTTGATCATCTCATCCTTCCCATTACCCACATTGTCAATTTCGCGTTGGACAGTGGTTCCTTCCCGTCCCTCTGGCGTAAAGCTTTTGTAATCCCTCTTCCTAAGATCTCGAACCCTACACTACCCAATCATTTTCGTCCTATCTCTATCCTTCCTTTCCTATCCAAAGTGGTGGAAGCTTGTGTACATAAGCAGTTGTCTTGATTTGTTTACCTTAACAACTTAGTCCGTTCCAATCAGGATTTAGACCTGGACTTAGCACGACTTCCGCCCTCCTTAAAGTGACTGGCGATATTAGAGCCGGTATGGAGGACACTAAGGTCACTGTGCTGACCTTGGTCGACTTCTCGAACGCGTTCAATACCGTCAGTCACGATATCCTTCTATCTATCCTTTCCCATCTCTTGGTCTCACCTGTTGTACTGGACTGGTTCTCAAATTATCTTCAGGAACGTCAGCAGTCAGTTCGCGTTGACGAGACTACGTCGAGTTGGCGTGAAATCGGCTCTGGTGTTCCTCAAGGTGGCATTCTCTCTCCTTTACTCTTCTCAATTTTTATTAACTTCTTAACTCCTAATCTTCGGTGTGCGTATCATCTCTATGCTGATGACTTGCAGTTGTACTCCTAAGTGAGAGTGGCAGATATATCAATAGCCATTGCTGACTTGAACAGAGATCTTGAGACGATGATGGTCTAGACGTAAACCCAGCAAAATGCCAGGCCATTATTGTAGGTAGTCGCCGTTTAGTGCCTAAATTAGATTTGAATACTCTGTCGCCTGTAAAGTTTAACGGTCTAATCATCCCTTTCAACTCAGTCGTCAAAGACCTTGGATTGTATATAGATTCCACTCTCGATTGGCAGGCCCAGGTGTCTCATGTTAGTCAAAAAAGTAACCAGAACACTTAGAGCATTATATCGTCTAAAAAATTTCCTTCCATCCAGGACTAAAACTATGCTTGTGCAGGCTTTAATATTTCCCTTAATCGACTATGGTTATATGTGCTATTATGACCTGAATGCAGAATATCTCAATAAATATGACCGACTTCTCAATAACTGCATTCGATTCATTTTTAGTCTTCGTGATTCATTTTAAGTCTTCGTAAGTATGACCAGGTCTCTACTTATCATTCAGAACTTAATTGGTTGCCTATTCGTCAACGCCGGTGCTTGCGTGCTCTAACTACTCTCTTCATGATTCTTAAGTCTCCCTCTCCTCCTTCTTATCTTTCTGAGTATTTCCAATACCTATCATCTACACATGAGAGAGACCTTCGTTCTTCGCAGAATCTTCTTCTTTCGTGCCCCAGTCATTCTTCTGGGTTTGTCAACTCTTCCTTTGTTGTACAGTCTATCCTACTCTGGAACGCGCTCCCTCTTGAAATCAGATTGTCCACTAACCGTTTTGCATTCAAATTGAAAGTATGGGATCTCCTATTTAAAAGATTAAAGGAATCTGCACATCACTCTCATCCTTTATTATTTATTTATTATAAGTATGTATGTATTTCTGTATCTATAAGTATGTACCCTTATATTTATTTTTTGTATTATATATGTATATAGATATATAATATAATTTGTATGATATTTATGTTTATGTTTATTTATTTGTTATAATATAAATAAATTTACATTTTAGGTCGTTTTATGTTGATATTTGTTTAATTTACATTATAAAATTAAGAATATGACATGCTTTTAAAATCCGTTATTACACCTACCACATCTATCTCTGCACCACATGTAGGTTGACAGGTAGAGAATGCCTCATGGCATTATGTCCACCTATGTACACCTTGTTTGTGTATAAAGTTTAAAATAAATAAATAAATAAATCTCTAGAACAAAAGTTAGTCAGCAGCAATGCTGGTACCGTTCGGGGAATGTATATGCATGTTCTCGGCTCAGGAGCCGAGCTCCAGTGCAATATCTTACCTCCGATGTTGTTGAGTCCACTTATGGTGTCGCCTCTAATCCACGGCTCCTGGATTAGGGCTATTGTGTGGTGGTTAACCTCCAGCAGCCTGCGTAGGGTAGCCGTTGCAATTTGCTTGTGCTGGAGGTTCGTCTGTACGACTCTAGTCTGACTAAGATCCGAGAACATTGGTGTCCACGGACTCCCCGTCAGACGAGTCGTGCTCGTCGTCAACTCCAGTCACAGCGCTGTTTGTCGCTGCGGGCGTTGTGTGTTCACGGGCTGTGCCCGACGTGCTGGGAACGGCCGATGTTATCTCTCGTCCCCCTGCGTATGCCCGCTGGCGGGTGGCATCTCCCTGGGTGCGGCAACCGTCCTGCCAGCCCCTGCCCCGTGGAACAGTCGCGTGGAACAGTACGTACACGCTGCCGGTGAAGAAGGAGACTCGGCGGTCGCGCGCCTCGATTCTCGGGACCTCCGATTTGGGGATGCCCAAGGACAGGTATAGGCCGTGCATGGTGGCGCTGTACAGTTGCCACGTCTGGACATCGTACCATGGATTTTGGGCAGCTAGGAGTTGGTGGATCTTCGGGAGCTCCAGGTTGGTCGACCTCGGCAGCCAGAGCGATGCGCGTGCGCGCTTCGCAAGGTCCGTCTGCCTGATGACGGCCAGCCTGGTTCCCCCGATCGGTGACTGCAGACCCGCTACCATTCGTTTGAGCCACGCCAGTAATTTCTCGTCCTCGCACCATAGCTTTAGGACTCCTCCCGCTGCGAGGGGTTTGCCTCTAAAGGATGGCGCAAGTGCGGGCTCGTTGTTTGATGGTGGTGCAAAGGCTGCTTCCACGATGCGCTCCTCTATGGAGAGTTTGAGCTGCCGTGCTTGTTTCACCGTCAGGTCTGTGGGTGGAGTGGCAACGACGGCCACTATCAGATGCGAGTTAGTCGCATCGGCGTAGCTCATCGCTGCCCTCTTCAGTGCTGCGTCCACTCTCGCACGCTTTGTCGTGGCACTTGGTAGTGTGTCGTCGTGACGATTCCTCTTCGACGGTGTCGCCGAAGTGGGCCGTCCCGAGAGCGCCGGATTGGTCGATGCGTGCTGAGGTCCACCTTTTCTGGGGCTGCGTTTGCGGCGTGGCCCGGTGGTGCCCCATGGGGCTGTTGGTTCCGCATCTCCGACTGCCGTCGGAGGGGCGCGACGGGGGGTGCCCGGTGCTGCACCGGCCGGAGCGGCGCGTGCAGCCGGCGGGAGCGAGCCCGAGGCCTCACTCTTCGCCGTCCGCGTGGCTTCCGCTTGCATGCCTGAGCTGCTGCGTCCACCAATCGCGCCGCGTCCGGCCGATTGCTTCGTCCTGGGCGGTTCCCTCATCACGCTGGCTGGGGCCAGATGTCCGCGCTGGTACGTTGCACCAGCTGTTTGTTGTCTCGCGGGGGTGCGTTTGCCGATGTAGTCGGTTCGCTACCTACCGCGGGGGGTGCGTTCGCCGACGTTGTCGGTTCGCTACCTCCCGCGGGGGGTGCGTTCGCCGACGTTATCGGTTCGCTACCTCCCGCGTGCGCTGCGTACTCACGCTGACGTCTATGATGACGGGAGCGCTTTCCGCGACGACTAACTCGCATCTGATAGTGGCCGTCGTTGCCACTCCACCCACAGACCTGACGGTGAAACAAGCACGGCAGCTCAAACTCTCCATAGAGGAGCGCATCGTGGAAGCAGCCTTTGCACCACCATCAAACAACGAACCCGCACTTGCGCCATCCTTTAGAGGCAAACCCCTCGCAGCGGGAGGAGTCCTAAAGCTGTGCGAGGACGAGAAATTACTGGCGTGGCTCAAACGAATGGTAGCGGGTCTGCAGTCACCGATCGGGGGAACCAGGCTGGCCGTCATCAGGCAGACGGACCTTGCGAAGCGCGCACGCGCATCGCTCTGGCTGCCGAGGTCGACCAACCTGGAGCTCCCGAAGATCCACCAACTCCTAGCTGCCCAAAATCCATGGTACGATGTCCAGACGTGGCAACTGTACAGCGCCACCATGCACGGCCTATACCTGTCCTTGGGCACCCCCAAATCGGAGGTCCCGAGAATCGAGGCGCGCGACCGCCGAGTCTCCTTCTTCACCGGCAGCGTGTACGTACTGTTCCACGCGACTGTTCCACGGGGCAGGGGCTGGCAGGACGGTTGCCGCACCCAGGTAGATGCCGCCCGCCAGCGGGCATACGCAGGGGGACGAGAGATAACATCGGCCGTTCCCAGCACGTCGGGCACAGCCCGTGAACACACAACGCCCGCAGCGACAAACAGCGCTGTGACTGGAGTTGACGACGAGCACGACTCGTCTGACGGGGAGTCCGTGAACACCAATGTTCTCGGATCTTAGTCAGACTAGAGTCGTACAGACGAACCTCCAGCACAAGCAAATTGCAACGGCTACCCTACGCAGGCTGCTGGAGGTTAACCACCACACAATAGCCCTAATCCAGGAGCCGTGGATTAGAGGCGACACCATAAGTGGACTCAACAACATCGGAGGTAAGATATTGCACTGGAGCTCGGCTCCTGAGCCGAGAACATGCATATACATTCCCCGAACGGTACCAGCATTGCTGCTGACTAACTTTTGTTCTAGAGATTTATTTATTTATTTATTTTAAACTTTATACACAAACAAGGTGCACATAGGTGGCCATAATGCCATGAGGCATTCTCTACCTGTCAACCTACATGTGGTGCAGAGATAGATGTGGTAGGTGTAATAACGGATTTTAAAAGCATGTCATATTCTTAATTTTATAATGTAAATTAAACAAATATCAACATAAAACGACCTAAAATGTAAATTTAGAAACAAATGGGAAATATATATACGTACATATATACACTTAAATGCATATATTATAACAAATAAATATACATAAACATAAATATCATACAAATTATATTATATATCTATATACATATATAATACAAAAAATAAATATAAGGGTACATACTTATAGATACAGAAATACATACATACTTATAATAAATAAATAATAAAGGATGAGAGTGATGTGCAGATTCCTTTAATCTTTTAAATAGGAGATCTCATACTTTCAATTTGAATGCAAAACGGTTAGTGGACAATCTGATTTCAAGAGGGAGCGCGTTCCAGAGTAGGATAGACTGTACAACAAAGGAAGAGTTGACAAACCCAGAAGAATGACTGGGGCACGAAAGAAGAAGATTCTGCGAAGAACGAAGGTCTCTCTCATGTGTAGATGATAGGTATTGGAAATACTCAGAAAGATAAGAAGGAGGAGAGGGAGACTTAAGAACCTGCAATGGACGCGGATGCAGAGAGTAGAAGTCATTGCAGTTCAATGGAGTTGAAATGAAATGAAGTGCACGGGCTTCCGCCCGTGCTTATAACAAAATCAAACCAAAAGTGCATTCAATATTGCAAAAAGCCGCTAATTCTATTTTGATTCGATTATAAGCACTTTTGATTTGCTTATAACAAAATCAAATCAAAAGTGCTTATAATCGAATCAAAATAGCATTAGCGGCTTTTTGCAATAAAAATTACCAACGTATTCCTTCATGTTATACAGTTGCCTGGAGAACAATTACAGATTTTCTTAAGAATTTTTATTTTGGATATCATGAACATTGATGACGTACAAAAGAGCATCCACTTTTATAACATGAAAGTTATGTCCCCAATGTCACTCAAAGTCGGTATTGAATATCCAAGAGGCAAGAACACGTAAAATCTACTCTGATATTTTGAGGATTCATTCAGCACAGATTACAAACTCAAAAATACATACATACATACACGGAACGCCACTTGCTTCTATCCTTACAGCAAAATCAAAATCAAAATCATTTATTCATCTAGGTCACAAGGTGACGCTTATGAACGTCAATTTTAAAATTAAATTACTTAATGCTTCTACAATTACATTTACTGCCTCGTTCGCAAAGCAATAGGTGGAGCCACGAGAAAGAACGGGCAATAAAACTCGAGGCCACTCTTTTAAATCGCCAATATTATCTTAATATATAAAATCCTTGCGTTACTGACTGACTGACAGACACGCTACAGACGAAACTATTGGGCGCAGGAAGCTGAAAGGAGATGTACCATTTGGCCATTATGGGCCTGGCACGGCCAAACACGACACCATGTGTGTTTTGAAGATAAATGACTACTCTATTAACCTGTATAATTTCTTTTTAAATAACTTTTGGTGAAAATTAGATACGAGATATTTGAAATGGAAATTATTCCGCAACTAAATATACCTCAAAATTGAATTTTAACATAAATATAATACCTAGATGTAAATAAAGGTATGTCTTTGCGTCTTAAAGAACATAAACTACATAAAGAGTGGCCAATAATAATTAATAATCACCTGTGTACTAGGGAACCTCGGGTAATGTATACTCGTCCAAAAAAGCTAACCACAGTCACAAACACCGCTGCATATTCTTAGCATGGGTAGAAGGTACTGATCATTATTATTGAATTTATAGTCAATTACATTACA
Organism: Euclidia mi; assembly: GCA_944739405.2. Classification (NCBI taxonomy): domain Eukaryota; kingdom Metazoa; phylum Arthropoda; class Insecta; order Lepidoptera; family Erebidae; genus Euclidia; species Euclidia mi. Next base: position 24,565,359 of record OX123197.2, read on the forward strand.
TTAAAACCGTACGAAAACACCAATAAATCAGAGCAAAATATTTACGATACACAGTAGCACCACGAATGACATAACAGATAAAAAAAGTGTTGCAAATGGTTTGAAAAAATATTTCTACTATCGATTAAAAAACAAAACGATTTTTACCGATTAATAATTATGGAATGTATAATAAATTATATATTTCTTTATTCTTTTTACAAATATACTTATAAAGTAAATAAAATATATTGTTTTCTAATATAATAATAAAAATATTATTTCCTTAAAACAATTTCTGCCTACCATACTTCATTTTATTTTTAATGCTGGCAACATAAGACATTCATCCGCTATTACCATAGCCTATTCAAAATAATTAATCTTTAAAAACTAAATTCTTTCACCGATACTCTATCAAGAAACGAAAACAATGTAAATTTTTTAAAAATTATATGTTTAATTTCAACGATTCACAACTTTCTGGCCGCTACAGGCCGTATTTGGTATTTCTCCTTTGGCATGTATGTTCCTTGGTGACCGTAAGGGTGCACTAAGAAGGGATTTCCCAAAATTCCCACGGGATCGGGCAAAATGGGTAAATTAAAAAAAAATGCAGGCGTAGCTGCTGGCGTCCTCTAGTGGTACATATTTTCATTTTTGTAAGGAGCTGCAACTGTTACACATTGTACTAAATTACTTGTAAATAGTAATTAGTTACAGACATAATACTTAAGCAATTAATGTAGTTACTAAATGATGTGTTTTAGTTAGCCTTCCAATGCGAATATTGTGTAACAGGAGCATCCACTTACGACTTATAATGTATACAACTCGTGACCATGTTCAGAACTATGGTGGAAATGTATGTTACAGAAGTGACGGTATATGAATACACAAAATTACACTCATTACTCAAAAATATGTCTACAAATAAAATTACCCACAAAACAACATGAAATCATCAAGTTTGCTGTAAATCCTAAGTTGTTAATGAGGAGGTCGGGAGCGAGAGCCGTGTGACAGAGCGCGACAAGTTGCGGCCAATTATACCGAGACTGGTCCGGGAGCAGCCAAAGCCGTACCGCGCCCGGTGCCGCACCGCACTGATGCACTACTTACATTCTGTACAACGCACCTGACTTTCAATTTATTCCTTTAATTTATTTAGGAACCAAATTAACATCTCACAGAAATAGGATTCCCTACAATGTATGGAATAACGACTACAATCCGTGCAAGTGTCAGAACGACCCCAATCTCGATAGCCCGATAACTTACGGGTTAAGCGACGTGAAACGCCTACATCCCGATATTAATTTTAGTCGGAATTAATCGGTTTCAAACAGAGTGTACACGACAGACCGATATCAAAGTTTACATTCTCTTTTATAGCGGTCTCCTGATGTGTTTCAAGTTTGTTTTCTCTTGTAACCCAGTTTCAAGTATCCGATAACTAAACAATTCTTAAGTTTATCTAACATCAAGTTTGCTTACAACTTACTTTTTTTTAGATTACAGGCTAAACTGAAACTGTCCGGTGTAAATAACGTGCTCAGTCGACAAGTACTTAGATACCGGTAGTTGATACAAGATTAGCTTTCACTGATACAGCGATGCTGGACATCGCTCGCCGCCACAATAGGGTTGACACACTTAAATGTCTACATGACACACTCAACTGCGTCCTAGTTATACACTGAGTTAAGTGATATCTTTGTGGCGATATTGTTCACTAGGATGGCAAAAAAGTGAGGCCAATAGGCAGCGGTTGTATTAAACGCGTGACGTAACTATGGTGATAGTCATTCGGCGGAGATTTGTGCTTGAATAGAGTTTTAAGGATCATCGCGAAGACTCAAAATATTATTAAGAGTCAAATCACAATATTAAAACCAATTATTAAGTGACCTCGAAATTAATCAATTTTAGTTTTAAAATTATAATTAATATGGCAAAAATAGGTCAAGGTTACTGAACTACGTATCAGTATACGTCTGACATAATTTTATGTCAGACGTATCAGTATACGTCTGACATAAAATTATGTCAGACACAGATTTAGAACCGTAACCTGCGGATAAGTGACTCACGAAAGTCAACCAGCATATTTTAGTTAAGCCTGATAAATTTTATTAAACACGTAAACCAAAACAAAAGTGTTACAACACTATAATAAAAGGAAAATTTCTAATAGGGTAGACCGAGGCGAATCGGATCAGGGGGTGAATCGGATCAAAATAAGAAATTTGTGAATATTTTTAATACAGCGTTGACAAGGAATACCAGCTACTGACGTCTCACAAGCCACTCTCACCCCGCACCTCCTGCCATCGGTGGCGTTTCGATCCGACCAGCATGGCATACATGGCAGCGCCGCTCGCCAGAGAGTAACTTTTCGTGTGCGTTACAATTTTCACGCTCATCTAAAGTACATGCTTACTATTTGTCGGTGTTAATGTAAGAATTTGTGTTAAAACTTTGAGTTATATAGCTTAAATGGTTTGGGAATAGGTCTATTTTAGGAAACATTTTAATTTTTAAGCAGAGTGTTATAGGTTTATATGTGAAATGTTTATTTCAAAAGTCTTCAATATGGGGTGATTCGGATCGCGTCACCGGGGGCGAATCGGATCACTTATTTAAAATGATTTATTTTACTTTTGAGAATAATTAAGCATGTTTATTCAATTAAAGATGGTTCACACACATAAAAGACAAACAATAAGCAGAACAAGCAGGAAAATGGTCCCCAAACAAAAATTATAGCCCCAAGTGAAGTACTGGCCTAAGAATTAATCTTGGGTAGGGCTGCTGAGATAACAAAAATTCGACACACAATTTCACAAAGAATAGTTTCTCTCTCCAATGGTGTCATTAAGACACGTGGTAGACATTAAAACCAATATAGCATTTGTCTCCACCTCAGTGTAAGATTAATCTTGACGAAAGAGATGCTAAGAAGAAACTTAAAACTGCCGAAAAAGCTGTGAAAAAAAGAGAAACAGACTGATACCAAAGAAAATATTAAGACGAAGAATAATAAAAGAACACCTTGAATAAGAATAGAATGCGAAGCACAAAAATTGGCTTTGTATTTACTGATAAAAAAGAAAATATTCATCCACCATCACGTGAAGAATGGTGCCATGAAAAAGTGCTGGTCTGGGTGGGAAAGAAGGCCCGTATCCATGTGATTTATGTATTGTCCTGATTATTTATTATTTTCATATTGCCATTTATGCAAAAGCTTATAATGTTGAGAAAACCTTAATTTTATGTATGATCCTATTCGCCCCGATAATTGGGGCGATTCGGATATTTCTCTTTTTTTTAATTTTGATTAATATTTTGCGCAATTTATGAGTTATTTTAGTTTTGAAATGTTTAATATGTAGCTAAATAATTACTGCTTACCGTTATGGCCAATAAAGTTACATAAATTTCACTTTAGTATGATTTTTATGTCCTGAAATAAAAAGTGATCAGATTCGCCTCGGTCTACCCTAATTACACAAGTAAAGTAAATTTGTGTTATGTTAAGTTCTACACAATAAATTTTGCTAGTAGATTCACACATATTTAATTTAATACACAGACACATACACATCTAGATACGAGACGCGTTCACATTAATCATATTAAGTTTCCGCTGTGCGTCAATGAGGTACCGCCGTAGCTGTCGTTTGAAAGCGCCAATAGTATTTAGAGATCTGATGGGCGACGGCAAGTTTTCCAGTTCTTAGACGCCGCATAGCGGAAACTGCTTTTAAATGCCGCTGTTTTGTGCGGTAAAAAAGATAGTTGCTGTGATCACTGCCTGCTCGTGCACTCGCGCCTATTAGCAACCCAACCCAAAGCAAACCCAACTCAATTTGCGATAAAGATAGTCAGGCTCTTGATATTAATTGACAATGCCAAACATAAGTGACGCCAGAAGAAACTTACGTCTCGTTTTCATTCAGAAACGGCGTAACGTGCGCTCTGCGACCTATTTTAAAGCAGAAAGGAGCGGTAGCTTTCTGGACCCTCTGAATAAGCCTATCAGTACGAGCCAATAACCGCAGTCCGTATATCGTATCTGCGTAATTTAATTTTGATAATATTAGCGCTTCAACGAGTTGCACTTGCAACGAATTCAAAGGCACTCAGTAAAAGTTTTTGTCAATTTAATGTTCAATAACTCAGTGGATATATGAAAGTTTGAAAACTGTTTCACAGAAAACGTTGGTAGTGTGCACACGCGCGCTGTGGGGCTCGTTTAACGGCTCATTTTGCTCGGCGGATGCCATGTTGGCAATCAGTGCTCAGTGGCCGCGCGGCAGCCCTACTCGCGCGGAGACGTTCAACCGAGTGTAACATCGCGACTTGTGCTCGCGACCTTCAACACGACGACACTGCTTCTCTATTGTATCCGCGCAGTGCCTCGTATTATTCATAATGCACCCATTGCATGCGTACCAATGCTAGTGGAGACACCATATAATATTTCGATGCGCTTCCAACTTCTTCTTAGCGTGTCGTTGGCAATCTAAATCGAATCAGCCTAAAACTTAGCTACGAGTATGGTATTTTCAGATGGCAAATCAATTAATATCTAGAGCTTAACAATGTTTGGGTCATTAGTTCACGCATTCTTTACCAATTTTATTTTTCTGATCTCAGCTGTGTAAAGTTATATTATAATAAAATACTAAGGCTAAAATATTTTTTGTGAATCTGTCTCAGAAATTCGTTGGCACAAATTTTGTTCTCAAACCGAAATAAAAAGCGACGATGACGGTCGCTTTTTATTTCGGTTTGAAGAAAAGTCTCGGTTTAAAGAGTTTGTTTAAGAAGTCTAAGTCTTGCTCTGGCCTGGTTTTATACCAAGTTCTTGTTTTGTCATAAGGCCTTAAGGTTCGTCATCCCTGGCCTAGTCCATTCAAACTTAAGTTTTTATTCTCAATGAGCTGTCGGGGTGACGCCTACATTCAACATTTGAGAACAGTTACAGCTCTTGTTGAATTAAAACATTGTTCATTTTATTTTCACGAAGCAATCGGAGGTTTTGCATATTTTCACACTGTACTAAGGATGAAAGAGAAACATGGAGTAAATAAGTGTTCATAAATTTGGTTTAAGTAGGCACTTTTTTTAGGGTTTCGTACCTAAAAGGTAAAAAGCGGGACCCTATTACTAAGCCTCCGCTGTCTGTCTGTCACCAGGTTGTATCTCATAAACCATGATAGCTGGAAAGATGAAATTTTCACAAATTTTGTATTTCGGTTATAACAACAAATACTAAAAATAAAAAAAATAAAATATTAAGGGGGGGTCCCATACAATAAACGTGTTTTTTTCCGTATTTTTTGCTCAAAATTACTAACGGTAACAGGTAAACGCTTAAACTTTTCATAGAATATGTAGTTGAATATTTCCTTTCAAAATAAAATTAATAATTAAATTTTTTTTTAACTAAATAATAAAGGGGGCTCCCATACAACAAACGTAATGTTTACGCAATTTGTTACTCGATCTTAATAAACAGGTAGAAACTTAAAAAAATATTTAAGTATACATACAACAAACGTGATTTTCTTTTATAGATGATGGTATAGAACCCTTCGTGAGCGAGTCCGACTCGCACATGCCCAATTTTGTTGAATGTATTAGGTAAGGACAGTGGATTTGTTAAAAAGTTTTTATGAAATAGTAGTTTGACTAGCTCGGTTATTTTCTTGGCAGACGCCCTCATTGTGTTGACAGATACAAGCGAAATATCATCACATCATCTTTGTGCTAATAATATTGTCATTTCATATAGTTTAGGACAGAAAGTCAAGTCAAGTCAAAATCCTTTATTCATTTAGGTCAATTTTAATGCGACGCTAATGAACATCACATTTAAAAATAGTTGCTTATAGATTTTACATTAACAATTAAGAGCCATTGTCTAACCAGACACAATTTTTTGTGATATTAATCCAGTAAACGGCCTTTCGACTTAGCTTTGAAGAGATTATAATTCCTTAAAAAGCACACATTTAAGAAAAGTTACGCGATCTCAAGCTCTATACGTCTGCTATATTGAAATTGATTTAAATGAATTTCAAATCTAGACTAAGACAGCTAATTGAAATAAGATTAATAGATGAAGTCGTTTACCTAGGTCATTTATTATAATATGTATGTAAATTAAAATGTTCGTCAAACGTCGCCTATTGAACTCAATAGACGACCGCTGTGGGTTATTTGCGTAATATCTATTACCTCGCTTCAAAATTTAACTTTAACTCAAATAGTGGTGCAAAAATCTGTTTTACTTAGGCCGCAGAGGTTTGCGTTAGCGTAAGCTAAAGCTAATTTAATTAAATTCAAAATTACTAATTAAAAATATATTAATATTTAGTTATTAGGGACAAAGTTCGCTTGATATAGTAAGTTAATTTTGTATTATGACTTAGTTTAGTACAAAGATATTCAATTAGAGCAATCAGTATAGATTGAGGCGTTACCACTTAACACAAAAAATAAGACAAGATGTCCGTTGAACGCTTATTGATGATTCATATAATTAGACAAATCCCGCGATAGTTCTTTTGAGATTTTATGCAACGTCATCAGATTTGCTTTAGTGCAAAACTGCTAACAAAGTTACTAGTTAGTTGTAAGCGTTTCCGTTCAGCTAACCAGACCCTTCCCATTTCTGCTACGTCTTTTGTTATCCTGCTTATAATTATATAAAAGAAACCAGAAAAGTTTTTATACGGCATATTACAATATTATCAAGTTATTTTATCATATCAGTTCTAAATTGCATTGGTACCTCGTGTAAGACAATTTGATACTAATATTGGTGACCACGAAATATAAATTATTTTATTTTACTGTACGATTAAATTGTCTTATATAGTACTATAGGACGCCAGCAGCTACGCCTGCAATTTTTTTAAATTTACCCGTTTTGGATGATCCCGTGGGAATTTCGGGAAATCCCTTCTTAGTGCACCCCTACGGTCTCCAAGGAACATACATGCCAAATTTCAGCTTCCTGCGCCCAATAGTTTCGGCTGTAGCGTGTCTGTCAGTCAGTCAGTAACGCAAGGATTTTATATATTAAGATAAGATTAATGTATACGACAATTTAATCGTATAGTATTTTAATAATTATATTATTTTCTTTACTGTATTTGGAATAAATGAATAATTCAATAAACGAATACAAAGAATATCCAGCCCTAAAATCGTTTTTGGGTCGCATAAAGGGTTTTTCCGAACTTACAATATTCGGCGCAGTGTGAGATAGCAAGGTGAACGCTTAAAACACTACGCCACCCGTGCAGTCAAATCTTGTGGATGTAGTTGTATTAACTAGTCTTAAATTAAGAGTGAAATAATAGAGACAAGTTCATATGCTGAATTATACAGGTTGTAAAAAGGCCCATAACGAAAACTGAAATCCTATATTCTACCAATCATTACGAACATTTTTTACTTCTGCACCATACCTGGGAAATTACTGGTCCAGGAGATATTGAGGCTCAAAGTCACAATACTATTCTTCTAATTAGGTACAAAATCACTGCTCAAATACAGAAAACGTTAATTGCTTATGTCATTATTTCGTATTTACATTACATTTTATTTATTACAGTCAGAAATCGTATCGTATCGATATTCCAATATGAGAAAACCGATTTTAGAAAACGCAAAACAATACCACGATAACGCAAACAATCTATTCCGAACCAAACGGTGCAAGCGCAACCAAACTACAAAGTATTGATTAGTATTACTTGATATCTTAAGAATAAAACTACATGAATGTTGCTCGTAATTGTTTATGTGGAGACTAAGTAAATACTAAAGCACTGGAAAATGTGAGATATTTATCCAGTAGGCATAAAAAATGTGTGTAACACACAAGTGCTGTTCGAAGTTTTGATACTTTGTGTATTTGTTCCATCAAGATCTTTACTAAAATGTAGGCCGACTCCAAAATATATATTTTAGGCAATGCAATCTTACACCGGAAGATAAATTCATAAAAAAGCACTTTAGATTTAAGACGATAGTAATACAATAAAATCACGTCATGAGATTCAATTTAGTGCATAAACGAAAATAAATATATTTTCAACAATTTTGAGCAAGTTATGAATTTCGTGACAGAATGTTTAAAGTAGGTAATAGTGCATTGTTGAACTGCTGCGTCTTTTAATAATCCATCGTGCCGTTAAAGCAATATAATGTGGAATGTAACCCCGCAGAACATTCATCGCAACTGCTCGCAAAAGCTTCCGAGTGTACAGAAAGCACTCGTCGATGGCGCCTCGACTTCACTCACCGGCACTCGTAACTAAACGTCACTTTTATTGGCTCCTACAGATGACTACTTGTTTCTTTGTACCTGAGCGCTGTGAGAGAATGCCGACAGACGTTTGACTCGGCGAAAAAATGTAATTGTAAATTCCCGAGCGTCGACGTTGCCGCGAGAACCGCGCGCGCGCCGCATTCCCAATTACAGGCTACTGCTAATATCGGCGGCACCTACCTCAATGTTCCGCACGTTTGCCACGACGTTTGTTTACTCACTTAACCTTGGTTGACTATAGAGCTTCTGACTTCCGACGAACATATTTTAAAAGTCGTAAATCAGAAGTTCCAGGTCGCGCGCGATAGAGGCTGTCACGACGGTGCGGTGCCGACGGAGCACATTAGTTGTCCATCTGTCGGCAAATAACTCAATGTAAACAGTTTAGCGCAAACCCTACACCCCCACATCTGACGGCTCGTGGGGCCTCGCCCCGATACGAACCCTTCATTTATCGTCCCGAGCCCTCACGCTAAACTTTTGTACAAACTAATGGTATCGACAAATCTACTCTTTACTCAACCGCCCGCACTAGTTTTTCTACTGAAACGTTTATACGTGTATATTGGGCTCATACGTATGTCGAGAATCTTTCTTTTCTTAGAAAGTGACCCAGGATTATTTATTATTCAAAAGTGAAATATTTTGCATTTCAGATTTTTAAATGATCAGCAGCATTTTTTTTTCTTAAAAAATGAAAAGAAATGTGAGATAAATCGACTTATTTCAAACAAATAAATAATTTCGAGCACGGGCCGCATCTAGTAGACCGTTACTAATAACGTAAAGGAAGATGATTTCTGACAGCTTTCAGACCACTGTTTAGAACTGTGATATCAGCAATCGAGAACCCCGGCTATATAACTAACCAACAACATTTACGTCACGGTTGTGTCTCCAACCCAACTATGTACATGTCGTGTCGCCCTTTGTCAACGAATAATTCCACCGTACCCGAGAGCTGTGTCGACACTTCAAACTATGCAAGCTCCTGTGTCCTATTATCGGAGCGGAACTAAAATCTCTGTGAACTCAACACCGGTATTTGGAGTACCTCTGGTCTGTGGTCAATCAACCGAGAAAATTTATGACGACACCCACGTTTTACCATTTGCTTAGTAAGAAAATATTTGGAGAACTAGATGATACACGCTTTTTTAGGGCTACTGCTCCACTCCCGTGGCTCAAAGCATTCCCCGATAAATGAATAATAAATGAATGATAAATGAATGATATCTGAAACTGAAATAATTTTTAGATAACACGATGCAAATACCATCTTTGCGTAGAGACGGAAAACTCGACATCAAACCCTATACGACTGCCTCGTTGGTCTCGCGGCATAAATGTGCGCGTGGGATCGGGAGGTCCCGGGTTCGATTCCTGGGTCGGGCAGTGTTATTGGGTTTTTCTGTCACGAAATTCCCAGTAGCAGCACGGAGTCTGGAAATGTGCCCGGTACGGCAATAAGCTCGCCCATTATTACGTGGGACTAAAGTATATCTGGCGAAAAGTGGGTGTAGAAATACACCTCTGCCTACCCCTTCGGGGATAAAAGGCGTGACGTTGTGTATGTATGTATGTATAAATTAAATATTCAACGACCTCGTAGGGTTTAAATGAATAGCAGAACAGAGTAATGTTTTCGGCCTTATTTCAATTTTCAATTTGGATTTCTGTTATATAGTAAATAAATTATTAGTAAGTAAATTAATATTATTTATTTATATTCGGTTGGCATGTCGTCTCGTAGAGATTATTAACACCTAAACTCCAACTAGTACCCTTGAGCCACTGAATGAAGATAAATGAAAGATATCGAACTTATCTAAACTGAAATTAAATTGATTTATTAAAAATAAAACTCTGGCAAATGTAATAAAGCCTCTACATGTATAAACCGCATTGAATATTCCAGGTGGTGACGAATTAAGAATACAAAATGTCACTAATATGTGTGGTAAGAGGTGACTATGGAAAGCACACGTAGATATTTTAAATTGTCTTTCGGAATATATACCACGTACCTTTTGTTTGTCAGTACATCCGTGAACATGGCGCTTGCAACAGTGCCGAAATATCGGTTACTCAAAACAAAGATACGTGAGATATATCCCGAAAGACAATAGTGACCACGAAAGTTTAAATTCCTTTATAACACACGTAGGATCCTTGCGAAGAGGCGAAAATCTCCACATTAAGCCATATACCAGCCCGTCTGGGAAAGTGAAAATTTATTCACAGCGCTACTGTAAAGCAATTTAGTAGAGGCATAAGTAAGTCCAGCAGTAGATTGTGAAAGGCTGTATAAGATATACCTTAATAACGGAGCATGAATGGTCAAAAAAAATTCTACTTGTAGCACTTATGAAATAATGCACACAGTTTCACACATAGCTAAAGTAAGTGACTAAACACACTATGCTGAACTTACGCGACCGAAGTTCGGCACGATTACGCCAGCAATGCTATTTGAATTACTGACGACACACTATGCCGAACTTACGTTGCGTTATAGCGTACAGCGTAACTTCGGTTGGGCGTAAACGCGTAAGTTCGGGGGCAACGTAATTTCTAGTAGTAGAGCATACATTATACGCAATCGAAGTTCGGTCCGACTGTCGACGAAGATACTACATAAAGTTGCGCAACGGAATTTCGGTCGCGTAAGATCGGTACTTATGGTGTGTCATATCAGCCGAATACGTCGGAACGTAAATTCGGTCGCAGAACTTCGGTCGCGTAAGTTCGCCAGAGTATGTTTAGACACTAAGTGTTCTCGTGCGGCTCGTAGCGCGTAGAATATGTCAACGCGAGAATCAGAGATTGCAAAAATCCCTCGAAGCCCCTACGGCGTAGCACATCTACAATTTGTAACGCAATCACATACTAACGGTATGTCTAGGATATTTACATAGCTAGCTAGAAATATTCAAAACCATCCTCTACATAGTTACATTGTGTAAACGCTTAAATAATTGAGTTATTTCAATTAGACCGTATTAGATGGGCAAGACTTACTCTACAGTTATTTAAGAGGTATAAATTAAATATTCAGAGACCTCGTAGGGTCTAAATGAATAGTAGAACAGATTAAAGTTTTCGGCCTTATTTCAATTTTCAATTTGGATTTCTGTTATATATGTAGTAAATAAATGATATTTGAGGCCACATGGTTATTTATAGGCGGTTGGCACGTCATCTCGTAGAACGTATTAGCAATTAATTCCAACTGCTACACTTGAGACACTGAATGAAGATAAATGAAAGATATCAAACTTGTCTAAACTGAAATAAAATTTATTTATCAAAAATAAAATTCTGGCAAATGTAATAAATAAGAAAAAGCAGTAATGCAAACTATTACTTATTCATTTACTACATCAACTAAAAAATTGTGTATAGAAACAAATATCACTGTTCGATATTTTTATATTTAGATAGCTACGGTATAGCTGTGCCTCAAATTCTTTACAGCTATAAATCATATAATACCCATATTATTATACTAGATTCTACTCTGCATAATTAAGAGAGCAATAAGTTCGTTCTGTTAATAGATAAAGAGCTAATATTAGCAGTTTCATAAGGTATGAGTAATTAATGATTTAGAGCTTATAACATGTTATGTTTCAGCTTACCGAGGTTCTATGTTATATTAGGGTTGTGGTGTAGTTTTTGAATAATATTAAGACAAGAGGATGCCCGCAGCTACGCCCTCACCTTTTTTTTTAATTTAACTGTTTCTACTCGACCCTGTGGGACTTTTAGGAAATCCCTTCTTAGTGCACCAATTTCAGCTTACTGCGCCTAACAGTTTTGGCTGTAGCTTTTATGTCAGTTAGTAGCACAAGGTTTTTATTTATACAGATAAAAAACCAAAGCAGTGATAGTCTAAAGGAGCATACCAACAAACTGCCACAGCTTGACACTTCAAACGCACGGTACGCACAACTGACTTTCTTCATTTATGCGCGTATTAAATTTATTAATGATGGCATGGCTCGTGCCTTGGAAAGCACGTTAAGCCATCAGCTGTGGCTGTCCCGAAGATATTTGACAGTCGTTATAAGGTAATGACTCCACTTGTATATTTTGAATCTGGTCTACTAGTAACCATAGTCATATAATGTTGGGATCGAAAGTAAATCTGTGTTAATCCATAAATCGAATGCTCATAATTTTATTCTTTATCTAACCGATCTGTATTGCTTTTAAATTGACTCGGTATATTTTGAACAAAAATAAACCGTCAAACTGAAAACAGTTTATTGAATAAACTCGACGCCAGAGATTAATTTATCCTTTTTGGATTTAACAAAGCTTTTAGTTAAATCTAACCAATTTAAAACCGGTGTCAAACAAATTACTGGTGAGAAAACTACTGATATTTATACCAAGTAAAGTAATTATATTTGTACGTTGTTTGATTGGCGTGGATTAGATCGATTTTGAGAACTGGTAAACATTTTCTGTTTAAAATATAAGTTAGTATTTACTTTTCATCAAAATGTACACTAACAAGTGAGAAGTTGACATTGCATTGGTAAGGTTTGATACATAAAAGGTACATAAAAGTTTATTAAATGAATCGGTGTTAACGAGGACTTCTCGAATTACCACTATGTTTCTTCGTTTAACACGATGTTGATAAGTAATGGAATTTAAATATAAATAGACTGCATAATAATTAAAGCTAGTCGCTTAAAGATCATCTTAATGAGAACGAGTAGCTTTGAGAGTGACCCAATTTTGTTAATAAACATTTTTCTAGAGAGGGTATAATGAGTGCATAGGGTTCCCACCAAGAACTTAGGGTCCCAAGCCAAACTCACCTTCAAGTGGTGCACCTGCCGATCAACGGACGAGGCTCTGGCAAACAAAATATCCCGATAAGCGGCAATAGGCTCGCCACCTATTACGTGGGATCAAAACACAGGCGAAAAGTGGGCGTTCAATATGCCTCTACCTACCCCTTCGGGGAAATAGGCGGGAGTCTATGTATGTATGTATAATGAAACTTACAAAACTAGACATAAATTAACAGATTTTAGGTTAAAGGCAATACAATGGTAGCGATTGATAATTATTTGTTTTTTTACTTTAGTAGTAGGTACTTGTCTTTCGCAATAATTCAGATGTTTGTTTTAATTTCATTTGTTTATTTTGTCCTTCCCGTGGTTGCTTAGGGCTTATGTTTAACTTACCACCAGATATAGTAACATATAACAGGCAAAAATAGTAATTGATCACCAAAATGAAACCCGCATTTTAATGTTAAATTATAACCAAAGTTTTAACATCTCGCTATCCTATTTAAGCAAAATGACTCCAAATAAATAATTGTTAACCCAAAAGTAGTAAATGATCACCAAAATTATACCAGCATTTTAATGTAAAATTATAACCAAAGATTTTTTGTTAGTTGTATGAAATACCAACACATAAATTGGATTTGGTATCACCACCTATTTTAATAAACTAAGTTGACGGAGCCCCGCTTCACATGGCTCCTATTTTTGAATTAAAGGTCACAAGAGAACCTCACATAACCTATTTATTTGGTGATCATTTACTACATTTGGTGTTCGAATACAATTTGAAGTACAGTCGTGATTAAAATAGCTAGTACTATTGTAATTTTAGGCTTTATTTTTCTGGTGTTAAGTATATATTTTTAGTTAAAGAACTAAGGGTATCAAAGCATTTTACGGTGGTCATTATATTTTACCCCGTTGCTTAGAAGAAATCGTCGGAATGTCTTTCTCTGCCGATTAGCAAGCAATGATTACCAAGCTACTAAAAGCAACAGACACGCCACAGAAAGTTGCTTGTATACAACTTTAAGAGCATTAGTTTGAGGTTAATTACACGTACACGTCGACGTAAACGTCGTCTATAGTCGAATACACACATGTTTAAGGCTGCACGTGCCGATTTATACATACATATATACGAGCAAGACTAAAAATAATCACATTGACTATTCGGACGAATAAACTACTTATCTAATGAATGGCACAATCCGGTGTAATCGTTATTGGTTGCAAATTGTGTATTTGTGGCCTTGTAAATCTCACACTATTCAAAGTACCTAAGCTCTTACATAGTGCTTCATTCAAACGGTTATCTGACTTTAAATTTACATATTTTGTATAAATCCCGTAATCGGATTAAATTTCGCATCATGCGTCACTTTACATTATTAAATCATTGGATTACATTCTCTCATTCTCATTCATAGAGTCTCAAAAAGGCTCGTCGACAAATCAAGATCATCATGCAAACTGGCAGTAACGTGCGAACAGTTATTCGTCTGCACGATACACCATATACCATTTAATATTAATTAAGAAGTAATTAATATTTACCCAATCGAAACAAAAGATTTAATTTCTTCTTCTTAATTCTTCTTAATAAACGTCCAAAACATTTTTTTATAAAATTTACTAGATTGAGTGCAAACTACTGTAAAATCTCATTATTATTAAAAAAAAATAACGAAAATTTGTTTGATTCGCCTCATTTTCTACGAGAAGTAATAGCACAACAGTGGTCTTAACTTCATATAAATTTTAAATTCGCACCGATTAGCAGATATTACCAACTGCTGACAATGCATTAATAAATAATCGTAGCTAATTAGTGGGAAGCTGTCGTTCGTCGTCACATTTGAGTTTCAGTTCGACAAACGGTTTACATTTTACATATCGGTAACCTTATATGCTGTAACCGCACTTCTCGGAAGTTAAAAAAATTAGTAGCATTAGAATTTTAGTTTTTCATTTATTCATAGGTAATTTATCAAAAATCAAAATCAAATCAATATCATTTATTCATCTAGGTCACAAGGTGACGCTTATGAACGCCAATTTTTTAAATCGAATTACTTAATGCTTCTACATTTACATTTACTGCCTCGTTCGCAAAGCAATAGGTAGAACCACGAGAAAGAACGGGCAATAAAACTCGTGGCCACTCTTTTATCATCAGCTGTACCGTAAACATTCAATTTACGGCCAGGAAAAGCGACCAAATTCACTCAGACGAGCACCACGTCAGTCGTCTTATAAACGTCAGTATGCATCTTACAACGTCACTCAACGTTCTGACAAGCGTCCCTTTGTCACTCACATTTATTTGATGGCTGCCACCTCTTGCAGTATTTAATAAAATTCTGATTACAATTTATTAATTCTCTTGTAAATTTCAATATGACATTTATCTTGTAAGATGGCAGAGGTTATTAAACCTGCCTATCCGGTGCAAGCATTAAAAAATAAAGGAATTATAACTTTCATGGTTATTCACATGACACGTGAACATGTCGCGTGCCGAAATATCGGTTGCTCAAAACGAAGATATAAGGTATATCTCCCGAAGGAAAATGTAAAAGTAATAAACCAATATGCCTTATCTTTACCTTTTTATTACTAGCTACTCGTATAATACAACTGATTTAACCAGTAGTAGTCTCAGCGACTTATCAGCAGTGGATTAACCGCCGGCGAGCACTGTACGATAGCTCTCAACGTCTTAGCGAGCGCCCTCGTGTCACTCATCGTGTAGCCTCGCTCACTGGCACTTATTTGATTACCGACCGTCTTCGATATATATTATTCTATACATCGCTTGACTTAGAGCTCTCAGCACCGCTTGAGCCTGTCACTAAAGAAAAAGTTAGCACCGTAACTTGCTTTCTAGTTATCTACTTATAAGTATTAATCACAACTTTTATTAACTGCCTGTCATTCTACTGTCATATACCTAATAATTATAAATAATAAGCTGAAAAAAATTTCGGTACTTGAGATAAATCTTGTATAAACAAATGTTTACACAACTACGCCATTCATCATCATATTCCATCATTCTGATAGACAGCAAAAGGCGCAATTCTTTATGTGAAAAGTAAATCGATGCCTTACGGCCAAAAGAGGCTAACCGCCACTTTACAAACTTTACAGGAGAGTAGTTTAAAGTTCAAAATAAGTGAAAAAAAATCATAGAAAATTTTCTGTACGTTCCAAAAGTTTCAAAATTTAACCATATAGTTTTTGTTTAGGTCTCTATGAAATGACATTGTTAATTAAAACAAATCACACGCCTAACACTATTTACTGTCGCTTACCCTCAAATGGTCCTAATTATACTAACAGGAAAAAACGTCGTAAATGAAAACAACTCAATTAATGAGTTCCAACCCAAATGATTTAACTGCACCATTTATTTTATTGCTGTTGAAGAAAAAGAGCATACTTGTGCTTTTTCTGTTCATCAAGTGAAGCCAATATGACATAACCGGCTATTGGTTAATGGCAGAAGAACAAGGAAATTGTAATAAGTTAATTCTCTATAAAAAAATACAATAAGCTCTTTTATACAACGCGAAAGCACATTGTGATTAATTCTTATAAAATTATACATACATAATTTACATACATACATAAAAAAAAAGACTTTTATGAGTTTTTAAACTGGCTAAACGACTAAGGTATGAATAAAAAAAAAGGAAATTGCGCTCGATCAGTCTTTATTTTAGAAAATTGAACAAAACAATTGTTACTCATTGTAAGTTAGTCTTGCATTATACATTCATGCTGACATTCTAAGTATGACAAAAAAATATAAACTTAAAAGGAACATGCGTCAAATTGGACTCAGTGTCCAACAGAGTTATGGCATTATGCCATTGGAAAGGATTTTGTTCGTACTAAAATTGTTACTACCAGCACCACCCTCAATTCCATTGCAGAAAAAAGATATGCACTTAAATAGATTTTGTGGAATAATACAATTGTTAGTCATAAAACTGTTATAGTAACAATATATTCATATTTTAAAATCAGTGGCGTAGCTAGCTTTGGTGGCACCCGGGGCGGAAGTTGGCGGTCGACCGTTTTCTTTTTTTTTTAGTCGATACTTAACAATTACGGGCAAACTGCTCCCAAATCGTAGTGCTGAGCTAGTGCCTATGTGTTTTATATGTTTGTACATTGTTCTTTAAGTCGAGTTCGGGATGGCACCCCAAAAAGGGTGACCTCCGGGGCAGACCGCCCCCGCCGCCCCTCTCCCTTCCGCCACTGTTTAAAAATTATGGTAAACAATAGATGCGCTTGCGCCCGTGTGTTTTACAACACTCGCCTTCCCTCTCATACCTCTCGGACGCCTGCCCCGCGCCCGTCTGCTCTCAGTCAGTCGACTCGTGATTCTCACGGTGTTATTATCTGTATATCCTAAAAACAGGACAGGTTAGAAGTACCCTGAACCGAAGAGCATATCTCTTTTGCTTCATTCACTCCCATCAGATTCCTCATGCATATGAGGAATCTGATGGTAGTGAATGAAGCAAGAGAGATATGTCAGGATCGTTGCAAATGGTGTTCCGTAGTCTCTGCCTACCCCTCCGGGAAACAGACGTGAGTCTATGTATGTATGTTATCTGTGTGTTTTCGTGTAGCCTCTCGGCACATACAATTTAATCCACCGGCAGATCACCTAAACGATATATTATTGATATTGATTGAAATGTTAATAAAAATATTTTTAACTGTTAGCAGCTGTTTTATTTTTTATGTATTCTTTGCACATGCAATTAAAACTAGTTAAAGATGTGAAACAACAAAAACTACAATGTCATAACAGCATTACTTTGCAGGATTATAGTTTATTTATGGTAGGAGAAAAATATTTATAGCAAAATAACCCCATGGATTCTTCGCAAAAATGAGTTTATATCTTTATATTTATTTATTTATTATTAGGTTAACCAACGATTGTTTACACTATACGTATCGTTTTACTAGCTAAAAACATTAACATGTGTAACAACCACTTACAGGCTAACACGACATGCTCAAAAAACGGTTATTGATTATAAGTATTACAACATATTATTATTTAAATAATGAATTATATAATATAACAACATATGATTACTTAAACGAAAATGAATATTAAATAAAATTTTATAAAATAAACAATAAAGTGAACAATAAGCAGTAAATTAAACAATAATCTACCTACATACTAAACAATAAATAAATTAGAAATTTTAGAAATGATTACAAATAACAGTTTTTTTTTAATATCATATTGCATTTTATATACTTACAACACATTTTACACAATACACACTATTAATTCATTTAATTTAAATTTTGCAGTCATTTTTATTATAAAAGTTTTTGGCCTTGGAATAATTTCACAAATTTACCAATGCTGTCTTGGTGTATATCTACTAAGTCGCTGTATTCATTGACTATCCTACAAAACCTTGGTACTGGTGAGTTTGCACCAAGCACAGATCTGCGCAATGGTGGACATAATGGTGTTATGGCATGCCTGGGATATCTCTGCGGGTAGACAAAGGGTGTACTTTGAAATGCTGCAGCCGAGTTGTATAAGATGGTAATTTTTTACATTTGCCTTCAGAAAATGCTAAGTGCCACACAAAACGTTTCTGTACACGTTCTAGCCGTAACATGTGAGTAGCATAGTGAGGCCTCCATACAACGCTACAATACTCCAACACACTTCGCACCAGACTGTTGTATAACAGTATCTTAGTGCTGCTATTTCGAAAACCTTTCGTATTCCTAAGTATAAACCCTAGCATTCTGGAGGCCTTTTTGATGACATGATCTATATGAGGTACAAAGGTAATTTTCCTATCAAACAGTACCCCTAAATCTCTATTTAGCGCTTTACAAGTATATTCAAAGTGTACTCATCTCTGTTGGTGGGTGAGCTCACATACATTTTTGCCCATGGTCCTTTCGTTCCTAAGGACAACTTTTAGGTATGACGGCGTTTGATCCTCGTCGTCCGCATGTCCCCGTCTACAGTTGCCGTAAATCGCCTCGCGACGTCCGTTACCGGGGGAGTCCTCCACAGCAAAGAAACTACCCGAAACAACCGTGTCCGGTGAAGACATGCGTCAGGCGGAAGGTGAGGACAGCGTGGCAGTCTCTAGCCACTCCACAAAGAGGGTTCTTACTATCGCTTTTGCCGTGTATCCATTCATTCGCACTCACCCATCCATTCACTCAATCGATAAAACAATGATGATGACACATGTTAAATCAGTCACGGTGGCAAATCTTGAGGCAGAATAACAATTTGCAAAAGAGGGACCTACTAACGTGCGCTAAATGTGCAAAACAAACGTGCAGTTTTTATTCTCTCACTCTCATAGTCCCATAGGCAATCCGGTACAACAGAGTCATATCAGCCGCAGGTTTAACTCTTGAATGTTACTGAGAATTCATCAAAATATCCAATAATTCCTTGCTGGCCCAACCTGGGATTCGTACCCTTGATTATGATCCTAAGCCAGGGCAGCCAATAAAAATTCTGTAGG
This sequence comes from Euclidia mi, assembly GCA_944739405.2. NCBI lineage: Eukaryota > Metazoa > Arthropoda > Insecta > Lepidoptera > Erebidae > Euclidia > Euclidia mi. The sequence goes on from OX123197.2 coordinate 24,585,056, forward strand.
TACTTATTTAACCATTCAGTATTGTCTGAACAAGATAACAAAATAATGACTTCTTACCTTTAAAACTTAAAATAACTAATTAGAACACAATTATAGATGAATATAAAAGTCTATTAAAATAATCTTACCGTTTTATTTCCTTCGAAAAACTTTGCGCCAAACTAACTCGCAAGCACGGAGGTGCTTACGCTACGGTGAATATTCACTGTGCAATGCTAACGACATTTTGTTCGAACAAAAGAGTGGGATAACCGATGCTGTTTGTCATTCTTCTGTAAGCTAACCGCCAAACCTTTGATTTACCTTGTTATCTAACCACCATACCAGTCTTCTTTTTTGTGAGGGAAAAAAAGGGTAAGCGACAATGTAAGGCGACATTAGTTTGGATAATTTATCCTAAGCGCCTTCGATGGTTGATTTGGTGACTAGGGAAAATAAAAATAAGCGCCAAATAAAGTCACGGAAATGAGACCTAAATGTAATAAATGACATATATTATATCCAAAGAAACTGCCCTAATATCCTAACCGAAAGTTTGGTACACAAAGATTCAAGTAAAATTTGATTAATGTATTTTTTACAAAAAAATATTTACAGCCCAAACTACTTAACGTTCAAGTAAAGAAAAAAATATTCAAAGCCAAAATTGCTTATCTCACAGTTTTGAAATATCATTTTTATCCAACCACCATAATACCAAATACACCAAAAATAACTGTCGTTTATGACGAAAAACTTAGTGTTAGAACCTCAATTCATTTACCGCCTAAGCGACAAAAAGTTTGTCCTAGAGCCACGAAACTTAGACCATTAGACGCAGAAAAAAAAGCCGATTCTAACCATATATATAAGTCGATTTCGCAAAAAATGTCGCTGACCCCCTTTTGGCCGGAAGGCATCGAAATGATTTGCTGGCAAAATGTTATGAGTAGGTCTATTAATGTTCTTAGTCTAGATTTTCTGTGCACTTTGTTTAAATACCTCCATTATATTTTAGTGCCAATTTTGAATTCGAGGATAACTATATACGTATGTATGACGTATGTAGGTACATTATCATGTAGATGATTGTCAAGGCGTTGACTGATTCTATTATTATACTCAATAACTATGCAAAGGACATTAGGACATATGTATGAACCGCGGTGCGCTCCGCAGGCAAGGGTCCAGTCGGGTCGCGTGAATTCATTATCTGTGCCTGTTGCGTTATCTCCTTATCACCGCCGTCACCCTGGTCACTGCCGCCGCTACCTACTTCATCGGTCAAACTGATAACGCAAGTGAAGGATATGGGGTTGTATAACCGTCATTTGTATTATGCAGACTTCGTCTAGTGAAAAACGTTTACTGTTAAATTATAAAATGGTAATATTTTGTGTTCACTGTATTCGTTATAATTATATATCTATGCTAGCTTTTTCCCGCGCCTTCGCTCGCGTAAATTCGGGGTTCTCTAGTTATGGTATATATGTAACACAAATCTACTTTATTGGGCGGATACTTCTTACTGCCGTAACTCTCATATGAATTAAAGGAAGTTCTTCTCTTCGTTCTACAATCCGAACTTTGCGGATATATATTGTCGATTCGAAATCTTTATTTTTTCATGTTTTATTATTCAGGTAAGGTTTCGATCGAGTCTACCGTACCCCTTGATGAAATTATTAATATAGATTTGACACTGCGATGGTAGCGCTGTCGGTCCGTTCCAATGTGAAACATTCCAAAATCAAGAACTACTTACAAATTAAAAATTAGCTAAAATAAACCTTTTCCAGTGGACTAAATTGTGAATCTAAACCATTCTCAAGTCCCCTTTAACACACACAAAAAATTTCATCAAAATCGGTCCAGTCGTTTAGGAGGAGTTTAGTGACATACACACGCACACAAGAAATATATATATATATATATAAAGATGTATAAAAAAGTGTCAATTTTTGAAACGCCATTGTCACCAAGACCCACATAAGCGAATGTTGCGAGTGAAAAGTCTTACGCAACAAACACACAAACTTACATTGAGTACTCGGAAATTTGGTTTTAACCATGTGCATTCTCTAAAAGGAACTACAAATTGTATTCAACCGTTTTACGAGCAACGAGGAGAATACCAGCATATAACACAAAGTACAATAAAATACGCCGCTTACACTGTAGTGCTGTATCACCAATATTTGCAATAATACATCCTACGTCCTGACTTTAATGATAATCTACAGTAGGTACTTGTAGTGCGCAAATCGTCACGTTCCTACAGTTCCTATAACGAGTACTTGCAGCGGCATTAACTGCGCTGAGCGCCGTCAAGAGCGAACTGCGTTAAAGGTTATTGTCGAAATGTTAATTTGTATAAGCAACGCCAATAGGTGGACTTACTTAAACTAGTACTAGACTGTAATAAGAAGAAACTACTAAATCGCGTGCTAAACATTATCGAAATCACTAATATGTACTATGAAATACTTTTGATAGTTCTGCTACGACAAAAGGCCGGTGGGACCAATATGAACATGATTGTGATCGCCTTCTCAGAATCGACTTAACTTAATGTGTTAATGTTTATTAACATTAAAATTTGATGACGTGACTGTAATTGGCAGAAATTGAATGGATTTCCGAGTCGTGTAATTCAATTCATGGGAGTTAGTTGGTTTCGGAATAATTGTGAATTTCTATCGAGTGTAGGTAAGCGTGAGGCGCGTCGTCGGTCGTTTTATACAACATTGAAACTTCCCGGTGCCAATAGGGTAGTTTCCAGGGTCAAATAAATTACATTTTATTTAGTCCGTATTTTAGATTATAAAAAAATATTGGTCACGTATTTTTTCTTTTTTCGATTAAATAAAAAATAACAAAGATATAGGATATTAAAGTTACGTGTGACGTCATCTAGTGCTAAAAAATGCAGCATGTCGTGACGTTATACGAGGGGAGTTCAATGTATTCTCGGTATAGGTATGAAGGAAAAGGCGGAAAATTGTGAATAAATTTTATTTTTCAATATACTCCCCTAACATCTTAATACATTTATTTGTTCGTGAAAGTAACTTTTCAATTCCCTCTGAAAAATATTTTTCTTCATGGCCCGAAAAATGTTCGTTTATTGCTCCCTTCAATTCTTCATCGTCCGAAAAATGCTTTCCACGAAGGTCTTTTTTAAGATTAGGGAATAGATAATAATCACTAGGGGCCAGGTCCGGACTGTAGGGTGGATGATTGATTTCTTCAAATCCATACTCCCGCACAGCAGCCTGGGCAAGGCGCGCCTTGTGAACCGGCGCGTTGTCGTGAAGCAGCAACACACCTGCAGTTAATTTTCCACGTCTTTTTTCTTTAATTGCCTCCTTTAAATTACGCAGGGTGGTTGCGTATGATGCAGCAGTAATACTTTGACCTTTTTTTGTGTACTCGATTAGCAAGATTCCCTTAGAATCCCAAAACACCGTGGCCATGAGCTTTCCTGCGGACGGAGTGACTTTGAACTTCTTCGGCGGGTCTGATCCTTTTTTGTGCCACTGCATAGACTCTTGCTTGCTCTCAGGGTCATAGTGATGAACCCACGTTTCATCACCAGTAACAATCCGATCGAAAATACTTTGCGGATTTTCACCACAGAGGTCCAAAAACTCCTTACAACAGTCAACTCGCACTTGTTTCTGTAGCGCGGTGAGCATTCGCGGCACCCATCTTGCACTGACCTTTGACAAATTCAGGCGCTCATGAAGGATTGTGTGAATGGTACCCACGGATAGCTTAGTCATTTCTGCTAATGTTTTCACTCTTACACGCGCATCTTCAAGTACAAGTTTTTCGACTAATTTGACGTTTTCTTCAGTAGCGGCACAAATTGGCCCACCAGCGCGGGGGTCGTCTTCAATGCTCTCTCCACCCCGTTTGAATTCACTTGACCACTTCTGAATTGTAGATAATGAAGGCGCAGAATCTTGGTAAACAGCCACCATTTCATCATGGATAATTTTTTGAGTTTTTACTTGTTTTGTGAGGAATTTTATCACTGCGCGATGCTCGATTTTTTTCATCATTGTCGAATCAGTCATCATAGTTGTCTTTTCGCAATGATATCTTGAATACTAATGGTGGCAATTAAATGAAATTTTGTATTTATACCGTCAAAGAGTGTCATTAACTAATGAGATAATTAAATTACCCTTATCATTAGTATATCACCTCGATACCGAGAATACATTGAACTCCCCTCGTACGTAACTTTAATGAGCTATATCTTGGTCTATTTTGGTTTAATTTACAAATAAAAAAATACGTATCGCTTAGTTTTGAATAATCTAAAGGACGGACTTATAAATTTTTTTTTGTCAACTAGCCTATTAGCGAGCCCCGAGCGAGCGAACAAGTTTACGTTTCACTTCGATCGCTCGAATGTTTCTACACTTGGAGCTAAATGAGCACCCGCCGAGTTCATCGTTACTCAAGCCAACTAAACAAACTGGAGTTGCACTCCGTCCACTTCGTCTAGTTCACTTTGTGTATTCGTGACTCATCTGAATGATCAATTGTTGCCAAGACGTTGGCTTTATTTTAAATTATTCTACTGTACAATAGCAAACACTAGACTAAACAAACGGGTCAGCTATAAGTTACAAAATCATTCGAGTGTCTTGAAGCTGATTGTTCATTTATAATATTATTGTGTACTATGGATTTTGGTGGTATATGTTTGTCGGTAAATGAATAATACAGTAGAAATTGCTGTGCCTTAAGAAATATTCGATTCTTTAGCTTGAAATATTTGTAATTGTACCCAATGGCGTACTTAAATCTTTAGCGGAGGTAGATATTTTAGTAAAAATTCTAATATTCCAGTTTTGGTTCAGATATGATATTGTATGCTGTTTCTTGAATGCTTAATTCGCATGGCATAAAAATTGTTTCGTTGTAAGTTCTGAAATAATTTCTAACAAAGCATAATTAATTATCAACCCACTAAAACAACACTGCAATCAGCAGAATCAAAACACTGAGTAAACAGTCACCTTCCTTCGCTTTAATAATAACAATGCAACGAGCTCACCAATAGTCACAAGTGCAGTTGCAGTCGTTTCACAGCCAGTTGAGTCACGTTCAGCCGATCGCTTGAACATTCCAGCTCCGATCGTGCACGTGATCGCCGCCAGTTACTCCCGCCGGAACACTCACTGATCTACCCCACATCCTTCAGACACTTTCTATAAGAAAGTGAGGGTAGACTGTTAATACTTCTTGCGGTAGATATACGTAATTGTTTTTCGACGGACAATGATGACAGTGCATTTGACTGCACGGCTGGCTTAGAGCCTTAAGCGGCAGCCACGCCACGTGTCACTACGCTGAGTGTTGTGGATTCGATTTCTACACGAGACAACACTGTGTGATCCATAAACTGTTGTTTCGAGTCTGGGTGTTCATTGTGTCTGTTGTTCGCATGTTTGTAATGTGCCCGTGACACAGGATTTACTCCTAGTGCGGGAGTCGTGTTTTTAAATAAAAAAATTGCAGCTCTCACCTTCTTAAAATACGGATATCTTGCCAACAAGGGAGTCCATCTTTGACCGCTGACAGTATGTTTGTGTGAGGTTTGGTCGTGACGTCATGTATTTATATTCAAAGTTCAGTGGTGAGGCATTACGTTACTTTTTGCGACAACTTTATGTTACAGTTCGTAAAATAGCTCGAATCTGAAATTTACGGATTAAGGTACATATTTGGTGAAAATATCTCTAAACGCGCCTTTTTATGTTTCTTTTTTGTTTGAGTATGTGGCTACGTCGGTTGTCAGACTTTGTATACCACCAAATGTGTCAGACCGGGCCTAGCCGAAGGATCATAGTAATGGGACGAGGACCGATAGTTTAACATGCCCTGCGAAGCTCTGATGTAACTGCACCCATCAGTATGAAATTCTGTGCATACTCTGTTTCTCTTTGCCGGTCTATTACAAACGGAAAATCAAGATACGCTATGACCACACACATTTATCTTTAGCCATTTATTTATGTTTGCCACCTATACTTTACGACACCGAGGAGAGGCTATCGCCACAGATAAACGATATGATATGCCGTATGCTAAAACTCGTGAGCCATTATTATTCAGCACGGACGAGCCGACGCGTGCTATCTCGTGTTATCTGGGGTAACACATAAATCAGTGGGTCACAAATTTAATAAGCGGCTCAACATTCAGCATGTGTCGGATTGCGCTCAGTGCGCGGTGTTCGCTTAAATCACAAGTTGTGGTCACACAAACTAAGCTCCACGTCACACACACTATATTATTTATTTTATTTTTATTTATTTATTTAAACTTTCCTGCAAACAATTTGCATAAGGCGGACTTAATGCCTGAGGCATTTTCTGCCAGTCAACCTTCAGGTGGTTCAGAGATGATGTAGCAGGTGTAGAATTAAGAGTAAAACTTACTTAGATGTTGATTAAATCTTATCTATAATATACACAGAATACATAATATATGAATATATAGGGACAGAATACGTAGATACAATATAAAACATACATAAATATAATATATACATATATAATAAATATATACAATTACTGACTAGTGAGAGCTCCGGACAATGATTCGAGAAACAATCTGCGGGCGCACTATATTAGTACGAATTACCTAGTTAACAACTTTCCACGTTAACATATGTACGTAATTTAACTGTCATAAGTTTATGGAGGTTAGGTTACAAGTAGAAAGATATATTAGGACGTGCTCTAGAAGAAATGACTATATACCGATATAATTCTGTGTCAGCTAATGTTATTAGGTACTTAGGTCTTATACTTTCAATCTGGCACGATTAAGATTTTTTAGCATAGTTAGGTCATCATCATCATCAGCCTTGTTTTATATCTGTCTCACAATTTGGGCATAGGCTTATAAGAATACAAATAGCAAAAATTTAAAGTAAAGTTTTGACTAGAACGAGTAGGTAGCAACTATTAATTTAGGTACATGCATATACGAGTACTATAGTGATATTATTTTTGAAATAATCTTAACATTTTATGATACTTACAAGATCGATCTGCCTCGCCACAATTCGACCACATATTTAAGTTTGTTATCAGTCCCTCCTTACCCATCTTAAGATCTCATCCGAAGCTCTGGATTGGTTCTCAAGTCATCTTCGAGGACGCCAGCAGTCTGCCCGCCTCGACGAGTCATCGTCGAAGTGGCGTGACAATAACTCTGGTGTTTCTCAAGACGGTATTCTTTCTCCTTTATTATTTTCAATCTTTATTAATCTCCTAACTCAAAACTTCAATCCGCTATTCTGGAAGTCAACCGAGATCTAAGCCTACCATACAGAGCTGGTCAAACAAATTTGGATTGTATGTGAACCCTAGCAAATGTAATTGGTAGCCAATGCGTAATTAAAAGATTGGACGTCTCAACTTTGCCACCACTAGTTTATGATAGTAACATCATAAATATGTGCCCAGTAGTCAACAACGTACGTTAAGCTGGCGAAACCACGTTACTCAAACTAGCAAAAAGATTACCGGTAATCTACGTGCTATCTATCGCCTAAGGAACTTCCTAAACCTTCCAAAACTGAGACAATGCTTGTGCAAACTTTGGTGTTTCCCTTGATCGACTATGGTAATGTTTGCTACTATGACCTGAATGCAGATCTTCTTAACAAACTTGACCGTCTTCTCAATAATTGCATTCGATTTATTTTCAATCTTCGCAAGTATGACCACGTGTCTACTTATCGTTCCCAGTTGAGGTGGCTTCCTATTCGTCAAAGACGCAGTCTGCGTGCTCTCACTACTCTCTTTTCTATCCTTATGTCTCCCAATACTACCAATATTATTGGGTATTTAAGTTCTTACTGCCAGTACTTATGCAGCAACCACGATCGTAACCTTCGTTCATCTAATAACCTTCTCCTTCTTTGTCCTTCACATAGATCTTCTTTCATCCACTCTTCTTTTCCTACTCAAGCTATTCTTCTTTGGAATGACCTTCCTCTCAAAATCAGGACGTCCACTACTAGGTATTGCTTTACGACAAATGTAAAGCAGCTTTTATTGGCTAAGTTAGCAGAAGTATCGTAACATTTATATATATTTCAAATTTATATTTAGTTACACATGTATATATAATATGTATGTGTATGTAAGTATATGTATGCATTTCTATATTCAATGTATGTATGTATTATTATTATTATTTACATACGTACATACACAGACTCATGCCTGTTTCTCCGAAGGGGTAGGCAGAGGCATATTAAACGCCCACTTTTCGCCAGTGTTTTGATCCCACGTAATAGGTGGCGAGCCTATTGCCGCTTATCGGGATATTTTGTTTGCCAGAGCCTCGTCCGTTGATCGGCAGGTGCATCACTTGCAGGTGAGGTTGGCTTGGGACCCTAAGTTCTTGGTGGGAACCCTATGCACCCCTGGGAACCCTATGCACCCTTTTTTTCATTATTATTTAATGTTATGTAATGTATGCGCATCCATCAAATCTATTAAATATAATATGTTTAAGTCGAACTCCACTTTTTAAATACACCTACCATTAATCTCTGCACCACTCTAAGGTAGACTGGCAGAAAATGCCTAAGGCATTAAGTCCACCTTTATACGCTATGTGTGTATATAAAGTTAATAAATAAATATGTCGGAGATTGAAAAACGGAACGTCAAATCATAATAGATTTGGGCGTATTTGGATACGATGGTTGGCAACACTGAGATCGGCAGTTGACAGCTGTCAATGTCATTTGATGTTTTTATAAGCGAACGTGGAGCTGTCAACGGACACTTGGCGACAGACACAGCGGAGGAAACAAGTGTGGTCTACCTACGTTCGACTTCGCCGCGTTTCCAAAAGTTATCCATCCGAGCCACGTGTGCATATTAAGATTTTGAAGATACTGTATTTTGTGTCCTCAAATAAGCAGTGTGTTGTCCTGTGTGTATTCATTGCAGAGACCCAGCTATGCCCACCTAGAACTGTGAAGTGTTGATACCGGCCAAAATGAAGATACACTTCATCAAATAAATAAAAAGAATAACAGGATAAGTGGGATGAAGGTAAAAGAAAAGGGATGATGCCTCCAGCACTGTCACTCATCAAACGACGGAACAGTATAGATACTGTTACTTTACGTCGATGTTCTGTGTGCCGATAGTACCGTAGTACTTTCCCGGTGTAGCCAGCCCATTCAAGTTGTCAAGAAACCTTTTATACAGCAGATAATCAAAATTGACAGGCCACGTGTACCTACGTATATATACATGTATATAGCAATTGGGTATTACCTTTATTTATGTATTGTGCGTTGAAAGAAAATTGATATTCAATGTCGTGCTCGCGGCTTTTTATTTTAATTTTATTTTAATTAATTACTGAACTAAGGACGCTGACTCGACAGTAAATACTCGCTAGTGCTGAATTATATTACAGCAGGTGGCATCTATATCTGTAAGATCCGCTTTCACTACTAAACTACTAAATCTGATGCACTTTGGCATGGACATAGTGAAGGCCGCTGTTCACTTATAAGCAAAATTTATTTTAAAATATCCATTCTTCACAGGCTGAAACTTTGTATGGAATATTGCACATAATCATCCATCTTTACAAATAGTATAATATTTTACATTGACATACTAGGCGGACGATATCACGGGCAAATACAATAGTCCATTGCAATGTTACATTTTTTGGGCCTAGCGTGCATTTGTCAGAGGACGCAATTTTATTTTACTGATGTCTAGAGGGGGCTAGTATCATGTTAAATCCAAGTTTGAAGGGTCAAAACTCTTGTCCCTGCAGCCACCATCTTGAAGTGCAGTAGCGGTATAAGTGGAGTTTCTAGTTTATCTGGAAAATTTCGTGTTTTGTTGCATATTAAATTCCCTACAACTTTGATTCCATAGCATTTAGCCGCATATGCAACTAAATATAAATTTGAAATATATATAAATGTTACGATACTTCTGCTAACTTAGCCAATAAAAGCTGCTTTACATTTGTCGTAAAGCAATACCTAGTAGTGGATGTCCTGATTTTGAGAGGAAGGTCATTCCAAAGAAGAATAGTTTGAGTAGGAAAAGAAGAGTAGATGAAAGAAGATCTATGTGAAGGACAAAGAAGGAGAAGGTTATTAGATGAACGAAGGTTACGATCGTGGTTGCTGCATAAGTACTGGAAGTAAGAACTTAAATACCCAATAATATTGGTAGTATTGGGAGACATAAGGATAGAATAGAGAGTAGTGAGAGCACGCAGACTGCGTCTTTGACGAATAGGAAGCCACCTCAACTGGGAACGATAAGTAGACACGTGGTCATACTTGCGAAGATTGAAAATAAATCGAATGCAATTATTGAGAAGACGGTCAAGTTTGTTAAGAAGATCTGCATTCAGGTCATAGTAGCAAACATTACCATAGTCGATCAAGGGAAATACCAAAGTTTGCACAAGCATTGTCTCAGTTTTGGAAGGTTTAGGAAGTTCCTTAGGCGATAGATAGCACGTAGATTACCGGTAATCTTTTTGCTAGTTTGAGTAACGTGGTTTCGCCAGCTTAACGTACAGTCCATGTGTAGGCCAAGGTTGTTGACTACTGGGCACATATTTATGATGTTACTGTCATAAACTAGTGGTGGCAAAGTTGAGACGTCCAATCTTTTAATTACGCATTAGCTACCAATTACATTTGCTAGGGTTCACATACAATCCAAATTTGTTTGACCAGCTCTGTATGGTAGGCTTAGATCTCGGTTGACTTTCAGAATAGCGGATTGAAGATTTTGAGTTAGGAGATTAATAAAGATTGAAAATAATAAAGGAGAAAGAATACCGTCTTGAGAAACACCAGAGTAATTGTCACGCCACTTCGACGATGACTCGTCGAGGCGGGCAGACTGCTGGCGTCCTCGAAGATGACTTGAGAACCAATCCAGAGCTTCGGATGGGATCTTAAGATGGGTAAGGAGGGACTGATAACAAACTTAAATATGTGGTCAAATTGTGGCGAGGCAGATCGATCTTGTAAGTATCATAAAATGGTAAGATTATTTCAAAAATAATATCACTATAGTACTCGTATATGCATGTACCTAAATTAATAGTTGCTACCTACTCGTTCTAGTCAAAACTTTACTTTAAATTTTTGCTATTTGTATTCTCATAAGCCTATGCCCAAATGATGAGACAGATATAAAACAAGGCTGATGATGATGATGACCTAACTATGCTAAAAAATCTTAATCGTGCCAGATTGAAAGTATAAGACCTAAGTACCTAATAACATTAGCTGACACAGAATTATGTCGGTATATAGTCATTTCTTCTAGAGCACGTCCTAATATATCTTCCTACTTGTAACCTAACCTCCATAAACTTCTGACAGTTAAATTACGAACATTTATGTTAACTTGGAAAGTTGTTAACTAGGTAATTTGTACTTCATATAGTGTGTGTGACGTGGAGCTTAGTTTGCGTGACCACAATTTGTGATTTAAGCGAACACCGCGCACTGAGCGCAATCCGACACATGCTGAATGTTGAGCCGCTTATTAAATTTGTGACCAACTGATTTATGTGTTACCCCAGATAACACGAAATAGCACGCGTCGGCTCGCCCTTGCTGAATAATAATAGCTCACGAGTTTTAGCATACGGCATATCATATCGGTTATCTGTGGAGATAGCCTCGCCTCGGCGTCGTAAAGTATAGGTGGCAAACATAAATAAATGGCTAAAGATAAACGTGTGTGGTCATAGCGTATCTTGATTTCCGTTTGTTATAGACCGACAAAAAGAAACAGAGTTTGCACAGAATTTCATATTGATGAGTGTAGTTACATCAGAGCTTCGCAGGGCATGTTCAACTATCGGTCTTTGTTCCATTACTATGATCCTTCGGCTAGACCCGGTCTGACACATTTGGTGGTATACAAAGTCTGACAACCGACGTAGCCACATACTAAAACAAAAAAGAAACATAAAAAAGCGCGTTTAGAGATATTTTCACCAAATATGTACATTAATCCGTGAATTTCAGATTCGAGCTATTTTACGAACTGAAACATAAAGTTGTCGCAAAAAGTAACCTTATGCCTCACCAATGAACTTTGAACATAAATACACGAAGACACGACCAAACCTCACACAAACTTACTGTCAGCGGTAATAGAGGGACTACCTTGTTGGCAAGATATCCGTACGAGTATTTTAAGAAAGTGAGAGCTGCATTTTTATTTTATTTAAAAACACGACTCCCGCACTAGGAGTAAATCCTGTGTCACGGGCACATTACAAACATGCGAACAACAGACACAATGAACACCCAGACTCGAAACAACAGTTTATGGATCACACAGTGTTGTCTCGTGTAGAAATCGAATCCACAACACTCAGCGTAGTGACACGCGGCGTGGCTGCCGCTTAAGGCTCTAAGCCAGCCGTGCAGTCAAATGCACTGTCATCATTGTCCGCCGAAAAACAATTACGTATATCTACCGCAAGAAGTATTAACAGTCTAACCTCACTTTCTTATAGAAAGTGTCTGAAGGATGTGGGGTAGATCAGTGAGTGTTCCGGCGGGAGTAACTGGCGGCGATCACGTGCGCGATCGGAGCTGGAATGTTCAAGCGATCGGCTGAACGTGACTCAACCGGCTGTGAAACGACTCCAACTGCACTTGTGACTATTGGTGAGCTCGTTGCATTGTTATTATTAAAGCGAAGGAAGGTGACTGTTTACTCAGTGTTTTGATTCTGCTGATTGCAGTGTTGTTTTAGTGGGTTGATAATTAATTATGCTTTGTTAGAAATTATTTCAGAACTTACAACGAAACAATTTTTATGCCATGCGAATTAAGCATTCAAGAAACAGCATACAATATCATATCTGAATCAAAACTGGAATATTAGATTTTTTACTAAAATATCTACCTCCGCTAAAGATTTAAGTACGCCATTGGGTACAATTACAAATATTTCAAGCTAAAGATTCGAATATTTCTTAAGGCTATCATTCATTTACCGACAAACATATACCACCAAAATCCATAGTAATTACAATAATATTATAAATGAACAATCAGCTTCAAGACACTCGAATGATTTTGTAACTTGTAGCTGACCCGTTTGTTTAGTCTAGTGTTTGCTATTGTACAGTAGAATAATCTTAATATACAACGTGTAATGGAAATAACGCACATCCTCAGACACCCCAATTAGAAAACCTTGTTACAATCATAATGCATGCATTGAAATATTTTTTTTATTTGCGTAAATAATGTTTTTTAAAGAAAGTATTAACTCAATTAAAAGTGAAAATCGTGGTCACTCTAAATCTGCGCACGCACACAAACGAAACGGTTGCTATGGTAAACAAACAACAGCGATCTGATAGGAACGAAACACAATACGATATAACAAAATGTATGAAATTCAGTCTGTAAACCACACTCTGATAGAGTGGGGTTTACAAAAATGATGTTTGAACAATTTGTCGGCTACTGTTGATATTACCAAAGATATTATGAGTATTTCTTTCCATCACACTTAAGCTATGGTGTGGACAGTCGAATCATTTATTGTTTGTTATTAATATGCACGATCTATTGTTTCTTAACATCGTAAGTGACTATTGTGACTATCTTAACTTAATCAGATAAAATAAAAGAATATCAATGAGAGAAATAAACAAGAACGGCGTGTTTAAAGTTGTCTTGTGAATCTAAATACTTACAATAATAGAATAATAAAATAACTTACAGGCTTAAATCACATTTCTTTCGTCCACGTAGCACTTCAGTATTTCCTCACAAATCACATCTTTTCACTGTTTCAAAAGCAGCTAGTATCTTAATTAATTAACTACTCGGCACTTTTTCTCTCGTCACAATAAACTGGTGATTTAATATTTCTCCACAATGAGAAAGTCCAGGGGTGACAAGTCAACATCAAAATGATGTTGAACTTTTCACTTTGTTGTTGAATGATTAAACACCATTACACATTTTGTAAACAAATGCACTTTTAAAAGGTTTTCACAGCACTCACTGATAGAATCAGATAGATATTCCCGGTTGTACTTGTCATAACATGTCTAAGCGCATCGCCCGCTGCGTTTGTCATGCGCCAGCGCGAGCGAGACATTACGTCTCGCTCTTTCCCGTTGTTTATTACCTACGTTAGTAAAAGATAGATGATAGACATTTTGGTGGTCAATTGTGTGCTATTGTCTTTTGCCGTCTATTGTGTTGTATTAATGTGTGCGTTTGTGTAAGTCAACGTGAAACCATATAACAAATGCATTTAAAAATAAGCTGTTCTGCTTTGATTTAAGGTTTATTTTCGAATAGCTCAATTTTTAAAAAAATGAGTGACTACAATTTACGTTATTTTAATTATTTTAAGACTAAAAACAAACAATGTTAAAAATGACGGAAATGGATTCAGTTGCCGATTCTGAACAAAGTACTTTCAAGATGTGCATTAAACTTGTTACATGTTGTATAAAATCCTTGCGTTACTGACTGACTGACAGACAAGCTACAGCCGAAACTATTGGGCGCAGGAAGCTGAACTTTGGCGTGTATGTTCCTTGGGGACCGTAAGGGTGCACTAAGAAGGGATTTCCCGATATACCCACGGGATCGGTCAAAACAGATAAATTAAAAAAATATATGTGCAGGCGTAGCTGCTGGCGTCCTCTAGTTTAAAATAAAGCCAACGTCTTGGCAACAATTGATTATTCAGATGAGTCACGAATACACAAAGTGAACTAGACGAAGTGGACGGAGTGCTAACTCCAGTTTGTTTAGTTGGCTTGAGTAACGTTGAACTCGGCGGGTGCTCATTTAGCTCCTAGGGTAGAAACATTCGAGCGATCGAAGTGAAACGTAAACTTGTTCGCTCGCTCGAGGCTCGCTAATTGGCACCGGGAAGTTTCAATATTGTATAAAACGACCGACGACGCGCCTCACGCTTACCTACACTCGATAGAAATTCACAATTATTCCGAAACCAACAACCTCCCATGAATTGAATTACACGACTCGGAAATCCATTCAATTTCTGCCAATTACAGTCACGTCATCAAATTTTAATGTTTATTGTTAAGTCGATTCTGAGAAGGCGATCACAATCATGTTCATATTGGTCCCACCGGCCTTTTGTCGTAGCAGAACTATCAAAAGTATTTCGTAGTACATATTAGTGATTTCGATAATGTTTAGCACGCGATTTAGTAGTTTCTTCTTATTACAGTCTAGTACTAGTTTAAGTAAGTCCACCTATTGGCGTTGCTTATACAAATTAACATTTCGACAATAACCTTTAACGCAGTTCGCTCTTGACGGCGCTCAGCGCAGTTAATGCCGCTGCAAGTACTCGTTATAGGAACTGTAGGAACGTGACGATTTGCGCACTACAAGTACCTACTGTAGATTATCATTAAAGTCAAGAGGTAGGATGTATTATTGCAAATATTGGTGATACAGCACTACAGTGTAAGCGGCGTATTTAATTGTACTTTGTGTTATATGCTGGTATTCCCTTCGTTGCTCGTAAAACGGTTGAATACAATTTGTAGTTCCTTTTAGAGAATGCACATGGTTAAAACCAAATTTCCGAGTACTCAATGTAAGGTTGAGTGTTTGTTGCGTAAGACTTTTCACTCGCAACATTCGCTTATGTGGGTCTTGGTGACAATGGCGTTTCAAAAATTGTCACTTTAGTTTTATGCATCTTCTTATATGTATTTCTTGTGTGCGTGTGTATGTCACTGAACTCCTCCTAAACGACTGGACCGATTTTGATGAATTTTTTTGTGTGTGTTAAAGGGGACTTGAGAATGGTTTAGATTCACAATTTAGTCCACTGGAAAAGGCTTTTTTAGCTAATTTTTAATTTGTAAGTAGTTTTTGATTTTGGAATGTTTCACATTGGAGCCGACCGACAGCGGTCGGTATTAATAATTTCCTCAAGGGATACGGTAAACTCGATCGAAACCTTACCTAAATAATAAAACATGAAAAAATAAAGATTTCGAATCGACAATATATTCTTTCTGTGTAGTGACGGATAAAGAATACAAGTGTCACTACCCCATTTCATTCCGTGGGTGTCGTAAAAGGCGACTAACGAAATTGCAAAAAGCGTATAATATCTTTGCGAAGAGATGGAAAACTTGAAACCAAACCCTATACCAACTCGTCTGGCCAGCGCGGTATAGTAGGCCAAATACCACCCAATGAGCGCATCAACGAATGAAAGGCCCCCAGTTCCCGGTAGTCCCGCTGTCCGCAACTACGGTAGCGGTCGCGGTAACAGCGGAGCAGGGGGTGCTAAGAATCTCCGGGCTACGGCAAACGGCTACCACAAGAAACTGACGCTCTCTACGGCTGGACTAACACATCACCGAACTCGAAGTAGAACTAGGTCATATAAACTGGCATATATTGGGGTTGTCTGAAGTCCGAAGACAGGGGGAGCACACGATAACCCTTGAGTCAGGCAACTTGTTCTACTTTCGAGAAGGCGATCAGCCCACTCAGGGCGGTTAAGGTTTCCTTGTTATCAAATCTCTCGCTAACAACGTTGTAGAAATCAGCAGTGTGTCGACACGGGTAGCGTACCTGATATTAAGGATCACCGAGGTCGGCGCATATACCTGTACCCTGAAGGTGGTACAGGTATATGCGCCGACCTTGACATACTGCGATGACATAGTCGAAACAATGTATGAGGACATTACTAAGGCTCTACATCATACCACCAAGACACACTACAGCGTTGTTATGGGGGATTTTAATGCCAAAGTGGGAGTACAAGAACGCGGCGAAACAAGAACCGGATCCTATGGCGTGGGGTGCCGAAATCACAGGGGGCAAATGCTGGTCAACTTTCTTGAGTCACAGGGGCTCTTCTTAACACAACATTTCTTTCCTTCTTTTGCCACGTGTACAAATGTACCATTTTATGCTGGAACCATGTATTCATCACAGACAGATCCATCTCCACACATACATCTAACAAGTTCACGCCGTTGTCATTGACACTCTTATCTCCAAATGTCCCTAGTACACTTTCATACCCATCACGCTTCACTCCAACCCTTGCATTAAAATCTCCAAGCATGACAATACATTCATTCCACTTACGCAATAACACGACTTCTCTCATTTGTGGCCAATATTCCTCTCATACTGCCTTACTATAGGAAGAGTCCGGAGCGTATACAACTACCAAAAAAAGAGGTGTCAGGCCTACTTTCATCCGGACCCAGATAAATCGCGGACTTACGCACTCATACTCACGCATGCATTCTGCCATTCACTCTGAAATAATTATACCGACGCCTTTACTGCCATGTTCTTCATCGGTAACCCCCGACCATATCTCTGTGAACGGGCCACGCTTCAGCATGTCTTTCCCTTTACGCTTTGTCTCCTTTACACACAAAACATCGAGTTTTCTTTCATTCATTACTTCGTAAACATCATCCATCTCCTCTAACATTTAACGTCGCAAATCGGCATTCAGCTGTCCACTTTCCGCCACGACGAGAACAATTTCGCATAGGATTTGGATGGTTTTGGCGTGACGTATGGCGAATATCGTCGCCATCTACAGCTGTAATGTTGCTCCCCCCAGAATACGAAGAGCAGCCTCGTCCTGGAAATACGAGGATGAGGAGGGGATTCTCCGGCTCCGCCGGTACCCCCCTGGGGTACACTTACAGTAATGCAAGCATAAATGCAAGCATAGCAGTCAGAGTAAAACCACCAAACTAGTCGATTTAAAATATGTTCATTCATGCCTACTATTTCGAATTTGTTAAATTCTACAGACATAATATATAGGCACCTCAGTGTTTGTTGTACGTTGGCTGGGTTGCTAGAACGTATGCTTACCGTGCCTTTTCTACGCCTCTGCTACAGGACTTTGGGGCCACCGTAGTGATTTTAGTATCGTCTTTTAAACTCTGTACTAACAACTAGTTTTATTAGGCCAAGTCATGCTCGATGGCTCGCTTTGAGTGAAATTACAGTAATTTAATGGCATCGAAGAGTGAAGTTTTGCAATCCACAAGTTGTTTTTATAAGTTAAAGAGTAAGAATTCAAGTGAATACGGAGCATAAGGCAGAGTCCCATACCTTCTTCATCTGCCTCAAACTCGGGTTGAGATTGAGGCAGATGCAAAAGGTGTGTGAAGTGAAGTGGCGGAGGGGTGGGCCACAATAGAGTTTCCGCCACGAGAAAACTACAAATGTTTCTTTCGAGTACATCTGAATGTAGCATATATTATATACAATATATTTTTCTGTCGAACTAATTTGAGGGCTTGTAACGGCGGTGTAAATTCGCGTCGGAGGTTGCGACGTGGCGAGTAAGCCGGTTTCTGAATTGAGAATTTCAGCTTGAATCAGTTGAAAATATCTCAACTAGTTGAAGTCAACATAAGTTTTCTGTTTCACGCGTCAGAGTGAGATTTTTTCAAAGCACTTTCACATGAATATTCTTCAAATCATGAATAACTAAAACTAAACAACACTAGTGCGTTCCGATACAAGTAAAAAAACCGGTAATAACCATAAATTCGTATTAATTAACATTTTACAAAGAAGCACACTTGTCACTAATTATTTTTATGCGGAAACAAATAAAAAGTCGAAATAAAGTTGTATTTAAAATTATTTCAACGATTATTTATTTTTTCATGAACAGTTTGTTGATTTTGTTCAATTCGGAATAATGAAACAGAACGTGTATGTTATGTCAAAGTCAGTTTGTTTTTTATACAAAATATTTGTGGCCAGGTATATTTGAGGTATAATTCTATATACCTCCATAGAAGCCACAGCAAAATTATTTGGATTGATTTAACACGGAAATCTCTTATTTATATTTATAATGGAAAAGGTGAAGAAGAGATCTTCCAATTACACTAAAGATGAGAAACCCAAAAATAAAAAAGCTGGTGGAGGTTAATTTTCTCCAACACTTTCCGATACTGATCACCATATCGTATCAATAAATGATCAAATCAGGCCAGATGTAAAGCTAAACGATGACGTAAATTTATTAAAAAGAGTTTTTTACTATTGTTGCCCTAAAGACAAAATTTTGATTAATTTTCTATCCCTTCTATTTGTTCCTGAACTGAAATAACTAGAATTTTAATCGTAGTTTCTTATTGGGTTTACGTGAATGTTACACATTGAAATTAAACTACAGTTTACGGATTTTATCGCGATGATGATGACATCTTCATGGAGGACTGCGAGGCGCGAGCCCTGCAGACTGCTACCATTACACCGAGGTTCTACAAGCGGTATGTAGATGACACTTTCACAATTTTACCAACAGATATTGTTAATGCTTTCCTAAACCATCTTATTTCTATTAATTACCAAATACAATTCACAATAGAATTAGAGGCAAACAATTCTTTAGCTTTCTTAGATGTACTTGTCATCAGGAATAAAAATAACTCCTTAAGCCATACTGTGTATAGGAAAAAAACCCATACAAATAGGTACTTAAACTGTATCTCACCACCATCCTAAACAGTTAGCTACTGTAGGAATGTCTCTGTTTCAGAGAGCCCGCGGGATCTGTGACAAGAAACACCTGGACGCTGAGCTTCAACATGTCAGGCAAGTTCTGCAAGACAACAAGCTCCAACCGCCGCGCCACTGTCACAGATCCCAGAAGAAAGAAAAACCAGCTACAGTAGAAAGACAACCTGCTGTACTCCCATACATCAAGGGCGTGACCGACGAAATCGGCTACATCTTGAAGCGAGCTTCAATTAAAACTTACTACAAGCCACCAACGATAATCAGTCAATTATTACCAACTGTCAAGTGTCAGTTACCCTTGCAAGAGTCCCGTGTCTACAAAATCGACTGTGAATGTGGGCTCTCATATATTGGACAAACCAACAGAAGCATAGGCATTCGACTCAAAGAACATATAGCTGACATAAAACATAAACGCTTAACAAAGTCTGCTGTATGTGAACATGTGGAACAAGGTCCCAACCACTACCTGCAATTTGATGAACCACAAATACTCGCAAAAGAACACCGTTTTCTTCCAAGGATGATACGAGAGGCTATTAAAATTAAAAAGCACCCTAACTTCAATAGGGAAGATGGTTGGAATGTTCCTCCAGCTTGGGACCTTGTCATAAGGCTAATGAAACCCAAGAAGGACAAAGTCACCAGAAGACCTATGGACACTGTGATCTCATTCTGCGTAAATAGTAACACCAGTAGTTGAAAAATGTTCGGGTACTTTGAGATAACTTATACATTCAAGAAAAAGACAAATATCACCTCAGTCTGCCGTGAACATGAATCCTGTAAAGAATTTGACATTTTCGAAGTTTCAAATGTTATAACTTAGTGAAACCAATACATCGCGATAAAATCCGTAAACTGTAGTTTAATTTCAATTTAAACGTAGTTTTAAATATTTAATTTTAATAGTCTTTGAATCCTTTTTCTATAAATTCTGTTTGACGACCTTCTTGTTGTTAGACGTCAGTATGACGAATCCACTGCTTGACAACCGTTGTGTGGACAGTTTGACATACTGGCCGTCATATTACTCGTGATCACGGGTTAAAAGACCATAGTGGTATAATTAAATATTTCACAATTTATCAGTGCTAAGTAAGGTTTGACAAATGTCAAATGTTTTCAGAAACGTTTTTACTTTTAACCCATGATCACGAGTAATATGACGGCCAGTATATCAAACTGTCCACACAACGGTTGTCAACAAGAAGGTCGTCAAAAAAATTTATAGAAAAAGGATTCAAAGACTATTAAAATTAAATATTTGGAACTACGATTAAATTGAAATTAAACTACAGTTTACGGATTTTATCGCGATGTATTGGTTTCACTAAGTTATAACATTTGAAACGAATGATCCAGAAAATACATTTTAAATTTATTACTAGCCGACGTTTCGAATTCTTTACAGGATTCATGTTCACGGCAGACTGAGGTGATATTTGTCTTTTTCTTGAATGTATAAGTTATCTCAAAGTACCCGAACATTTTTCAACTACTGGTGTTACTATTTACGCAGAATGAGATCACAGTGTCCATAGGTCTTCTGGTGACTTTGTCCTTCTTGGGTTTCATTAGCCTTATGACAAGGTCCCAAGCTGGAGGAACATTCCAACCATCTTCCCTATTGAAGTTAGGGTGCTTTTTAATTTTAATAGCCTCTCGTATCATCCTTGGAAGAAAACGGTGTTCTTTTGCGAGTATTTGTGGTTCATCAAATTGCAGGTAGTGGTTGGGACCTTGTTCCACATGTTCACACACAGCAGACTTTGTTAAGCGTTTATGTTTTATGTCAGCTATATGTTCTTTGAGTCGAATGCCTATGCTTCTGTTGGTTTGTCCAATATATGAGAGCCCACATTCACAGTCGATTTTGTAGACACGGGACTCTTGCAAGGGTAACTGACACTTGACAGTTGGTAATAATTGACTGATCATTGTTGGTGGCTTGTAGTAAGTTTTAATTGAAGCTCGCTTCAAGATGTAGCCGATTTCGTCGGTCACGCCCTTGATGTATGGGAGTACAGCAGGTTGTCTTTCTACTGTGGCTGGTTTTTCTTTCTTCTGGGATCTGTGACAGTGGCGCGGCGGTTGGAGCTTGTTGTCTTGCAGAACTTGCCTGACATGTTGAAGCTCAGCGTCCAGGTGTTTCTTGTCACAGATCCCGCGGGCTCTCTGAAACAGAGACATTCCTACAGTAGCTAACTGTTTAGGATGGTGGTGAGATACAGTTTAAGTACCTATTTGTATGGGTTTTTTTCCTATACACAGTATGGCTTAAGGAGTTGTTTTTATTCCTGATGACAAGTACATCTAAGAAAGCTAAAGGATTGTTTGCCTCTAATTCTATTGTGAATTGTATTTGGTAATTAATAGAAATAAGATGGTTTAGGAAAGCATTAACAATATCTGTTGGTAAAATTGTGAAAGTGTCATCTACATACCGCTTGTAGAACCTCGGTGTAATGGTAGCAGTCTGCAGGGCTCGCGCCTCGCAGTCCTCCATGAAGATGTCATCATCATCGCGATAAAATCCGTAAACTGTAGTTTATTTTCAATGTGTAACATTCACGTAAACCCAATAAGAAACTACGATTAAAATTCTAGTTATTTCAGTTCAGGAACAAATAGAAGGGATAGAAAATTAATCAAAATTTTGTCTTTATTGGCAACAATAGTAAAAAACTCTTTTTAATAAATTTACGTCATCGTTTAGCTTTACATCTGGCCTGATTTGATCATTTATTGATACGATCTGGTGATCAGTATCGGAAAGTGTTAGAGAAAATTAACCTCCACCAGCTTTTTTATTTTTGGGTTTCTCATCTTTAGTGTAATTGGAAGATCTCTTCTTCACCTTTTCAATATTAATATAAATAAGAGATTTCCGTGTTAAATCAATCCAAATAATTTTGCTGTGGCCTCCATGGAGGTATATAGAATTATACCTCAAATATACCTGGCCACAAATATTTTGTATAAAAAACAAACTGACTTTGACATAACATACACGTTCTGTTTCATTATTCCAAATTGAACAAAATCAACAAACTGTTCATGAAAAAATAAATAATCGTTGAAATAATTTTAAATACAACTTTATTTCGACTTTTTATTTGTTTCCGCATAAAAATAATTACTGACAAGTGTGCTTCTTTGTAAAATGTTAATTAATACGAATTTATGGTTATTACCGGTTTTTTTACTTGTATCGGAACGCACTAGTGTTGTTTAGTTTTAGTTATTCATGATTTGAAGAATATTCATATGAAAGTGCTTTGAAAAAATCTCACTCTGACGCGTGAAACAGAAAACTTATGTTGACTTCAACTAGTTGAGAAATTTTAAACTGATTCAAGCTGAAATTCTCAATTCAGAAACCGGCTTACTCGCCACGTCGCAACCTCCGACGCGAATTTACACCGCCGTTACAAGCCCTCAAATTAGTTCGACAAAAAATATATTGTATATAATATAATATGCTACATTCAAATGTACTCGAAAGAAACATTTCTATTTTTCTCGTGGCGGAAACTCTATTGTGGCCCACCCCTCCGCCACTTCACTTCACACACCTTTTGCATCTGCCTCAATCTCAACCCGAGTTTGAGGCAGATGAAGAAGGTATGGGACTCTGTCTTATGCTCCGTATTCAATTGAATTCTTACTCTATAACTAGTAAAAACAACTTGTGGATTGCAAAACTTCACTCTTCGATGCCATTAAATTACTGTAATTTCACTCAAAGCGAGCCATCGAGCATGACTTGGTCTAATTAAACTAGTTATTAGTACAGAGTTTAAAAGACGATACTAAAATCACTACGATGGCCCAAAGTCCTGTAGCAGAGGCGTAGAAAAGGCACGGTAAGCATACGTTCTAGCAACCCAGCCAACATACAACAAACACTGAGGTGCCTATATATTATGTCTGTAGAATATAACAAATTCGAAATAGTAGGCATGAATGAACATATTTTAAATCGACTAGTTTGGTGGTTTTACTCTGACTGCTATGCTTGCATTTATGCTTGCATTACTGTAAGTGTACCCCAGGGGGTACCGGCGGAGCCGGAGAATCCCCTCCTCGTCCTGTAATTGCAGGACGAGGCTGCTCCTCGTATTCTGGGGCGAGCAACCTTACAGCTGTAGACGGCGACGATATTCGCCATACGTCACGCCAAAACCATCCAAATCCTATGCGGAATTGTTCTCGTCGGGGCGGAAAGTGGGCAGCGGAATGCCGATTTGCGACGTTAAATGTTAGAGGAGATGAATGATGTTTACGAATGAATGAAAGAAAACTAGATGTTTTGTGTGTGAATGAGACAAAGCGTAAGGGGAAAGATATGCTGACGCGCGGATCGTTCACAGAGATATGGTCGGGGGTTACTGATGAAAAATATGGCAGTAAAGGCGTCGTTATAATTCTTTCAGAGCGAATAGCAGAATGCATGCATAAGTATGAGTGCGTAAGTCCGCGTCTTATCTGGGTCCGGATGAAAGTAGGCCTGACACCTCTTTTTTTGGTAGGTGTATACGCTCCGGACTCTTCCTATAGTAAGGCAGTAAGAGAGGAATTTTGGGCATAAGTGAGAGAAGTCGTGTTATTGCGTAAGTGGAATGAACGTATTGTCATGCTTGGAGATTTTAATGCAAGGGTTGGAGTGAAGCGTGATGGGTATGAAAGTGTACTAGGGACGTTTGGAGATAAGAGTGTCAATGACAACGGCGTGTACTTGTTAGATGTATGTGTGGAGATGGATCTGTCTGTGACGAATACATGGTTTCAGCATAAAATGGTACATTTGTACACGTGGCAAAAGAAGGAAGGAAATGTTGTGTTAAGAAGCATGATAGACTTTGTGATAGTTGATGAACGAATGAGAAGGAAAGTAGTGGATACCAGAGCTTATCGCGGACCTGATGTTGGCACAGACCACTATTTGGTTATCAGTAAAATTAGTGGTCTTTTCAAACGCTGGCGGCACCGAATTAGAACGTATAAAAGTGGAAAGATTAAAAGATAAGGGTATAAAAGATATGTACAAAAAGCAATTGAGCGAACGGATGGACAAAAGTTGGAATCTTGTAAATAAGGAAAGTGTGAGTGAGGTATGGTCGGTATTTAAAACCAACATTGTGAAATGTTAATTGGAACAGCGTATCGGCCTCCATGGTTAAACTTAGACATTTTCTTAGATGCTCTTATTGACAGTATGTACAGTCTGGCTCCGTATGATAATATCTTATTGTTGGGAGACTTTAACGTCAATTTGCTGGATTTGAATGGTACTAAAACGAAACAAATTACAGATTTCTTGAGCCACAATAACTTGAACCAATTAGTTAGAACGGCTACCCATTTCGTAGGGAATAGCGCCACGTTAATAGATCTAATCTGTACGGATGCACAGCATCGGCACGTTACCGTAAACTATATCCCGGAACTCGGACACCACTCCTTCATCACCTGTGAGCTTTTATTCAAAAAGCAAAAGCCAATTGGGAAACTTGTCACATTTCGTCCTATTAAAGATATCTTGCCGGAGTTGTTTGAGATGGACCTAAAATGCACTCCGTGGAAATCTATTTGTGATCTACGGGACGTAAACGAGATGGTATTTTTTCTTAGCACACACATTCAGAATATTTTTGATGTTCACGCGCCTATTCAAAGTAAAATATTCAAAGGCCCACCAACTCCGTGGATTACAGATACCGTTAGAACTTTATTTAAGTTACGTAACAGAGCCCGGGAGCGCTATCGTCAAACCAAGTTAGACTCTGTAAAAAAATACTACATAGATTTGAAGCATGTAGCGTCAACTGCTTTACATAATGATAAGCAAGCCTTTTTTACAAAATATGTCAATGACCAAATAGACAATTCTAAATCACTATGGTTTAATCTTAAAAGACATGTACTGGCTAATAGTAGTGACGATAATGTGCTTCCGGACCACTTTAATGACCCTGAAGGAATAAATGCCGCATTTCTTGACGTTCCAGGAAAAACAGACATAAATCACAAAAAAAATATACTAAATAAAATATCACAATTAACATTTTACGAATTCAACCGTTACTGTAGTGCAACATTTTCTTTGAAGCAAACTGACTCAGACACAATTTTCAAAATTACAACAAATATGTCTAGTAATGCCCAGGGGATTGACGGTATAACAAAGGAAATGTTATCTCTTACACTACCTCAGTCACTGCAAACCTTGACTGAAATTATAAATAGATCAATTGAGACGTATACATTTCCGAGTTCTTGGCGTAGAGCCATTGTGAGACCTTTACCCAAAAAGAGCAGCCCCCAAAATTACAGTGATCTTCGTCCCATCAGCATACTGCCCTGCCTGTCTAAGGTATTTGAACGGGTGGTGTGCGTGCAGGTTGTGGACTATTTAGAGTCTTGTGGTATACTGCCGGACCTTCAATCAGGCTTTAGGAAGGGGCGCGGTACGAATACAGCGCTGGCGGACGTCATTGGGAATATCCTTGAGGCTCGGGATCGCGGGGAAGGATCAATTCTCACACTACTCGATTATTCGCGTGCTTTTGACTCAATATATATGTCCAAACAAAGCAGAAATGTTGGTTAGGGGCAATGTGAATGAGTGTGATGTGCTTTTTAATTTTAAATATATTGACACCAATGACATACTGAAGGTATTCAAGACGCTCAATAATAAAAAATCTGTTGACTTATGGGGCATTTCTGTTAAACTTGTGCGACAAATTATTTCTAGCTTAGCTCCATATTTAGCTGCAATATTCAACAGATGCGTAGATACAGGAGTATTTCCTGATCTAATGAAACACAGTAAAGTAATACCATTATTCAAAAAGGGATCAAAGAGCGACCCTAGTAATTTTCGGCCAATTTCTATCTTGCCTGCTATTAGTAAAATTTTTGAAAAGATTATTTTGCATCAACTAGAGAGCCACTTTCACGCAAATAATTTATTTCACAGTGAACAGTATGGCTTTACTAAGGGTCGCTCCACCGTTGATGCCGGTGTAACTTTGGTAAAGCATATTTTTAATGCTTGGGAAAACTCGAAGGATGCCATTGGTGTTTTTTGTGACCTATCAAAGGCCTTTGACTGTGTGGAACATAATACGCTTTTACTTAAATTGAAACTTTATGGTATTAGAGATACCGCACTCAATCTTGTTGCCAGCTACCTTAGTGATAGAATTCAGTATGTAGATGTTAATGGGAGTAGGTCTCTAGGTTTGCCAGTAGGAATGGGCGTTCCACAGGGCTCTATTCTCGGTCCATTTCTTTTTTTAATATATATTAATGATTTGCCGTTCTTTGTACAAAATTTATGTGATATTGTTTTGTTTGCCGACGATACGTCACTAATTTTTAAAGTTGATCGTAAATTAAGTAACTTTGATACCGTCAATAACACTCTTGCACAAGTATTAGATTGGTTTTCGACAAATAATTTGGTACTCAACTCAAGCAAAACCAAATGTGTTAAATTCTCTTTGCCTAATGTCAAAAGTGTTCCTACTAATATAATTTTAAATAAGGAAACAATTCAACTAGTCGAATCAACCGTATTCTTAGGTGTAACTTTAGATTGTAAGCTTCAGTGGGGCGCCCAAATATCCTGTCTCGCAGTAAAACTTAGTTCTGCAGCGTTTGCAGTTAGAAAAGTTAGGGAATTCACAGATATAGATACTGCTAGACTAGTTTACTTTAGATATTTTCACAGCGTAATGTCTTACGGAATAATGTTATGGGGTACAGCTGCTGATATACAGACTATTTTTGTCATTCAAAAAAGGGCCATACGTGCAATTTATAAGTTAGGTGCTAGAGATTCTTTACGTAATAAATTTAAAGAAGTAGACATATTGACAGTTGCATCGCAATATATATATGCTAACTTAATGTACATTAAGAAAAACTTAATTCTATACCGCAAAAATAGTGATTTGCACAACGTGAACACAAGGAATAAGCATAAACTGGTGGGAACTAACTACCGTCTACATAAAGTTCAGAACTCATTTGCGGGGATTGGTATACGATTTTTCAACAAATTGCCTCTTGAAATAATGAATTTACCCATGCACAAATACAAACGGACAATTAGGAACTTTCTTTTACAAAGGGGTTATTACACTATTAAGGAATTTTTAAATGATAAGACACCGTGGGGATAGGCTTGTTTAACTCACGATTATTTTATTTACATGTTAAGTGGAGGTGCCTCGTGAACACATGATTTTTGCAGGATTTGGATATTTTTATGATTTGTTGAATGTAGTTTAACATTATTTATCTCTGATCATATCATTGTTCACTTGTCACCTTCACAAAATTCTTTCTACATTTGCATTCCTTCACGTGTTCCACTAACTTATGTTAATAATAACGATCTGGAAAATGGAGGTAATTGGCGGTCATGGTCAGTATACCAATAGATTGTTTCTTACTTCTGGTTCGTATACCGTTGTCGTCATGCTCACTAAAATGTCATTTCTTGTGGTGGCGTCATGTGTCGGGTCATCCCTTTCCCTCTAATATGGCGAGAGGGATGATGGCTGGCACATGCGTCATACTCGTGAACGGGTGCTACTTGCGATGACTGGTCGATGACGGTCTTGCGGGCTGGTATTAGATTTTAATATTTAACTGCATCATTTCCATCATGGTTCTGATCACTTTCGCGGATTGCCTGCATTATTAGGTATATATAATGTAAGTGGATGCTCCTGTTTCACCATGTCTATTCTGAGAAGGCTAACCAAAAGTATTATGCTTGAGTATTATGATGTACAGTAAATATATACAAGTGATATAGAAGGTGTAACAGTTGCAGCACCTTACAAAATGTAAATTGTGTATTATGCAAAACCTGGCGATGAAAAAGAGTGACCGTGAGTTTTATTGCCCGTTCTTTCTCATGGTTCTACCTATTGCTTTGCGAACGTGGCAGTAAATGTAAATGTAGAAGCATACAGTAATAATGTTTTAAATTTGAGTATAAGTAATTATTTTATAAATTTATTATTTTGACGTTCATAAGCGTCACATTGTGACCCAAATGAATAAAGGATTTTGAATTTGAATTTGAATTTGAATAAATATATCTCTACTATTGTCGAAGCTCTCGTTTTACGGATTTGAGTGGGCAACTGTCAAGTAGTTCGAGACCTACTTGACGGGCATAACCCAATTGGTCCAACTAACTAAAAAAGACGGTTCCACGCTTTTTTCTTCCTTGCTTCCTGTGACCAGAGGAATCCCTCAGGGCTCGCTATTGGGACCTTTTTTGTTTATTTTATACACGGCAGATATAACCGAGTGCTTCAGTAACTGTAAGTATCATGTGTATGCTGATGACACTCAATTGTATTTGCATGTGAATAGTAGTAACACTTCAGATGCAGTAGGTAAAATTAATTCAGAACTAGATAGCATTGCTACTTGGTCGAAAAATAACTCGTTGGCACTAAACTCAAAAAAATCTAAATACACTCAATTTTATCAGCAAAACCTCAAATACGCATAAAAGGTGATAACATCGAAAGGGTCGAATCAGCTTGTAACCTTGGTTTGACGATAGACCCCGAGCTCCGATTTGAAGATCACATTAATAACGTGGTAAGAAACTGCTTCTATAGAAGCAGTTTCAAAATCTTTAACCTATAGGTTAAAGATTTTGTACAGAATCAGAATTTTTTTAAGCGTTGCAATGAGACAAAGGCTTGTAGATAGCTTGGTATTGTCTAGATTTAATTACTGTGACGTAGTATACGGGCCTTGTCTGCTGAGCCGGTCTGAACGCCTTATCCAGCGAGTACAAAACGCGTGTGCTAGATTCTGTTTTGATATACCTCGTAGACACCATGTCACACCGTATTTAAATAAACATAAAATGTTGAAAATGGCGGTGAGACGGAAGTTACATCTTGCTACTATGTTGTTTGGGATAATTATTACACAGAAACCATATTACCTTTATGCTATGCTTGGGTGGCGTCGGGATCATTATAGTTATGCTGCTCGATCCACTTCCAATCCACTCTCAGTGCCTCAATTTAAGACTACAGCCTTTAGAGGATGCTTTAAATATGCTGCCACACGATGTTGGAACGATCTGCCGCCTCCTATGAGATCACTGAAAACAAAACTCAACTTTAAATTCCACCTCAAAAAACAATTGTTACAAGAACAAATTTACAACCAAAACTTAACCTATATTTAAGCAATAGGTACATACTTACGAGTGTCCTTACGATCATCAGGCTCAACTTTGGTAAATCACAGCAACATCTGTGGCGGCATGGCTTGTATCCATTTTGTCCTCAACCGTGTCTAAAGTTGTTACGTATTATCTGTGTACTCGCTTAACCTAGAACAGAAAGGAAAATTCTATTAAGCTATATTTGTCGTAAGTTTATAACTATATTTTGTTTTTTTGTGGTTTTACATACCTGTTTTTATTGATAAGCTGTCAGTGTACGCCGCGGTAGTGGCAAATAATATGTTGAACTGCACATTTACTGTTGGGATGCTATTCGTGGGTCAAATGTGGCCATCACTGTAAATCAGCGCTGTGAAGTGGCTCATGCCACTGCATAGCAATATAGCTGAGTGAGGCTCGGTTATTGCAGGTCTCTTACTTTAAGTAAAGCTATTCATTTTTGTTTTATTGAATGATTATGTTCAAATAATATTGTTTTAGCAGTACTGTATATTTTAATGTAATGCTTCAAACCTGCAATAATAAAACTAATTTTCTTTCTTTCTTTCTTCTTTCTTTCTAAATGTGCTGAAAAAGTATGCGGTATGAGTAAAAAAAGAAGTAAGAAATGTGAAAAGCTGACTGGTGGGATGATGAAACTAGAAGAATGGTTGAGGAAAAGAAAAAAGCATGGCTGAATATCCTAGTAATAGAGGCAACGAATAGAGCTAGCGGTGGTATGAATGAAGATAGTGTTAAAGAAATGAAGGACAAGTATAGGTGTGTGAAAACTAAAGTCAAAGAATGTATAGAGAGGAAGAAGAATGAGAAAAAGGAGAAGTATGAGGAACTATTTGGCGCAAATTTCCGAGAGAATATAAAACTCTTTTGGAAACTCGTGAAAGAAGCGCGAGGTAAAAATATGAGTACATCGATGAAAGTGATTAGGAATAAAAGAAGTGAAGTCATGAAGAAAGAAAGATACTAGAGCGCTGGAAGAATTATTTTGAGAGCTTATTTGAGAAAGATGTGAGTGAAATAGAGCAAGAAGAAACGATAGATTATTTGTGAGCCCGACTGATGAAAGTGGAATGGATGAAATTATGAAAGCGTTAAAAGGTATGAGGTCAGGCAAGTCTGCTGGATGTGATAGA
Organism: Euclidia mi; assembly: GCA_944739405.2. Taxonomy (NCBI): domain Eukaryota; kingdom Metazoa; phylum Arthropoda; class Insecta; order Lepidoptera; family Erebidae; genus Euclidia; species Euclidia mi. The sequence continues at coordinate 24,616,035 of OX123197.2, forward strand.
GTGACGGACTCATAGTTAACCTGCTGCATCGCCTTTTTAACCTATGCTGGAAACTGGGCCAAGTTCCAGATGACTGGACGAAGGCAGTGCTTATCCCATTTTATAAAGGCAAAGGTTCGCAGCAGGAATGTCAAAATTATCGCGGGATCAGCCTTCTTAGTGTTGTTGAAAAAATGTATGCCAGAATTTTGATTGACAGAGTAGTAAATGTGACTAATGACAAGATATGGGATGTGCAAGCGGGATTTCGGAAGGGAATGGGATGTACGGATCAAGTCTTTTCCTTGCGCTGCGTCACAGAAAAATGTCTGGCAAAAAACCAGAAGGTGTATTGCGCGTTCATAGACTTGGAAAAGGCTTATGATAGGGTAGCAGAAAGGAATTATGGAAGGTGTTATCCATGTATGGGGTGGACAACTTTATAGTAAAGGCTCTGAAATCCCTGTATAGGGGTTCTAGAGCCTGTGTCCGAATCAATGGTGCCTATACGGACTGGTTTGACATCTCCCAAGGTGTCAAACAATGGTGTGCAGCCTCGCCCTGGTTGTTCAACGTTTTCATGGATGGCTGCAGGAATGATATAAGAGAAACTGAATGCGGGATCGATATGGTAGGAGTGCGTGTTAAGTGCCTCTTATATGCCGATGATCAAGTCATTCTTGCATCATCCGCGAATGAGTTGCAAGAAATGATGGACTGCATGAAGAAGAGCTTTAAAGCGAAAGGTATGAAAGTTAATGCACGAAAGACGAAAGTGATGGTGTTTGAAAAAGATGAAAGTGTGACTGAGTGTAATATTACGATTGGAGGTGAAAGTGTAGAGCAAGTAAAGGAATTTGTATATTTGGGTAGCGTATTTACAAGGGACGGAAGATGTGAGGGAGATATTGAAAGGAGAGACCTGCTGGAAATCGTGTAAATGGAGCACTTTGAGCGTTTATGAACGGTCAGACGGTGCCAAAAGAGGCGCGATTGGCGGTTCACAATGGAGTGCTTGTACCCACGTTGATGTATGGAAGTGAGAGCTGGGTATGGCAGAAAAAGCATGAAAGTAGAATTAACGCAGTTGAAATGCGATCAATCAACAAAAAGGCGTGAGTATATGTATGTATGTATGTATGCTATGCTTGCGGTGGTGGTGGTTACAACCCCTACCCTGAATAAAGCTATATAATAAGCACGCCTATTTCTTCTAACCCTGGGTATATTTTATTTGTCAAGTGTGCATAACATATTTGAAGGTACCTTCATATATTATAATTATGCCATTATTTTGAATTCAATTTACATAAATTCAAACTACAAGAATATGTTGTACATTTTAGTAAAAATAAGTAATTACGTCTCGCGAATTCACGTACGCCGTACTTGTGTAAGACCTACATACCTTTTAAATACAGCTCAATATCATAATCTTATTCTAATTAGTGTGTAGAGTAGAAGTAATCAAAATCCTTGAGCAGGTTTTTATTTTAATTACTGATAGGCTTGCGTTTGACCATGATCTCACCTGATGTTAAGCGATGATATGGTCTAAAATGGAGCACGCTTACCTAGAAAGTACCTATTCACTCGCGACTTGAAAATACTCAGGTTGTACTCATCAGGAAACGCAGACTCGGGTAAAGAGTTCCACACCTTGGCGGTAAGCATAAGAAAGGAAGAAGCAAAGCGCTTCGTGCGTATAAGCGGGATATCCACCATGTAACGGTGACGCTGACTCGTTAGTCTGGTCGTCCGATGGAAAAAAGGTCAACAACATCGTTGAGGTCAACGAGACACCAAGAAGCTCAAGGTCATCAGTTATCGGCACGGACAAATCTTGGAATGTCGGAACCAGATCAAATTGGCTCCGTTTTGCCGAGAATAGAGACGCCTGGGTCTTCGAATAATTGAACTTGACAAGATTAGCATCACCCCAATCGGAGACCGCCTTTAAAGACAAGTTCATCCACCCGATCATTCCTTCCCTGAGTGATTGTATTTGCGCTTGATAGAGTGAGCACGATATATATGTATAGATACAAAGTATACAGCCTATATGTATTATTATAGTTCTATTTGTCAGGTGTTGAAAAAATAAAAGATACAACTATCAAATCTTACTTTCATTTATTCAGCTTGTCACAAGAGTATATTTTAAAATCTCAAGTTCTGATTCTACATTTACATTTAGCGCCACGTTCGCAAAGCAAGGGCATAGAACCAAGAGAAAGAACGTGGCCAAGAAAACTCTTGGCCATTCTTTTAATAGTTGTAATTATCGTTTATAAAAGCGGTACAATCAATACATATTATTATATCGGATAGCAAGGTTGTGGGTAGTTCAATATTTCAAAAGTAACTATTACCTTAGTACAATAGATTAGCATATATCGTTTAGTAATATTCACCACAGATATATTTACTATAGGTGTATTCAATATTTACCACAGAAATATTCACCACACGATGTATATAATAGACACGATTTGTATCTCAGCATATAATTGGACTCTGTAATATATGATACCCCAAGATCTGAACTTTAACATCTCACAAGTGACGAACCACCCACAATATCACCCACCATATCAATTATACAGTTGCTAAGCTATATTATTACATTAACTATACATTTTCTATATTGACAATACTCTAATTAACACCACAATAGCAAAAAAGAATTGTGAAACACATTATTAGTAAAAGCACAATATAAAAACACAATAATATAAAAGTCGGAATTATATCGTACCTTAGTTAGTCGTTGCCGGGGCGGAACCGAACATTGAACAGAGTCTGTTCATATTTTATTTACCCGTTTGACAGTGTCAACTGTCAAACGTCAAACCAAATTGTCTATTTACAATTGGCAACACTTGTTCGTCCGATGTTCACACTTCGACTGCCGGAAGACAACTGAGTGTCGCTCCGTAGCGATCTGACTTTTATACTAGTGTACAAACAACTCACCGTGTGCGGATATGACGTTTCGTCGCCCACGTGCAGATTGAAATACAATGTTTTATTACAAAACTAATTCATAATACATTTTATACTTACAATATAATTATTTTAACATTTTATAGAAACACATATATGCACAATAATCAGAATTATCTATCACGCTCCACAGGCTCGAACATTGGACATAAATCTCTCTACCCGGTGGTAGAGAGATATGTCATCTGCATACCCAAAGGTACCGGGTTTCAACAGATCGTTGATATGCAGCAAAAATAGGGTTGCGGAGAGAACTGATCCCTGAGAGACTCCAGCATTGATTGCCAATTGATCCGACAAGCAGCAATCAACGACTACCCGAATAGATCGATCCCTCAGGAAATCTGATATCCAAGTGCAGAGACCAGTGGGTAGGCCAACTGACGGAAGCTTGCTTATGAGACTATCATGCCAGACCCTGTCAAAGGCCTTTGAGATATCGAGCGAAACAAGTGCTTCGCCGTATCTTTCGATGGCCTCGTGTGTGGCCCACATGTGTGTGGCATACACTAGAAGGTCGCCAGTGGACCGATTCCGGCGAAAGCCGTATTGTCGGTCGCTGAGTGGACTGTTAGTTTCTAGGTATGCCAGAAGCTTATTATTCAATACACGTTCCATACTCTTACAGAGTATGGAAGTGATTGAAATGGGTCTATAAATATTAGGGTCGGCACGACTGCCTTTCTTCGACACAGGCTGAACATTGGCAAGACATTGGCAAGCTTCCAGGACTTAGATACTTGTCCTGTCGTCAGGAATAGGTGGAAAAGGCGTGTCAGTACGGGGGACAACTCTGTGGTACAGGTTTTTAGTACTATGGCTGGAATGCCATCTGGACCGCTGGCCTTAGTCACGTCTAGATTCCGCAGCGTTTTACGAACCTCGGTTTGCCGAAGGCATATGTCACACATACGGGTTTCGCAAACAGGTAATGTTGGAGATGTTTCACTCGCAGTGTCTAGACGCGAAGATTCCGCGAAGATGGAGGCAAATAAATTTGCCTTGCCCTCAGCAGTGTGGGCCAGGGATCCATCTGATCTCAGCAGTGGTGGTAGTGAGGGGCGGCAGAAGTTCGATTCCACCGATTTCGCCAGGGACCAAAACGCTTTGCTACCCGCAAGGTAAGAAGCAGGTTTATTATATAGAATGTGGTCGAAGTGAGCCTTCCGGAAAACTTTCTTGCAGGAATTGGCAGTCCTGTTATACGCTCTCTTCTTGTGGTGTGTCCTTTGCCTTGCAGTTGCGACATTCAGTCCATGAAAGAAACGCCTCATGTTTCAGCGCTTTAACGCGTCCGCATTCGGGCCCGAACCAGGACTGAGTTTTGGTTGATGTGGATATGTCTCAGAATGGGATATAATATTCCATTCCTTGACGCAATACTTCAGTCACAGCATCTGCACAGGTTGAAGGGTCACCCGAAGAGAAGCAAGTGGGCTGCCAAAGATAAGATGCAAAGAACGACCGCATCTCATCCCAGTCTGCTGACCCGTATCGCCAAACCCGTCGAGAGCCTCTTGGGCCTCGGACAAAGTTTTTATCAGACAATGGTCGGAACTTCCTAAGGGTGAAGATACCGACACAGAATATTGGTCTGGTTCTGTTGTCAGCAGAAGGTCCAGGCAATTGGGAGTTTGGCCTTCTACATCAGGAACCCTCATTGCTCCTTGTACCAGCTGGGTGAGGTTTAAGCCCAAAGCAAGCTTACGTGTCTCTCTCCCAGCGTGGTCAGTGCACTGGTATGGGTATAGCCACTCCTTGTAGTGAGCATTAAAATCCCCCAGTAACACTAGCTGAACCGTGGGGTACTTCTGTAGAGCGGCCTCTGCCGCCTCACTTAAGTACTCTATGAGCCGAGTTGTCTCCCGATCTCCACTGTGCGACCGGTAAACACACACATAGAGGATCTTCTCATGTCCCGTGTCCACCAAAACCCACAACACGACAAATGTGGGGTCTTCAAGGCATCTGAGACGCCGACAGCGTAAGTCGTCACGGGCGTACACGCAGACCCCAGCCCAAGGCTTAAATTTGTGCTCCCTGGGTATGCTAGGTACGCCATGTCAGACGGACATGTTATCTGCGTCTCCGAGAGGAATAAGAGCGCGGGTCTTTCAGTCTCAAGGTGGTGGTGGACTTCAACGAGATTGGCGTGCAATCCTCGGATATTAGCGAGGTGCACTTTGAGCGAGAGGGAGTGCTTCCGCTGTTTCATGCTTCTCTTATTCTTTTTTGCCTTCATGTGGATATTTGAGTGAATAGGAAAGAGGACGGAAGTGGAATGAGGCTCATCGCTGCTCTCCCACTAACATACAATAAGACCGCCACATCATAGGTGCGCTAATACGGAGACTGCTAGGTCAACCGAGCCAACTTATCCATAGGGCCCTCTCGTCCGGTCGCCAACCGGCACTATGGCGTAAGATTTTTCGACAGTTGGCGGGGCAGCTTTTCGCAAGTGACTTTCTTGCTACTTGGGCCCCCTACTACCTGCGGTCGGCCAAGCGGTGCACCGTGCCTCGGTTCCAGCTACCCTCCGAGATCAACGATCCAGTGCGGCAGAGATATTGCACGTTGTAACGATCCACAAGCAATGTGCAACTATTCGGACCCGTCCTCTCATGTGACTTCACCGGCCCAAGCTCCGGAACACGGTAGGTAATACCGCTTGGCGGAACGACTAGCCGGTGGGTGGTTACTAGCCGCGGCCGGTACCTAACACAGTCTGTTTTGTCGCACCCAGGGTCCACGTGTAGGGAATCCAGGTTCGGGGTGCTCTCCTACAGACGTGGGCGACTCGGTAACCATTTTAATTTAAAAAACTTGTACGTCGGTTTACATGCGAGTTTTTACTCGAAGTAAGTAATCTATATATCTAGTCTAGACAGCCTAAATGCCCTTTTGCATGCTAATATAATGTAATATAATAGTATGTAATATACAACTTTATCCTTTACATCAAATTTTGCACAGATTAATTATTAAAGACGGATTAATTTGAAGACTTCAACCACGTGAGTTCAATTTAATGATGCTTTGGGTGGGAATTAGTCGACTTTCTCTCAAAGACTGGAACCAATTATTACTCGCACAGCCGACAGAATTTTCATTTTTTTCACATCCATTCATGGATCACAGTAAATACACCTTTATGGGGGGGAGGTGCGTAATGTTATTAGGAAAGTGAAATAACCGACTTTCCGGATAGCGTAGATATTTAAGCCGCCGTCCTTGCTTAACACTGCGGTGATTGTGGTACAAATATACATTCTATCAAAGAACATAACTTTGGTGTCCCGTAAATTGTTGTTTCTTGTCTTTATATTGGTTTCGTGCGGTAGTTTAATATTTTCAAGTCCGCCGCGATAAAGTAGGTATTTAGGCCTATTGCAGAAGTCTTTCCTCTTTAAAATTAAAGTCACACGTAATACAAATTCATTGTTATTCACTGTTATCAGAGTAAAATCAATATGTATGAACCGTTTTGAGTGCGAAATATATATGCTTGATATTCATAGCTTACATAAAGTGTATAAGAGATGAAACTGGAGTTGTACTTGCCGCGGATGACAAAATTAAGGATAGATGGAGGAATTACTTTGCGAGACTGATTAATGAAGAGAATGATTGGAGTGGTGTGCTTGTGAATATACCCGTGAAAGAGGGGCTAATAAGAAAGGTAAGTGAGGAAGAAGTGAGAGTAGTAGTAAATGGAATGAATAATGGAAAAGTAGCAGGACCGGATGGAATACCAGTTGAAGTGTGGAAGATACTGGTAGACGGATGGAAGTGGTTAGTTTTATTTTTCAATAAGTTGTTGGTGGAAGAAGCCATACCTGATGAATGGTGTAGCAGTTCGCTGATACCCATCTATAAAAACAAAGGTGATGTGTTGGAGTGTAACAACTATAGAGGAATAAAGCTATTTTCACATAGTATGAAAGCTTGGGAGAAAGTGATTGAACGAAGATTGAGAGAAGAGAGTGTAATTTCACAAAATCAATTCGGTTTTATGCCTGGTCGAGGCACAACAGATGCCATTTTCGCGATCCGACAAATATGCGAAAAATACAGAAGTGCACATAAAAACTTGCACATGGTTTTTGTGGATCTCGAAAAGGCATACGATCGGGTACCCCGTGAGGTTTTGCGGTGGGCTCTTAAGAAGAAAAGTATGCCTGGGAAGTATTTTCAGTTAATCCGAGCGATGTACAGTAGATGTTCAACGCATGTCCGGTCCACAGTGGACAACACCGGCAACTTTAATGTGACTGTAGGCTTACACCAAGGGTCAGCTCTCAGTTCGTACCTTTCCCTGCTTGTAATGGACGCTCTCACGGCGGACTTGCAGGCAGAGGCTCCCTGGAGTATGCTGTTTGCCGATGACATTGTTTTAATTGACGAGAGTGGCCTTGAAGTCCAGTCAGACTGACAAAATGGTGGCAAAGACTGGAGAGTGTAGGCCTGAAAGTCAGTAAAAGCAAAACTGAATACATGTTTTGCGACTTCGGCGGTCTCTGTATCTTATATCAGTCTGCTCCGACTTCCGGTACCTCGGGTTACTCATTCAAGGGGACGGGGAAATAGACCGCGATGTCACGCACCAGATCAACTCGGGATGGATAAAATGGCGACAGGTCACTGGAACAACGTGTGACCCACGGATGCCCCCTAAATTAAAAGGCAAAATTTACAAATCCATTATAAGACCTGTCGCACTGTATGGATCGGAATGCTGGGCCGTGAAGAATAAGTATGTAAGAAGATTGCATGTAGCAGAGATGAGGATGTTGAGATGGATGTGTGGGGTGACGAGGATGGATCGAGTTAGAAATGAGTATATTAGGGGTAGTTTGAAAGTTGCACCGGTGCAAGAAAAGCTGAAAGGAAATCGTTTGGCGTGGTATGGGCATGTAATGAGGAGGGATGAAAATCATGTAACTAGAAAAGTGATGAATTTGAGAATTGAGGGACATAAAGCAAGAGGGAGACCAAAGAAAATATGGATGGATTGTGTGAAAAATTTCATGAATGAAAAGGGAGTGAATGTTCAGATGACATCTAATAGAAGAGAATGGAAGAGAAAGACATTCTGCGCCGACCCCAAATGATATGGGAACAGGGCAGGCAGAAGAAGAAGATTCATAGCTTAAATAAGTTATATTTTTGTGAACCGGTATATGCCAGGTGCAGTACATAAGGTATACGTAATACATATGAGATGCATTTATGCATATGAGCTGTCAAAGTGAACGCAAACCGAACTGCCGAATGCACAATAAATGTAACCGGTTTCACTAATGCATATTTAATTTAAGCGTTTTATAGCGAGCGGCGGTCGGCGTCGGTCATCCTCGGCCGCATTTATATGCCGAATCGGATATGTAACCACTATCTACTAATGAATGCCACTCATACGCGGACGCATAAACCGCGATTGTTGAACCAACCGAGCTGGCAAATCAAACTCGCTTGTGCACTATTCGGGGTTGAATTACTCGGACTAGTTTTAACGTCGAATATTTTGTACCTTTCTAAACAACGCGTTGCTTTGACGAAATGTTTCAACTATAATAGCTTGCCATGACCACTAAGCGCTCATGGCGAGACTTGGCTTGCCATCCCAAAGTCATATTCCATGCCAAAATTAAGCAACGCTTGCATAAGTCGGCACTTGGATGGGTGACCACGTGTAGCATTTACATAAGAGCGCTACCGTGCCGGTACCCGGTTCTTGTCTCAGGACAAGGGACGTTAGACCGCCCAGAGCTTCCGAACTGCGATGCCCTTTGGGCGGACTGAAAACGCCGCCACCCGAGTTGGCCACATACTCACAAAAATAATAAAAAAAATGTGAAACAAATTTCTACAAATTTTGACCAGTATTCGTATCGCAGGTCAAGCACAAAATACGGTGAAAACGCCACGCATCTATTTTAACAGTAATACATGTACTCTAGACTAAAGTCTAGACTGAGTTGTGATCAAAAACCGATACACCGAGGCATTTCACAATTATGCTGGGATAGGTACAAGGGACAATTTAGTTTTGTCCTAAGTCACTCGGTTAATTGTCAGAGAAGTATTGAACATAGAGACTAATTAAAATACGATAAATATATCAACACGAATGTTTTTCGATTTCGGATGAGCAATTTCTTTTTTCTAAGGTACCTTAACTAAATATGTATAAGTTACACATAAACTTTACACTCACTATACCATCGTGGCATTATGGTAGAACGATGCATGTGTTGGTATGGACGGCAATATCAGTTTAAAATAAATTACAATTTATTTTTCTGCTTTGTATTGGAATCCTTATTAATGGAAAAAACTCAATAAATACATCAAAATGTTTACATTTCACTACGATACTATTATTATAATATACGTATTCAGAGTAAATAAACCCTATTTGTTCTATTCGGAAAATTCGTAGCGCTCAGAAAACTGATTGTGCCGAGGCGAGTAATTAAATCGCTAGATCTGTAGTGGAGCTAAAATAAATTATCGAATTATGCACGGTCGAATAACTATCACGCCGCCGCAGCGCTTATTAAAGACAATGAGTAGATGCTGACTACCGCTTACTATTCAGAAAGCGCCTGATTTATAGGAAAGGAATAAATTAATAGTTTAAAAAACACTAGAAAAACACGCTTTTATAAATGCACATAAAAACAAAAAATAAATTATGGATCTTTCAAGTTGTCTCTATTTCTTGGCTGAAGTGTAAACTATGTGCTTTTAATTATAATATTTGATTGTAAAAGCGTGAGACGCTGGAACAGGAAAGACTTTGCCAGTATCTTGCGGCTTCATCATCAGACCTTGAAACCTAATTGTGGCCAAAGTTCATTACAAGACTTTTCTAAGAAATCCAAAACAGCTATGATACGATTTTCCATCATGAAGTTCCAGTTCATGTCTTTCAGCTTAATCATCAGATCAGTTTGACAGTACCATATTATTATATTGTCATCAGAACTACATACAACTGCCAATTTTCATCACGGTACGACCCTTGCAAGATGGTTAAATTAGTTACCTTAGATTCCATTACATAGTTACATACATGTCGAGTTCCAGTTCATATCTTCCGGCTCCATCATCAGATCAGTTTGACAGTACCATATTATTGTATTGTCATCAGAACTACATACAACTGCCAATTTTCATTACGCTACGACCCTTGGAAATGGTGATGGATGGTTAAATTAGTTAGCTTAGATTACATTGTTAGTTACATACACGACGACCTACTAAAAGCGTGTTAAAAATAGCATTGTAGACAATGTTCAAATAATCACGCTACCAAGATGCGGTAGCGTTATCCTGATAGCTTTAGCATGTACGCTAGACAATGTTTTTAAATTATACATAGCAGATTTAGGTGTCAAGCAACAAATGGTATACCTGTACATAAAAGTCATACTTTAGCGGTAACCCCAATACCCGTGAACAAATAGGCCATTTTAGGGTACTGACTATTCGTAAGGACTGTGTCAAGCAGGAATTTCAAAACAATCTATATTTTAATTACTTGGCGAAACATTCTCAAAACCTAGCATCTTGCAACATCTTGTGATCAATCAAAAGATTTGATTTTACTTGTAACTTTTTATTACACATTATAATGGGCAGACGGCACGCCTAATATCGTACAAACGCCGAAAATTTATTTGCAATATAAACCAATAAAGACCGGAATTCGCATTCAGAACCCAACGACAAACAGTAACATTGTGCTCAATCTTACGCGTAACGTCTCTGAAACAATGCCTTACCTTATTATTTCTATTATTATCCCTTCTGTAGCACGGCTTTATAAGGTTAAAGGTTTTAGAAAAGGAGGCGCTATACGAAAATAATGTACGTTAAACAAGGCTTAAGTATAAAAATAGGGATGTAAGTAAAGGCAATAACAAAAGCGTGTATCTCGTTATAAGTGGCAGCGGGGACACAACAAAGCGGCTAAAACAGTCGCCGTGTCGTGCTTAAAGACAGATTGCCGCTAATCAGCTTACTTTACACATGGCCTTTTTTTACACATGGCCCTCCCTACCTAACCCCTCCTACATGCAATCCCTGTAGGAACGTAGGAACCCTCCTACTTCACCCCGTTTGCGTCTAGAACTCAACACGTGAGATCCGATCGGAGACCGACGTTTCAATAGTGTTCATGTTATTCTTAGAACATGCACACACACACACACAAGAACGGCGAACTAAGCACTTACCTATTCTACAAGATTAGGTGGTCCACCATTTCAGAATGTAACATTCACACACGCGCAATTTCAGATAAAATCTTGTTTCAGAACAGAAATTCGTTTTATAGCATAATTTTGCAAAATGAGGTCGAATATAAAGTAGTATTGTGTGTAGGTACTCTGCTAATAGTTTACGTGGAACTGATCCTGAATAATAACCATTACGTTAGAATTATGTTTATTGGACCCACATGCCGATGTACAATACTGAGAGAAAATAAAATGTTGTAGGAATAGCGCACATCGATTTATTTCTAGTATTTGAAAGTGACTCTTCAACTACATTTGGGTGCAACGAAATCTATTTATTTTATTTATAGACTCACGTCTGTATACGTGTAGAGGTAGGCAGAGGTGTAATATTACACCCACATTTCACCATAATATGAATTTTATAGAGAGCGGGCCTATTATCGTTGCCGGGTACTTTGCCAGTTTTCGTGCTGCTATTGAGAATTAGGAAAGCTCAGTAACACTTTTGCTCGACCTGGAACCCTGATGGGGAGGTTGCTATCCACTGACCCACGTAGGCAGCCAAGGTAACCTATCTACAATAATACAATTTTCATTTGACATTTTTCATTCCATTATCTTACCACATTCAAAGAGCGTGCACTTTTTATTAAATTACACTAGTAATTTTATAGTATATTTATAACAATAGTAGCGCATTACTAGTTATTTCACTTTTAAATAACGGTTGCCAACAGCGAAGGCTTTAATTATATCTCAGTTTTATAGTACAGAAACCATGAGCGTGAACGGAGCGAGCACGAGCTTTAGAGTTAGCCGTCACTAAGTACACTATAAGTGACTTTTATTTGAGTTTTTTGTAACAAAGCTTGTAGAGTCCCCTGACGTCTTACCAGGGTTGTGTGTGGCGTGCCAACTGCGTCGTTACGGGCTTGCGATGCGGAGCGATGCGAAGCGAAGCGACAAACTCTGTGCTAACACGTGCCGTGCTACGTTTATAAGCTCAAAACGTCGCCACTCACCTCGGTACCCTGTTTTTCATCCGTGACTATGTGCGCTCTTCCGGCCCACTTGGGAAAGGTCGCTATTCGCAAAAATATTACCCCACGATGATTGTTTGACGAAATCTGAGTGAATGTTGTCATTGTCTTATTTAAATGTACACTAATTTATTTTATACATTTTGGGTGATGATGTCGCAGGCCGAGTTTATAATGCACTTAACCTCTTCGGGACTTTTAAGATATACTGCCTCCGTGGTGCAGTGGATAGCGTTTGCGACTGCTGATCGAAGGTCCCGGGTTCGATTCCCGGGTCGGGTAAAACTGTTACTGGGGTTTTCCAAATTCTCAGTATCATCTGGTGATGATCCCGGTAACAGCAATAGGCTATTACGTAGGACCTAAGAATTAATGGTGAAATGTGGGTGTAATATTACACCTCTGCCTACCCCTTCGGGGATACCGGCGTCTGTCTATTTAATAAAATATTTGAACCTTTCAGTTAACCTTACCTACCTGAAGTAAGTTTATATAATAATATGTATCATGTTTGACGATTTGTAAATAATTCAGTTCATGTCTGTTTACTATTGTATGAACACATCTTCACTGATGCAAAGCGTTGACATGAAACAAAAGTTTTAATTATCCTCTAGTTATTCTGATCATTATACGTGCCCGCAGTTTATATTCACGAAGCCCCAGTGACACGGTGAAAATGTTTGTTGGTTCTTACCATGTGATGTTAAATAAAATAGGTAATCAAACAAAACAGGGGAGAGCGTTTCCCAAGTCATTGCTAAGTTTGTGTAAATTTAATTTAAACCGCGAGCTGATCGCCCCCGAGGAACGGAGGGGTGCGAAGAGTGGGGGACGGACGGACGAGGGGCTCTAGCACCGACGTTATTTATTTAAACATTACTCCTCGCGCAAATTAAACGCTAATTACACCCGCACCCACCTCACAAACAATATACTATTTAAGAATACTCCCAGCGCATTATATAAGAAACCGGAACATTTCTCGAACAGCTAATTAAATAAAAACTCCGATTTTATTATAAACGAGCTCCTAATTTCCTGTTCGTCACACGCGGTCGCACCGCCTCAGCTTACTGCGGCAGACGTGAGGAAATTAACTTTAAATATTAAATTTTATTATCAGCATATCGCAGCACGTAATAAAATTGTACGAAACTTACCTCGCGTGCGCGAAATAAGTATATAGATGCTACGGAAACTCGTAGAGACGCGCCGGCTCGGAGCGGCGGTACATCCGCTACAGCGTAGCCGATGTACGGAGCGCGTTCTTTTACGAGTAAATCTTTGGTGCTCAACATTTTTAATTAACGTCGAAAATACCAACGTTCAACTAGGAATGTTGTGGAGCGTAAAGGAATGCAGTATGAAGTTGTCAGCAAATGTCTATAAAAGAACAGGAGGTTAAAAGCAACGTGTATTAAATTTTTGTGTGACCCTCCCCCTCTTTGCCCCGTCGGGTCCCCTCCATCATACGTCACATGCGACGTGAAGTGAAGTTTAGTGGGAAACACTGCCACAGGAGATTGCCTTCGGGCTCGGGCACGGGCTTTTTTGCGCGAATAAATTGCTTTGCGTTTTGTATGTGTGAATAGCTGTGCAACGTAAATAGTCTGCAGATCAAACGTCGGAAGTGATTTCTTCGTTCGATTGTATATGAATGAACTGATGGCGTAAGCGAAAGACATTCAAATTTCTATAATTATCTTCATAAAATATTGTCTTACTACGTAAAGCAATGGGTAGGAGAGCTGGCATCAATTGTGGGTAGGTATTTGAGGCAAGCTGTAAGCTTGCCTCATATCTCTGCAGTCCGTTGCCGGCAGTCCGTGTAGGGGTCCGTGTATAATAATATCCCTACACGGAACTGCAGACCTGGCTCGCGAGAAGCGGGGCTATAGAACATTTTGATTTTAATTTTCCAAAAATTTATTTGAGGCAACGTGCAATTTTAAATGACATAGTTTAAAGTTAAAAGAATAAAAAAAGAAAACCAAACAGAAACCAGAAGATTTAGTCAAGTAACGGACTTGAACTGAACTGTGTCAATCCGCTCGTCCACGCGCTATTTATACTGGCCGGATAACATAACTAGTCCATTCTCGTGTATTCTGGAATATCCTGGCAACAACACGAAAATCCGGAACGTACCGAACAGTAACGCCATCTAGTAGGGAATAGATGACGCAATTTGAACAAACTCAAACATGTTTATTTCCATAAAAATGTTAAAAGTTTTTGGACACGTCAGTAAGGTCATACAAATAAAAAATAAAAAAGTAACTTTAAATGCATATAAACATAACTGAGCATTGAAAAAAAAATTCGGGCAAGTGCGAGTCTGACTCGCGCACCGAGGGTTCCGTACGCATTTTACCTTATTTGAGGTTGAATTACGCTAGTCCTCTAAATCTGTATGAGCGCCCATACAACTCAGAGGACTATCTTAAATGGAGTCTACTATGTATGTATGGGGACACCCTTAAATTTTCCACTTTTTTAATTTTTTGTAATTTTTCCTTTATTTGTGCTGTTAAGACCCTGCTTTTGGCCAAATTTCGTGATTCTAGTTCAACGGGAACTACCATATAGGTTTTCGACCCAAAACCTATAGGGTACTTACGGTTGATCTAGAATTGTCAATTTTGGTCAAAACCAAGGTCTTACAGCACAAGTAAAGGAAAAATTCCGAAAATTAAAAAAAGTTGAAAATTAAGGTTAATTTTGGTACTTACAAGTTTTCGCAAAAATCTAATTTTGACCATATCTTTTTATTGGGTTGACCCAGGACCCTGATTTTCATACACCTAATAGCAACCAAAGACCTCAGTATCTGGTATAAATTTCAATTTGCTAGGTTCACCCGTTCCTGAGAAAATCGGTGGTGACACACGGACAGACAGACAGACAGACAGACAGACAGACGGACAAGAAAGTGATCTTATAAGGGTTCCTTTTTTTACCTTGAGGTACGGAACCCTAAAAATACCTGTTCAGAAAGTAGGGCCTCGTCCAAGTTAACTTTTGAGTCTGATGTAATAGTGTCGTTGTCAATGTTCAAACTAAATTTAGAACTTTTACTTTAAACTTTCCCAGTCTCGCTGTTTATAATATTCCATGTCATTTTCATTTTATCGTCACTACTCAGATAAAGAGACTTAGCTTTCTTGCAAAGTTTTCGAGCAATTTAACGTGGCATTAAGCACCGCTCGGTGCTAAACTCAGCATTTTAGTGAACGTGACGATCAAGATCAGCGCAAGTGGCGATATTTTAGCGCCAATTAAATAACTGCACTTTTCAGTAAACCCTTCGTTGAAAATGTTGTCGATAACTGGAACGTGCTTTCAAGGGGAGCTTAGCATTTACTTTACTGGACATAATATTGTCAAGCGCTTTAAATTATCGAAGCGTTGCGCTGTTGGCGGTTGCTCGTCTCGTATTATTAAGCGAGTTTATTTTACTTTTCGCAATCCTATATTGCAGTGGATTAACATTTAACCAACAGATACAAAGTTCACTACAAGTGGGGCAATTCTGAAAAGGTTACTACAGTACAAACTTTTTCGTAAATGAACAATTGTGATCTATCTAAAGTATCTCAGTAATGTCAGTCTCTAACACTAGAGTGCACGCGCGCTCTACTATAGTAGAATGCACTTACTTATTTTAGCGCCATTCATTCATTCTCACACCTGACCCCCCGCGCTCCTAGATAAGCCTCGTCGACAAAATCGCGGAACGGATTAGTACGGCGCCCACTTGCAGCGTAAGCGCACGTTCTTGTAATTACGTGTCAAAGTTCGTCTTCTACTATTGTAGTACGTGCGAGTATTGGCGTAATAAAACCGAATGTAAGTAAACATTTTCTTTTTTGACTTTTTTAATCCATTATGTATAAAAATTTAATGTTTATGTTTTGACAAATGAACAATATATATAGTTATTGCTATTTAATATGTTATGGTGTTTTGATAACTATTATTACTTTGTTTCAGCGAAAAAATGGACCCAATCAAGGAATCTCGCCTGATTCAGTGGTTGCATGAAGAATTTGAGGACGAGGAAGTGATTCAAAGTGAATCGGATGGTGGGGAAGAAGAAGTACAACCTATGGAGCAGGCAGACAGGCATCAGGTACAGGAAGCTGTAAGCGAAGACCAAGCATCATCGTCTGAAAATGACATGCCTCTTTCTGAGCTCGCTCAAAACAATACACGCGACGACATTTATGTATCTAGAAATGGAACACGCTGGAGTAAAACATGTCCTTCTGCAACCCGGGTAAGATCTCAAAATATCCGATTTAGACCTCCAGGGCCAAAGGGTGCTGCAAGAAATGCCGAAACGTCGTTATCTTGTTTCGATCTATTTTTTGATGAAAGTATTTTTGAAATCTTAGTTACTTGCACGAATATTTACATAGATAAGATACAGAACCAGTACCAGAGAGAGAGAGAGACGCAAAGAGAACTGATTTAGTTGAAATGAAAGCGCTTATTGGATTGTTGCTAGGCATTGGAGTCTCGCATTCGTGTCGTCGTAATCTCAATGACTTCTGGGACAATTCCAAAGGTACAGGGCTGCAGCTCGTGTACTGTACAATGTCAATAAACCGATTCAGGTTTCTTTTACGTGTCCTTCGATTTGACGATGTAAATGACAGAGATGAACGACGTCGCTTTGATAAACTGGCACCCATTCGAACAATCACTCAAAAAATGGTGAAGAACTGCCGCGATAATTTTACTCCCAGCGACTATCTTACGTTGGATGAACAACTTGTAGGATTTAGGGGACGTTGTGGATTCATCGTGTATATCCCAAACAAACCTGATAAGTTTGGTATAAAAATATACATGGTGGTTGATACAAAGTTCCCTTACGTTTACAACTTTGAGGTTTACGCCGGAGCTCAGCCAGAAGGGCCATTTCAACAATCCAACAAAGTAAACGATGTTGTTCTCCGTATACTCGAGCCACTCTTCGATCTGGGATACAACGTGACTATGGACAACTATTTTACGAGTCTGTCAACAAGCTTGGAGTTACTGAAAAAGAGGATTACAGTCGTGGGCACACTGAAAGCAAACCGGCCGGAGTTACCCAATGAATTCAAAAAGTCGAGGAACAGAGCCTCGAAGAGCAGTGTTTTTGGGTTCCAGCCCAACTGCACATTGGTTTCTTATGTGCCTAAACAAAACAGAGCTGTTGCATTACTTTCAACTATGCATTACGACGATGCTGTAGATCCAGAAACCAAGGATGACCGTAAACCGGAAATAATCACTTGCTACAACCGTACGAAGTGTGGTGTTGATATTCTCGACAAAATGTGTAAACAGTACAGCGTTTCGCGAAACTCCCGAAGATGGCCGCTGACACTCTTTTTCAATTATTTGAACATAGCTGGAATAAATGCATTAATTATCCACCAACTAAACAAAGGCCAGGAAAAGATTGTGAGACGCAATTTTCTTTACGATCTTTCGTATGAGCTGGTAAAACCCCTCATGGCAAGAAGACTGACCTTTGAAAACCTCCCCCGTGAATTAAAAAATAAAACAAAATGGCTTTTGGGGCATACAGATGAGGTGCCTCGGAATGATCCTTAAAGAATGGGAAGAGTAGGTAAATGTTGCCTGTGCTCTCGAGCCCGAAATCGGTCCACGAAAAAGTGGTGTAAGCGATGTGCCAGGTGGATTTGTCCTGATCACCAAGTTGTGGTCTGTATCGAATGCAAGGATGGTGACCAATAAGATAGTCATCGCTTATTAGAAGTTTTTTTTTTGTGCTGATCTCAAACATGCCAAAAATGTTGATTATTTTCTGGATCTCGTAAATTGTTTCTAGTTTAAGTATGTTCTATTAAAACTGTAATCTTTTGAAATAATTGAGTGTAATAATAATTAGATGACAAGCATTATTCAGTTTTATCATTTTAAAACCACCCATTTTTAAAATATCTCAGTTATTGTTTTCTACTATGGTAGAGCATGCGAGCATCCATGTCAAAAAAAGGGGCGCGTGCACTGTAGTGCTAATATCAGTATTCAAACGTAACAGTCTAACAAGTAAACAAGAGATTATTCAAGTACGTTTTCCTTACCTCAGGCACGCATTATGTAGATTTGTTATATCCGAATTCGCCTCGTTCATGGGCAAACTGAATAAGCCAGCAAACTATGACCCGTCTTTACGTCTGCATTTCACCCATTGCAGTAATAAGCATAATTAGTCGTAGTACCCATTGAGTTTACTAGTGCTGCCATTATACGATGTAACTGAATACCGTTTTTTTTTTACTACACTCTCGACCAAAGTATTGAGTATTGAACATCAAAATTCTCGGAAAATTTGTGGTATCTTGTGGCAACGAGAAGCAATCATTGCCTCCTTAGACCGTGCTACACCCCATTTGCGGTTTTATTTCAGATTTTGTATTCGTTCTAAAATGAATGAACCTCTAGCCAAATACCGTGTAATTTAAACCACAGCTGAATACTGCATAGTCAAATATCCGCATCATCTCTAATTTATATCGTTAAGTTGAAATATCGCTTAAATTATGTATATGTTGCAGTCAAAACTCTTAACCAGTCAAAAGTACTATTGACAAGCAAAATCAGTGCAACTGAACAGGTTGGTCAAAAATGGTTTTGACTGAAAATTTTTTTTATTAGTACTTTTGACTGCAAATTTGCGGTTAAAAGTACTTTTGACTGACGCTCTTCGCATCCGAGCATCAGTCAAAAACACTGTTAACTCGTTAGATGTGAATAAAAATTACCTAGTCGGCCAATAAGTATTTTCGAGTGCGGGGTCACAAGAGAACCTAACATAACCTATTAGGTATTATGAAAAGTTCTCATCCGCCCCGAATACTTAGTAATGTGTAGGTACCTGGGCTTATTGGGCGACAGAACTTTTCATAATAAGTAGGTAGGTTAGTCAAAAGTACTTTTTATCAGCTCCATTGGGCAAAAGTACTTTTGACTGATTTTGCTAGTCAATAGTACTTTTGACTGGTTAAGAGTTTTGACTGCAACATATATAAGTCTGTTGGCCTTAACCGTCAGTTACGGTTAATTAAGCCCACGGTTGTCGGTACCGTGGCTGGTATTTTGTTTGCTGCTCGCTGATTTATGTGATCGTTTCGCGCAAATAACTCCATAAATATTGGGTGTCTTCGGTGTGTTTACAATACGCGCACATTATTCACATCTCCAACTAGTAAATACATTTTATTTGTAGTTCAGCTGTACATATATATGGATCGACCATATAGATAATGCGACAATCAGTCGCATACTAAGAAGATACTGTATTGAGTGGACTAATGTGTTATCAATGGGCCATAAGCATAATGGTAGCGGGAAGTAAGGAAAATAGTAAATACGAATTGCTCTCTTTACATTATTGGCCTTGCTAGATTTACTAGAATATTGGTGATCGTCAGCTTAAATGCTTACATAGGTTGTGTTTTTGTTAATAAATACCAGCTTAAACCTCAAGTAGAATAAATATATATTTAAATAAGGTATGTTCAGAATAACTGTCACCGTAAAAGGTTTTGCAAAGGATATATTCTTATTATATTATTATATTCTAATTCAATTTGAAATTACTGGTCAATTTGAAGAGGAGATAATAGTTATTATTAAATAAACCTTAAAGTTTATAGTAACACCAATTTGATTTCATCAGACATAATAAAAAAGAATTTCTTCAATAGAAATTTTAAATTTCCAAAGACAAAATTACAAAAAATTATATTATATGTGATTCCAACAAAAATCGACGAAATAATTTCACAGACCATTTTTGAATGCTATTTATGTTCAAGTAAATAATTTGTTAAATATTGTTTTATAAGTTTTTCGTGGTATTATAGAATATGTTTATGGACATTTCTATTGAAACAATACATACTTAATTATTTCCAGATAAATATTGCCCGCTTCTACACACGTAAACTGAGGTAAAAGACTAATTATTATTATTAGTTATATTACTGCTGATTAAAATCCGTTCAGTATTTTTTGTGTATATTTCGTTTGTACGTATGGGGCATTCTATGTTTAAGCCAATTGACTATTGACAATGTTACTACAATCATAATAAAATTTCATACAAAGTGGATTAATTGATATTGAGAAATAACACACAACTATAAAACTTTACCTAGCTGGCAAGCGTTTATATCGTAAACATTCTTTTTCAAAAATTTTCGATAAAGTACCGGCAATTTGGCATCCTATGTGAAACCGAAACTGCAATAATATGGTAAACTTGACCTGATGTGGCAACAGAGACGTCTGCAGATCATCGGATCTGCTTTTTCAAATGCTTTGCCAAATCTCTACAATTTTTTCGTATTCGGACTTACCGCAATGAACGTCATCCGTAGCACTATATCGCACCTAATTTAGCGTAAAAGTTATTACATAAAATGGAAGACTGTTATTGGTTTTCTTCGTTTTCTTTAGTAGCATATTCTGGTCCACACACAATAAAAATTTTACTGTACATATGGGAAATATTATCGAATATTTTGGGTTCGATTCCCACGCGCGTCAACACTTTGTGTGATTCACAAGTAGCTTTTCAGAATCTGAGTGTTCTTTTTGTTCGTTGCTTGGATGTTCGCGTAGTCGACTGGTATACAGGATGTGTTATTTGCTTTATAAAACTGAAGTATTCAACAGATTATTTATATTACCGTAACAGCAGAGTGCTGACTGCCAAGTCACAATGCTTCTGTAATTTTGGAGCCACGATTAAAATTTTGAAAATGTATGTAATTAATTGAAAGAAAAACAGTAACAAAAGTGTTATACTATTTTATTTTAGCGGGCGCAACTTAAACTATAGTTTAATCCTGTGAACGCATGTGAGACAGCACCCTTATCAAAATGCTCTTTATTGCGTTCAATCAATAAACCTAAAGTTCTTCTCATAACATTTCACCTTTAATATAATCGTGTCACCTTTGTAGAGCGTCTCAAATGAATCAAATTGTGAGCATTCGAGTGACTCCCGCCATCTGTTTGCTGCAGACAAATGTAGGTGTTTCCTTTCATAAAATGATCACGTATATTTGTGGAAGGCTCGATTTGAAGTAAGACGATCGATGTGGAGAGTGCGAGGGTGTACAACAAAATACCTCTTTTACCTCGTGAAGTCGAATTTATGGAATAGATTTTCATTTGATGGACATAGTACCTAAAAATCGTTATGATGTGCCAAGGAAAACACGGCCTTCTTCTTGTTTAAAGACCTTATTAAAACTTACGACACATCGTAATCATATTTTTGGCCGATCAAAAATATATCTGTCTCCTGTTCTCCGATGTTTTGACCGATTTACAACAGTCATGGACGTGGATGGTCTGGATTGAATTTTTTTTTTGTGTCGTCTTTGTGGCCTCGTCGAAAAAAACTCAGTCAAGATCGGCTAAATAAAGTTGTATGATTTTAACAAAACGCAAAGATTTAAAATTTTTGGTACCTAAAAAATTAATGTTGATCATTTGAATATGAGGCGGTTGTCAAAAACAATAGAAAATCGCAGAGGGAAGGTGATTGGCCACTTGATACGACACGTCAACTACTTCAAAATAATATTGGAAGGCAAAATCTAAGGGAGAAGAGGAAGATAAAATGTTGAGGTCGGGTAGTATCGAGAGGTCAAAGAAAGGGTAGAAAACCGAAACCAATGGCAATTGCTCCACCGACAAGAGCTAGCTAGCTCTTAAATGGAAGAAGAAGAGATTTGAATATGGCGACAGTACAGTTCCTAAGATTAACCGTAACAAGATATTAATATAATAATTTGATACACATATATTAATTTTGTGAAACGATTTTATAAGGGCACTTTAATAGTAACTAAAACTGCGGCTAAAATTCTTTACAGCGATGACACGTCACCCCACGGTTGAGCCCATTAGCGGCAGCAGTAATGTGATGTGTGTGCAACGCAGCCATTGTTAGCGCGGGTTCACAAAGAGATGACGTCACGCGCCGCCACGCATCCTGTCACCTGAACAGTAAGGGCGGTTTCAGATTAGCGTATTTTTCTGCGCGTATACGGTCGTTTTAGCATACGCGCTTACACGGGCGCTACAATACGCGCCTCAAAAAACCAGACTCACGTAAACGGGCGTGTTCGCTCGAAATGGTAGTGACGTCTTGTCAATGTCAACATGGATTTTGACGGCTCGTGGTTATACGAGCTTAGAAGCGCGTCAACGCTCGTACGAGTTGCGCGTGTGCCAAAAGGCGCGCCTATACGCGCCTACATGCGCTTCCAAAAACGAGCTTATACGCGCGTATAAAACGCTAATCTGAAACCGCACTTATGTGATGTGTGTGCAACGCAGCCATTGTTAGCGCGTGTTCACAAAGAGATGACGTCATGTGTCGCCGTGCAGCCTGTCACCTGAACAGTTATGTAATGTGTGTGCGACGCAGCCATTGTTAGCGCGTGTTCACAAAGAGATGACGTCACGCGCCACCGCGCAGCCTGTCACCTGAACAGTTATGTGATGTGTGTGCGACACAGCCATTGTTAGTGCGTGTTCACAAAGAGATGACGTCTGGAAGGCCTCCCCAAAGTGATTTTAAACCCAAGGACATAGTTTACATGTATACGCGGTCATCAAACTATCGTCGCTCTTCAGCTTTGCAAGATCACCGAAGATTTACACCAACTTCATCGAAATTCAAGCCAGCACGAAGAAGGTAGAAAGAACTTTCATCTATTGTACCGTGTTCCTATACCTTTATCCTTCTTATATCGCATTGTACATATTTCTAACCATCCCGCGAACCCACAATTTCATCATTCCAAAATATACTCCACTTTAATTTCATTCGCAAATTCACAATTTACAAATTCCCATATTACGGCCTAGCTATTTTCTCATACACTACTTGAGGATTATTTTTTTTGACACATAGAGTTCCTAAATCACTGTCTTACCCGCTTTCTGACTTTTGGAGCAGAAAGTGGTGGTCTGTGTGCCTCGCCCCGACAGGCGCTTGGGATCTACCTACTATTATCACTGCGGTGTCCCTCTACGTCTTTTAATGACGTGCCTGACGGCGTGTAAAAAACATGTTCATTTTATTATTTGGTGCCTACTAAAAGTGTGTTTGATAATTGAATGTTTATTCGGCAACTTTTTTATATTAAGTATGAACCAATGCCGTTTTAAATAGCTCTACTAAGCTCTTAAAATCTTTTATTAATAAGCTCAAGGCTATCGTCGACGTTATGATACGACAAAGTACCAACGTCATAATCAGTCGTTTGGCGGGAAAGCGAATATTCCGTTAATTCAGATTAGACTAGAAAACTGTTGCCGGACTCTTACGTGGCGTCCTACGTGAGCGGTCTGGATACGAACGCGATGCGGCACGGCGCGGAAACAACAAACAGTTGATACCCATTGACGTGTCCTACGTGACCAAATGCACGTGACGTGCGATGCGGCGCGGCACGAGTTGACACGAGCGCGATTAGTTGGTTTAATATTTTCGCGCGAACGCGAACGGGACGCGGTGCGGTGACACATGTTACATGCCATGTCTTTGTTCTTTTACAAATAAATATTGTAATATCGGAATTAAATTTTAAATAACGCCATACATAATTAGTTACATTTCACTGTCGTATATAATTCTTGAGTATCTGATACATAAGATATGAATTTTCCAATAAATGAGCTGTCATATCCATGTCAAATTGTTAATGTCAATGTAAAATAAAACGATTCGCGCGCACGTAGGACAGTGCCGCCGCGTCAAACCGCACCACATAGAAACCGCATCGAACCAATCCGCAATCGCGTTCGCGGTGAACCGCTCACGTAGGACGCCGCGTTAGGCGAAAGTCTTGGATGCAATTGCGATAAAGCTACGTCGATGATGATGATTGAATCTAAATAAATTTGTCACCTATTTTCTTTTTTCTATATCTTCACGCCCGTATCACCGAAGGGGTAGGCAGAGGTGTAATATTACACCCACAACCCACCACGACATAGCGGCTAGACACAGTGCTGCTTCTGAGAATTCTAAAAAACCCAGCAACACTTTTGCCCGACACGGGAATTGAACCCGGGACCTCCCAATCAGCAGAAAGTTGTTCAAATATTTTAAGAATAACCTCTTCAAAGTCTTAAGTTAAAATAAATATTTCTTTTTGTTTATAATGTAACGGAACTTGATAAAATAGCTCCTTCAATATTTAAATTGCTTCAATAACTTAAATTATTTTTAAAAATAGTAGCTCCGTGACTGCCTCCGTGTTCCAATGGATAGCGTATGCGTCTGCTGATCGGGCCTAGACTCGATTTCCGGGTCGCGCAAAAGTTTTACTGAACTTTTCCGAATTCTCAGTACCAGCTCGGTGACTGGCAATGTGCCCGTTAATGGCAATAGGCTCGCCCCCTATTACGTGGGACCTAAAATTCATAAGGCGAAATATTACACCTCTGCCTACCCCTTCGGAGATACAGGCTATCTAGTAGCAATCACTTGTACTCGCATTTTCCTAGCGTCAAATGCCGTGTGAAACATACAAGTATTCATGGTGCAATGGTTTTATTTTGATTTATTACACAAGCATGGTTGCCAGCCCAAACATAATACCAAAATATAAAACTAACAAGTCATGCAAATCGTTACATGTTTCATGAATACCACCAGTGGCAGCGACAAAACAAACTGCATATTGAACAAAACACATTTAAACAATTTATGCGTGTCTACACCAATATTTACACGTGTCGACTAAGTTCGTTTTTATTAGTCGACACGTGTAAATATCGGCCGCGACCGGCTTGCCCATACACTTTTGTCTCACATATTTTATTTTATTTTTCTTTCTTCGCTCATTCGCTCCACGTGTCCTAAAATACATTCACATTATATGTGAGAAACAAGTCCTCGTAATTACTAAAGTAACAGAACTAGTTGCGGTACACCCCGCTAGCGTGGCCTATAATGTATTTAAATAATTTAGTGTGTGCTCGTGAGGAATTTAAACGGTTTGTGTGAAACTGTGAACGAACTCATACTGAAGGAGCACAATGAAAGCAATCACTGGTATGTACGGCGTTGCCTCTACGTCTGAAACGTGGGGAACTTATGAGGAATTGCCGGTTTATGCTCTGCATGCCGAAATGAAAGTAAATTTATTCTTGGTATACCATACTGTATGTATAAATAAGACGTACTGTAATTCCGTGAAATGGAGATCAGCTTGTGGGAGGTGTGCTTTGCTGAATTGCACAAAATATCCCACAGAAAACTGAAATAAACTATACGTCTAACTAAAAATAGAAGCATGATACTGGCAAAAGTTCAAGAAACTTTAATAAAAAACTACATTTACGTCGCACTAAAGAGCATCATTGTCACGTTAATGTTACGAGAATAGTTGTGGCTACTCAACAGCAGAATGTTATCGCTTGCACGCGCCGTTTGTTGCACTCTGCTACGTCAGCTACGAGCGCAGCTACGCGCTTTGACCTTCGGCCAACACGCTTCGAGCTATAGGCTACGATTCGACACGTGCCACCCTTCAATGCCCCTCACTCATTCCTCGCCCGCTGTCAAACACAATTCCAATCAAATCGATAAAGAAAAATAAAATACAGACAAAGGTCTGTTCAAAGTCATCATTCATGGAATATTTACGTAAAATAAGAATTTAATATTAGATCAGGAATAATAAATAAAACCCTTGTAAAGAAGTACCGCTGAAATATTATTATTTACATTGGCACAGACGCTGTGACGTCGACTGGCCGCTCCCCCCTTCTTCTCTGTACCGTGCGGCGGTACACTTCACCTCATTGCACAAATGTGACATTATTGTCAGCGCTGTTACCTTGAAAACATCGTGGTTACAAATGAAAATCAGGTAATGTCAGGCGAACACCCGAACAGAATTTCATATATTTTACAATTCAATGAACATATCGAGTGTTCAAATAAATTACACCGTGTTTGTAAGATATTATTATTATTTTTTTAAATATCCATACAAAAAGGAACACGAAGAAATGCATAGACATGAAATACTTGGGTGAGGCATCACACAAATTATTTTATAAACTGAAATGAGTTGAAGTATATAAATATATCTATTTTACATAAGCCTTTTGTAAGTGCGTCCAACAGGCAAATTTTCAAGACGTAGCTACTGCTGAGAAGAACTGGAAACAAACCCAACAGAAATCCTTTTTTTTTTGCCTATAAGCAAGATAGTCCAGACTTCCACAGCCTAAAAATATTATTTAAAGCACTCAGGCACCACACAGAGAACTAGTTACTTTGAATTCTTATAGACTATCAACACTTCTTTGTACCTGACACTGTCATGAATAGGTATGGTTTTCTTTTATCATAATATGCAAACTGTAGTACCTAACACTTAGTGTTAGTATACAAAAGGTATCAGGGGTAAATGAGTCCATTCCTTACAGAGCGAACACTTCGCGGATCACATTTAAGCACTAATGAATGTAGTACATTATGTGAATAAGTTACTCTCCACACTGCTGGAAGAACTATGTTACCTACGAACGAAATAAATTATATCAACACTAAGTTTTTAACCCTGCGAGATCGAATCAGAAATGAGGAGATCCGCAGTAGAACCAAAGTCGCCGACATAGCTCTCCGGATAGCCAAGCTGAAGTGGCAGTGGGCAGGGCACATAGCTCGAAGAACCGATGGCCGTTGGGGCAAAAAGGTTCTGGAGTGGCGGCCACGTACCGGACGACGCAGCAGAGGTAGGCCCTCCGCAAGGTGGACCGACGACCTCGTCAAGATCGCGGGAGGCGGTTGGATGCGGGCGGCTCAAGACCGGTCTTTGTGGAGAACCTTGGGGGAGGCCTATGTCCAGCAGTGGACGTCGTTTGGCTGATATGATGAAGTTTTTAACTCGCAGAAAAGTGGTGTACATTGTGATATTCTAATCCCAAAAGAGATGAGCTCGTTATTAAATTGTTTATAACTTTGAACTAACTATCTACTACTGACTTCAGTAATCTACGCGGCAACTAACAAGCCTTTTCCTGCAATTAATAATAAATTATTGGCAAATATCGCACATGAGCATGAGCTTTTAGCGATAATGCCGCCATTTGTACATGCTGTAGTATAAGCCAATTCACAAAATGTGTACTGTTCAATATTATTTGGTGTACAATAAAGATTATATCTATCTATCTATCTATCTATGTGTGGCAGCATATGAAGATGAATAATCTGTGCATTATGTAAATCTCAAGAAGTGTGCAGTGCTAACCGTAATCCATTACGCTATCCATGGAGATGATAGATTAATTGTGAAATATTTTTAACCAAGCAATTAATGTTGCATTTACAACTTAGCATAATCTGTTAATCTCAAAAAAACTAACACTAAAAAGAAGCAATATTTTGTTATGATGTCAACCCCTATCGAGCGACTTTATCAAAACTTTATGTACAAAAAATACATCAAAATATGTACAACGGCGGACTACAAAATATCAACGTTACGTTTATAAAAATGGTTATGCCGATTTATAAACGTCAAAATAGATATATTTAACAAATATATAAATAAATAATACGACACTTGTATCCCCTGTGCTTTTTGACGTGCATGAAATCAATTATTACGTGTACTTAATATGATATTCTCTTTTTCAAAGAATTTGTCAATATGTATTTAACGTGTATAGTTGTATACTTAATTTATTTTTTTATTTATTTATTTATAGACTCACGCCTATATTCCCGAAGGGGTAAGCAGAGGTGTAATATTACACCTCTGTATACTTAATGTTAACATAAAATAAAACTTTTCGGTCTAGGGTTTTAAATAGACTGCCCCGCAGAATATTGCAGTTTCGAACCCTGTATTCTAATTAAGCTCTCAATCAACACATAGAACAATGAAATCAAACGTTCAATAATCTAAACATCTATATTAGAAAAAACGATGTTGAGTTTTTTGCCCGTTTGTTTGAGCAGTAGCTTTGTCCTGAAAGTGCCTTTTAAATTCACTTAAAAAGGTATGGTATACCTACTTAATGTCATTTCAGCTTATAAAATAATTTGTGTGAGACTTAACCCAAGCAAGTGCATGTCTAGACGTTTCTTCGAGTTCGTTGTTGTATGGAAATAATTTTGAAAGTAAAACATGTTTCATACGCAGCGTAATTTAATTTCACACTCATTATGTTCATTGAATTGGAAAATGTATGCAATTCTGTTCGGGTGTTCGCCTGACATGACCTAATTTTCTATTTTCCATTGCAACCACAATGTACCTTTTCAAGGAAACTTGCTGACAATAATGTCACATTAATATAATGAGGTGAAGCATGCGGCCGCACATGTTCTCGATGCTTACTGCTTTACAAATTAAGTTTTAAATTTGACATATCATGTATTTTATATTCAATCAACAAAACACAGTACAACCCGACTCGTAACAACCATTTATTTTGTAGATCAAGTGTTGTCTCGCGTGTTGAACCCATGACACCCAGCGCAGTTACTAGAAATATTTCGAAAGCTAGGAACCCAGCAACTATATAAACTTGTATTTCCTTATTTTGGCCACAACACAGAGCCACTTTATTAGAAGTGAACGTATTTAAGTCAATGAACCTAATTTCACAAATCACTAACTTATGTCACCGGTTTACTGAGCAATATGAGCAACGTGCCCGCTTGCAAAGCAATGTCCTTAAGCGAGCGCTCCACTTAAAATTATGGCTAAAACAAACAAACAGAGTATGGACAAAATTTAGCCTATGTATCCAGCAAAGATGTGGGTAAAAGATACTCATCTTTTACCCGGTGGGTGAAGAAAACTGCAACTAATAATATCAGAGACAATTCTCGTTCAAAATGTAGTTTCGGTCTAATATCAGTGTTCTACTTATGTCATAAATAGTATTCTCTTATCATATGCGACTAGATTCTACATTAAACAAAGTGTCAACGCCGAATACATTTTCCATGTCTGATTAAATACGAGATTTGTCTTTCAGTTTTTCTCTTAGTACCACATGGCGCAAGCGCTGTCACTAGTGGTATAGGTCGGTTCATGAAAGATGACCACTGCGCAGAAATCATTTTTAGGTCCCCGTGGAGGTGGGGGGTGAGGCGCGGGCGGAATGCGTCAAGAACGGAGCCACGCCATTGGTGCGCGCGCTTCGCGTGATAGGACGCTCAGTCGCTATTTGTCAATCGCGGCGTTTACACGCTCCCACTGTTTTCAAGTACAATTGAAAAGAAAAGTATTCGTTGTTTTAGTTATTTGTTTTATATTGTTTTTGTAACTCGTTAAGTTTTCGTTGTTTTTGTTATATGTTTTGACTTTAGTGGATAAATATGCCCCGAGGAAAAGGCAGTGCTCTGAATAGACAGTTGAGAAGGATGGTTTAAATATTTTTCACGGGAGTCTAAAACGCTTGAAGCTTATAAAAAAACGGCAGCGGCGACAAACACATCTGTATCGACAATGCAAAGAATTATAAAATAATGTAAATCTTCGCCTTTTGTGGTGGTTTTTAGAACTCCTGGCAAAAAAGATCACGCAGTAACCCTGTCATAGACGTTGACGACTTTGACAAAGGGGTAATTAAGAGGTGTATACATAACTTTCATATAACTGAAAAAGACTTGCCGACTTTAGAAAAGTTACGAGTGCAATTGAGTGAAGATATCAACTTTAAAGGATCCAAAACAAGTTTGGGTCGAATAATAAAAAAAATGGATTTAAGTGGAAAAGAACAGAAAAAAAAACGAAAAATTTTAATAGAATCATCCGCTATTCGGTTGTGACGAATCAATTCCCTGCAAAAATTCAAAGTATATCGAAGACACAATAGACCGATCATTTATACTAACGAATCATACGTCCATGCCACACATGCTAAACCCATGGGCTGGGCTGACAGTTCTACAGCAGGTCTAAAAAAGCCTATCTCAAAGACCAACGAGTCGTGATCGTTCATGCCGGGTCAGAGGCTGGATTTGTGCCCAATGCATTATTAACTTTCAAGTCGGGCACATAATCCGGAGATTATCATGACGATATGAACTTTGAAAATGACCAACAATGGATTCGAACTCAATTAATACCCAATCTCCCACCGAACTCCGTTGTTGTGGTAGACAACGCCTCATACTACAACAAACAATATGATATGGCCCCGACATCTAATTCGCGTAAATCAGATATGCAAGCGTGGCTTACCAAAAATGGAATTAGCTTTGATCCCAATATGTTTAAAACTCAATTGTACGACTTAATAATAAAGAACAAAGATCGTTTTAAGAAATTCTCAATTGACCAAATTTTTATGGAACTTGGTCACGATATTCCCCGTCTCGCACCATATCATCCAGATTTAAACCCCATAGACATCGCTTGGGTCTCTATAAAAGGTTACGTGAGTAGCAAAAACGTAAAGTGGAATATTTGCTGCGTTGTAGATTAGATTAAAGAAAAAGTGAATCTGATGGGACCAGAGGAATGGAGAAAGTTAACTGACAAAGTAAAATCAATTGAAGAAAGTTATATACAACGTGACCACGTCGTGGATGAGCTTATGGATGAATTAATTACTCGTGTGGGAGAATCTGATGAGAGCGAAGATCTGACTGATGTGGATTTTTCTGAATCAACGGAAAATGAAGAATTTAATACGGAACCCGGCCCAAGTTCCTCACGGGCTACGATTCCCTCAAGTTCCATGATAGTGGGAATTATGGAACTTGATAGCGACGTTGTTTCCCAAATTTTCATTTGGCAAAAAAACATTTGGCAAAACCATCTTTTCGCAATTTATAGTTAGCAAAACTATTTTAAGCAATTTATTGTTTAGCAAAAAAGCAAAAAAAAAGATATACAAATCAATTCTGGCGCTTCGCCGGCCGCTATAGCGGCACACTCGCTTCGCTTGGTCAGCTCGCGCTCTGTTGGGATCACAGTTCTAACCTAACCTAACCCACTTTTCTAGCAGTTCTAATCTAGCCTACGTAACTTATATGAAATTAATGTATTTTACTTTATTTATAATTAATTACTAGAGGACGCCAGCAGCTACGCCTGCATTTTTTTTAATCTACCCGTGTTGGCTGATCCCGTGAGTATTTCGGGAAATCCCTTGTTAGTGCACCCCTACGGTCCCCAAGGAACATACATGCCAAATTACAGCTTCCTGCGCCCAATAGTTTCAGCTGTAGCGTGTCTGTCAGTCAGTCAGTTACGCAAGGATTTTATATATTAAGAAGATTAATGAGATATGCTTTTTTAATTCAGGCAAGTTCAAGCCCAGGGTTATGCAAAAAAGTACGCAGCCGATCCAATTTTCAATAAGCAAGTGAAATGTTTGTTAGCACTCAGCTGTTTACTTGAAGAAGAAATCCCTGAATATTTTCATAAGCTCTTAAATTATATAGAAGATCCGGATTGGCAAGGTTTGGCTCTGTGGTTTGATATAAACTACATCAACGGCACATGTAGCACGCAACCAAACTTTGCACCAAACTATTGGAGTTGCTATAAGGTGAACCAAATGAACATACCCAGAACTTCAAATTCAGGCCAAGCTTGGCACCACAAAATAAATGTCATATTTGATAAGTACCATCCGGGTGTGTATAGCTTAATCAACACATTGATCAAAGAGACTATAGCAAATACGGGTTATATAGAAGCAATACTATTAGGCGCACCACCAAAAACAAAGAAAAAGAAGTATTTAGATAAAGATGAAAGAATAAACACGATTTTGCGACACAAAGCTGAATATTCCGAGGTTAAATTACTGATGTGTATAGCAAGTAATTTAAAATTTTAAGATTAAAATTTACTTATCCCCAGTTATCCCGGGCACACACCTATGACTTTTCGAAGTTATGTGTGTATTAAAATAAAAATATTAATTATCGCTCGCTTAAAAATGTGCCCGGTAGATGGCAATAGGCTCGCCCCCTATTACATTGGGACCGAAACATATCTGGCGAAGTGTGGGTGTGTAATACACCTCTGCCTACCCCTTCGGGGATAAAAGGCGTGAAGATATGTTATGTTATGTTAAAATTTACTTACTTCTTTATTCTGATGGTGTGAAGTTACAATTTGATAGGTAATAATTATAATAATAATGATGATTTACATCAGACTTTAATATGGATTTTTTTTTTAAATAAAGCATTTGCTTGCCTTTTGGAATATTTTATTTTAAATTAAGCATTTGCTTAAAGTATATTTGACTAAATAAAATTTGAGCAAGTAAAAATTTGCCAAATGATTATTTGACCAATTGAATAAAATGCGAAATGTAAATTTGCTAAGCATTCTTTTGGGAAATGAAACTATGCGATAATTTTTTTGGGAAGTGAAATTTGACGAAACATTATTTTGCCAAACGGCAGGATGCATACATCATACATACATAGACTCACGCCTGTTTCCCCGAAGGGGTAGGCAGAGGCATATTAAACGCCCACTTTTCGCCAGTGTATTGATCCCACATAATAGGTGGCGAGCCTATTGCCGCTTTTCGGAATATTTTGTTTGCCAGAGCCTCGTCCGTTGATCGGCAGGTGCACCACTTGCAGGTGAGGTTGGCTTGGGACCTTAAGTTCTTGGTGGGACCTACTACTACACCCTGCAGGATGCTGTTTTATTTAATATATATAATATTTCTATATACATATATATAATATTTTTAGTTCAATTTATTTTAATAAAGATTTTAAATTACTTACGTTTCATTTATTTCATAACCACCAATTACAATATTATTAGGTACCTACATATATTATTTTACTAACAATAACATATTATTTTGGCTTAAGTATTTTCTTCATGAATGTTCATTTGCGCGACGGCCGCCATTTGTGGTCAATTTTCGTGGACCGACCTATACACAAAGCTCAGCTGCCGTGCACATGTCTCTTAAACGCATAGCCGTAGAGTGTTACATATTGGGACATAATTATCATGTATTGTTTGCTTTTTCTGGACGTACGTTTAGCACATATTCAGATGTGCACACGCGGCCCGGCCGGGTCGACTGGCTAAATAAAGCTCAGGTATATGTAACGTATATAGTTTAGACATTATTCTACTTTTACGTTTTATTTTTGACTTTGCCTCGGACTTTACTTAAGTGATTTCTGTGATACAATAATAGATCGTTTTAGTTGCTAATGAGATTATGAGTACGTTTTTTTAATGCTTCCATTTAAAATCTATAACATTTCGCTTTGATAAATGTCTCAACATTGTAAACCAACCTAGAAAACAATTCAATAACTTTACAGATTACAACAATTTTCATGAAATTTTGTATGCTAAATATTTCGGGGACGATAAATCTATTTAGCTTGAATCATTTTTAGTAAACACGATTTACCAAAATAAAAGTCCCAAACATCCCCTTAAGGTGAGTATAGACTACTACATTTACTTGTAACAGATCAACGAGCTGCTCTGTGATATGTTCTAGTGTATCATCCTTTTACGAACTAAACGTCGAGCACGCTCGCCTCTTTGTTATGTTGTTCGAAAGAGTATTGTACAAACCTATGAGCATATTGGTGTAACATTTCGTCGAGCCTTTGCACGAGTGCGGGCGATGCGCGGACGCGGGGTGACGCGGAGGAAGAGGGACGAACGACGCACGCGGTCCGCGCGGCCGTTAGTTGTTCAAGTTCACACGGTGATTTTACACGTGCATTGAATTAGCTCGTTATTTAAACTTATTATCTATTTTCTATTGAACTATGTCGTGGGATAGGGAAAAACCTTTATTGTTTATTGAAATATACAGGAATCATGTCATTTTATGGGATCCTAATCATGCTCAACATTACAATAAAATATTAAAAAACGACGCGTGGCAAGATATTGCTACCGAAATGGAGAGCTCGGTTAAGGTTTCGAAATACGTCACCGTTTTTAGGGGTTGCGAGTGATTGAGGGGGTAGGGGGGGAGGTCTTGGAACCACCCGTCACCATTTTTACTTGCCGGAAATACTTGGGTTCCTCTGGAAAAAAAATCTCCAAACATCGGTGAGTATGGCACTGCCAACTTCCACATTCTTCACACTAGTTTAATAAACTACGGTTGACGGAGCCCTGCTTCGCAGGGCTCCTATTTTCGGATTAAGGTCAAAAGAGAACCTCACATAACCTATTTAGTTTCTTATTACAGTCGCACCTAACCCTAGGTACTCGAAAGCAATGACGCACAAATTTGACATTAGCTGTCAATATAATTCATACAAGATGGCGGTTGCGTTTCATTTCACGTTTTTCACATAAAACCTAAATATCGCTTTTATTGATTCCACTAGTTTAATAAAGTGAGGGAGCTTGACGGAGCCCTGCGAAGCAGGGCTCCGTCAAGCTCCGTCTCAAACTCCGTCGTCTCCGTCCGTCTCCGTCGTATTTTTGGGTTAAGGGTCAAAAGCGAACCTAACCTGACCCTGGCTACGTACAATGGACGCACTCTACGGCTGGACCAAAACATCATCGAACTCGAAGTAGAACTAGGTCGTATAAACTGGCATTTATTTGGGGTTGTCTGAAGTCCGAAGACAGGGGCAGGACACGATAACCCTTGAGTCAGGCAACCTGTTCTACTTTCGAGAAGGCAATCAGCCCTCTCAGGGCGGTGTCGGTTTCCTCGTTGACAAATCTCTCGCTAACAACGTTGTAGAAATCAGCAGTGTGTCGACCCGGGTAGCGTACCTAATATTAAGGATCACCAACATGGTACTTCCTGAAGGTGGTACAGATATATGCTCCAACCTTAACATACTGCGATGACATAGTCGAAGTCATGTATGAGGATATTACTAAAGCTCTACATCATACCACCAAGACACACTGTAGTGTATCTTGGTGGTATTAAAATCCCCCATAACAACGCTGTACGTTGTTATGGGGGATTTTAATGCCAAACTGGGAGTACAAGAACGCGGCGAAACGAAAATCGGATCCTATGACGTGGGGCGCCAAAATCACAGGGTGCTGGTCAAGTTTCTAGAGTCACAGGGGCTCTTCTTAATGAACTCCTTCTTCAAGAAGAAGCCTCATAGATAGGGGACATGGCGAAGCCCCGCCACTGTGACAAGGAACGAGGTAGACTTCATCATGTCTGATCGGAAGTATTTATTTAGAGACGTCTCAGTTATCAACAGGTTTAATACCGGT
Source organism: Euclidia mi (assembly GCA_944739405.2). NCBI lineage: Eukaryota > Metazoa > Arthropoda > Insecta > Lepidoptera > Erebidae > Euclidia > Euclidia mi. Next base: position 24,651,564 of record OX123197.2, read on the forward strand.
AGCGATCACCGACTTGTCCGAGGCACTCTAAATATAGACTTCAGAGCTAAGAGGCATCGCATGATGACATAACTACTCTACTCTTATACCTACTACGCCTCAGCTAGCAGTAGGATCCGAAAAGTTTTCAACTGGAACTTCAAAACCATTTCGGACTACTGGAAACCCAAGGAACTGTTGACGAGAAAACCAAAACTGTGGTCAAAATGCTACAGGATGTGTCTCGAAGGGTGTTTCCCGGTAAAAGCGTTAACAAGCAAAGTAAACTCTCGCTCGAGACTCTCGAACTTATGAGGAAAAGAAGGGGAATGTCATATACGCAGACGTTTTCGACGGATGGAAGAAACCTAAACCGGAAGATCCGGAAGCTGGTGCGACGTGACCTCCAACATTTCAATACCCGCGCCATTACGGCTGCGATTGAACAGAATCGAGGCACCAAAGTCTTCGCTCGCCAGTTTGGTAGAACTCATTTGTCGAAACTCAATATTGCGAATGGCAAAACCCTAACCTTAAAGTTCGAGATTCTCGCCGAAATTGAGAGTTTCTACAAAGACTTGTACACATCACGGATGTCTAAACCCACGAGACCCAGCGATGATGGCCACAGAGCCCAACTCACGCGCCATTACATGGAGGACATCCCTGATGTCAACCAGGGGGAGGTAAGAGTGGCTCTCGAGCAGCTTAAGAACAACAAGTCTCCAGGGGATGACGGAATCACCACAGAGCTCTTAAAAGCAGGTGGGACAGCAGTTCTGAAAGAGCTAGCGAGCCTCTTTAATTCCGTTGTCCACCAAGGCCTAACACCTCAGGCGTGGAGTGGGAGTGCGGTGATTCTGTTTTTCATAAAAGGTGACAAAACCTTGCTGAAAAACTATAGACCCATTGCACTCCCGAGCCACGTCTACAAATTGTTGTCGAGAGTCCTAACAAACCGCCTCGCCAGAAAGCTCGACGATTTCCAGCCACCGGAACAAGCCGGGTTTCGAAAAGGCTACAGCACCGTAGACCACATCCATGCTGTTCGGCAAATTGTACAGAAGACCAACGAGTACAATCAGCCACTGTGTATGGCTTTCGAGGTCGACGAGAAAGCCTTCGACTCCATCGAAACCTGGGCGGTTCTGGATGCTCTGCAGCGGTGTCGCTTCGATTGGCGCTACATCGAGGTATTGAGATGTTTGTATGACACAGCCACTGTGACCGTTCAGCTCCAGGACAGTAAAACCAGCCCCATCGAGTTGCGAAGAGGGGTGATGCAGGGGGATGTTCCAAGCTCTTCACCAACGCACTCGAAAACGTCTTTAAGACGCTGGACTGGACTGGACATGGCATAAACATTAATGGCGAGTACATATCCCACCTTCGGTTTGCCGACGATATCGTCATCGTGGCAGAGAGCCTGGAAAAGCCGAGCGAGATGCTGCACAGCCTAAATGTAAGGTAGGGCGACCGGCTAGGTGACCGACGACCTGAAAAGGGTGGCGGGACAGACTGGATGCGGAAGGCTGAGGACCGTGTACTGTGACGCGTGTTGGGAGAGGCCTATGTCCAGCAGTGGACTGCGAGAGGCTGATTGATTGATGGACACAAGCAACACCACAGGAGTCACAAGTGCGTTGCCGCCCCTTGGGGTTGGAAAAAGGGATAGGATGAGGAGTGGGATGAGGGAGAAGGAATAGGGGATAGGGCCCCCGGCACTCTCATTCACCGAACGAAACGCAACAGTTTAGGCACTGTTACTTTACGTCGATTTTCTGTGAGAGGGTAGTACTACCCCGGTAAAGCCGGCCCATTCATGCTGAAATCAGCAAAGCTGTACTAACGTTAAATAGTTAGTTAGTTGCGAGTGGCCTGGAGTCGGCCCGCCCTGTCTCCATTTTTACTTTTATATTTCCAGCCACCGCCTTTGTTTTAGTCTGCTTTGTTAAGATTTTGTTCTTTTCTTGTTGTTCTTGTAATTTTTCGTGATGCAATTATATTGTTGTAAGTAATTAAAACATGTTGGGACAATGACGTGTGGATAAAGACGAAAAAAATTTGTATATATTCTTTCAACGGGCATTTGCTTCCTTGTTGTTTCAATCTATTACTGAGATTAAATAATTCTTTATACGATACTTAAATCTGGACTAAAACTTGGCCAACATAATATACAGGTACACGTGAAATTAATGAAATAAACAATATTTATAAGAAAAATAACAAAGTTCATTGCATTTTGTTACTTTTTTCATTGATTGAATTCATTGAATTCCCAAAAACTTTGTTACTTTATATAACAAATCAAAATAAAATGTTACTAAAATGCTATCACTTAAAAATAAAATAAATAATTGAAAAAGTAAAACTGAGTAAAAAATATTGTTTAATAATAATTATCGACATTGAAACTGTGTTTTGAATTCACTCACAATACGTAACATTTTGCCACACTTAATGTCAAATTAGTCTATATCTACACTAATATTATAAAGAGGAAAAATTTGTACTTTTGTTTGTAATGGATAAACTCAAAAACTACTGGACCGATTTTAAAAATTCTTTCACCATTAGAAAGCTACATTATCTGCGAGTAACATAGGCTATATTTTATTTTAGAAAAAAAGGGGTCCGTCAGGACGCGGATGAAACCGCGGGAAACGGCTAGTTGATTATATAGATCATACCCCGAGAACATAGACTTTTTGGAAACAAAGAATTTCTACTACGTAACTTAGCGACAGTTCTATCAAAAATAAATAATGTCAAATCCAATGAGCGCAACAGTACATATATATGTGTCTTTGGAAAGTAATACTTCAATTGACCGTGCGTTCATCGATATATACGATGTCAATAGTGTTTTGTGGTACTGGAACACGTCAGACGCCTGGAACGTCAACATTTTGCATTAATCCATTGTAATGTTACATTATTTGGCATAGCGGACATTTATCAGAGGATAAAAATATGTTTAGATGTCAAGAAGAGGTTAGTTTAAAGTTAAATGCAATTTAATGGTGTCGCAACGCTCATCCTGTGGCTGGCATATCGAAAGAGCGGGTGCAGAATTGCAAATGGCAAACTATTTGTCGCACAGAAGACTATTTATTTACACCTAATAAAAATAAATAACGTCTTCTGACGAAGGTTACCCCAAATTTTATTTTACCCTAACTATTTAATGGATTTTGTTTAAGTTCATTCTGACTTTTCCATTTATGCACAACGTAAAATCTCCATATCTTGAAATTTAGTATATTCATTATATCATATATCATTGACACGAACACAAAATGAAATATGTATATTCTTGTTAAAACTTAAAATTTTTCGACACGACAGGAAGTGATAAATCTTCTTTCTCTTAGCGTTATCCCAGTTTCAATCTGGGGTCCGCTTACTAGTCTAACCGGATTTGGCTGAATATTAGCTTTTCCGCAGAGCGACTGCCTGTCTGACCTCCGCAACCCTAAGGGATAGCGATATTCCATGGTTTAGACTAGTGTCAGTTTATTTAGAAGGTACTGACACCCTGTAACGACTGTCAACGATCTTCATGACAACCGGGACCGACGGCCTAACGTGCTCTCCGAGGCACGGGACAAGCGATAATTAACAATTCAATACGCACATAACTCCTAAAAGTCATTGGTGCGCGCCGTGGATTCGAACCCGATACCCTCTGCATGGCAGTCTGTTGGTATACCCACTCGGCCATCGCTAACAGGAAGTGATAAATAATAAAATATAAATTCGAATACATAGAAGCATAATAGAGCATAGGAAAAAAACGGCTGTTCAAAAAGTATATAACTTCACTAAAGCATAAAATCTCAAACACAACTGTTTGATACAAAGGTTGTGAAACTCTGAATGTGTGTTTACAAAAAGTTTATCATCTCGTGGCACCAACTATAGACTAATTTGACACATTTGCATGGAAGATGACATAAAATGAGACGCTTTAATAAAAACAAAACTTCACTAAACTGCATTTGAAAAAATATAATTACTTACAAGAATTTGCCCTCTGCGCTTAACACATTATCCGGGCCGTTTCCGGGCCGGGCCCCGGCCGGGGCACGGCCGTGGCACGGTCAAATATTCATAGTATTGATTTGTATGAAGTAATTCACGTTAGGCGATACTCACGGCCGGGCCACGGCCGTGAGTATTGTTTCCCGGCCGGAGGGCAGTTGATGATTTAGGCCTAGAATATCCCCGCGAACCGCGTACTGCTGGTATGAAGACATATAACATACGGCCGCAGTGGAACTTTTATAAGGCAGATTATCAGTCTATGTATGCGATGTTAGCCTCCACAGATTGGGGTCCACTGTATGAAATTGACGATTTAGAGGAGATCATAAGTTTCTTTTACACCACTTTCAACTTCATTATAGATGCATGTGTACCAAGGAAGAAGGGGTCGGTTATGGAGAATAGACGTTACTGTTACCCAGAGTGGTATACGAGTGACATAATCAGAGACATAAAAAATAAAGCCAAACTACATAAGAAGTATAAACAAACTAAATTAAGTAATGATTATGAAAAATATTCTAAATCTAGAGCAAATGTAAAAAAAGAGATAGCTACTGCTCATAATCGATATTTAAAAAAAATAGAAAATCAATTTACAAAGGACCCTAAGTCATTTTGGCAGTATATCAGATCGCAGAAAAGTGCTACAAGAAAACAAAACATGACAGAGGACGGCAAGCAACTAACAGATGAAGAATGCTCTACGCGATTCGCAGATCATTTTAAATCTGTATATAACAGCGAAGCACCGAAGTTGGATGCGCAAGCAGCTGCTGGCGCAGGCACTAGTACAAGTAGTGCACGCGTACAACTTGACAGTTTGAGTTTAAAGGAGGTGGCAGAGGCGCTTGCATCCTTAAAACCTAAACGTTCGGCAGGACCAGACGGAATCCCATCATTCCTCTTCAGAGATTGTAGCAGAGTATTGATTGAACCACTTCATTACATTTACAACGTATGTTTAAAAAAGGCAACGTACCCAGCGAGGTGGAAAACTACACGCGTTATACCAATACAGAAAGCAAAAACAGGCCAAGATGTGAGTAATTATAGACCAGTGGCAGTGCTGTCAACACCAGCTAAGGTGTTTGAATCTGCTATCCAACGGAGTGTGTTGGCGCAAGTAACTTCACAGATTTCGGACGCACAGCATGGGTTCCGATCAGGCCGCAGCACTGCTACTAATCTACTTAATTTTATGGGACAAGTGGTACCCGCGGTGGATGCTGGAATACAGGTTGATACAGCATACCTTGATTTTAGGAAAGCATTCGACACCGTCGATAATGACGTTTTATTGCATAGATTCACAGAAATAGGTTTTACTCCTCATCTATTAAATTTTTTTGTAGATTATATGAGAGATAGACAACAATACGTGGATTATAACGGTTATGAATCAGATCCGTATTACACCAGATCAGGTGTGAGTCAAGGCAGCAATTTGGTGCCGCTGAATTTCATTATAATGATAAATAGTTTGCCGGAAGTCATCAGAAATGGAACATGTTTACTATTTGCAGATGACCTTAAATTGCTGCTTGAGATTAAAGATGAGTCGGATTGTAAACGCATGCAGGATGATATTGACATGATAGTTGAGTGGAGTAAGGTAAATAAACTGAATTTCAACGTGTCTAAGTGTACGGTAATGAGTTTTACGCGGGCTAGAAAATCAATACAATACGAATACAAGATGGACACGGAGCCTATACAACGAGCCACACAAGTTCGCGACTTAGGGGTTTATCTTACACCGGAACTGACATTTCGCGAACATGTCACAAATATATGTAAAAGGGCGTACAGAAATTTAGGCTTTGTACTAAGACAGTCACGAGGGTTTACGAACATCACAGCTGTTAAAGTACTATATGATGCTCTAGTTAGGAGTCACCTAGAATATAGTGCAATAATATGGGGTCCACATGAGGCGAAATATATGATGATGTTGGAACGGGTGCAGAACAAATTCATCCGGCACCTTTATCACAGACTATATGGTGTATACCCTTTCTATCCCTTAATGTACCCAACTTTATTTGTCTTAGGTATGGTAGGGTACAATGAATTAAGAGTACGACGAGAGTTCGCACTAGTATATTATTTAATAAGGCTACTACGAGGCATAAAGGCGAATCCGGGGGTGCTGGGCAGAATATACTTAGCGGTACCGGATCGTTATGTGTGGCGGCGACGGCGCCCACCTCTGCTCGCAGTGCCAATAGCCAGAACCAATTTGCTGGCTAAAGCTCCCCTAACGCGTGCTATAAAGACTATAAATAATGTACACGATAAAGTTGATATATTTGCTGCGTCAAAGAGTGAACTCGCAACGTGTATATTATTTGTAACATCATATACATAATTATAGTATGTTATTAGTATTATTTGTAAGATATATTTTGATGTGTAATTTGTTTTTTCTAGTTGTTTAAGTCTGTTGTGTCTTTTAATCACTACACCACTATTGTATTAGGAGATTCACCTGTAAAAATAGTAGGTTATATAGTGAAATAAATAAATAAATAAATAAACACACGGAGCTATAATTATAAATGAATATTAATCATAGGTATATTATGGTTTATTTTTTTTAGTAATGGCGAGTGACCACGCACGCAGCTATAACTTATATTTTTACTACGTCACCAAAGTATGTCGACAGATATCGGACAATAGATATATTTTGGTATAACACGATACATGTTCGTATAGCAAGACATATTAACGCATATTTTGATATATTTTTAGAACACAGGTGTTATTTTTCATCTGTTATTTGTGTGCACGTTGAACACAGTAATATCCTCTGCACCTGCGACTCAGCCTTGACGCCCCCTTGTAGTAAAGGTACTCTGTGCGCCCTCTGCCTGTTTCCCTTGATTTTAACACCATAGTCATTAGTCAGGCATGTTACCAGATAGCTACACGGTAATAACTGTATATGCACGGAATTTTTATTTATTTTTGACCAAAACACGGTCTACGGTAATGATCTCTTACCGTGTTATTTACAACGGTCATCGTCCTAGGGTTTTTCCTGTTGCATCCAAGATTTAGAGCCCGGGGTCCGCTTACTAGTATAACCAGCTAGGCGATTCAGAATCCTTCGATATCTCATTCGACATTCGATTCCGTTAATTGTCAAACGAGGAACCTCCTTTTCTGCCAAAAATATCGCATTGCCTATTAATTTTATGCTTTCACTGGCTATATTACTATAATAAAACTGTAGAGGTGAAAAACATTAAAGATATTTTGACCAAAATTAGCTAAACAATCTAGGAAAATGCTAAAAAGCAAAACTTGATATTTTTTAGAATTTATGTCTGTCTGTCTGTCCGACGTCTTTCCGTCTTCCGTTTAGGTGTATACCCCATCTTCTTTTGGTACTTTCGGTTCGTTTTTCCAATGCTTGGTCTTCAATGGCAATGGCGATAGCTGCCAACTCAATTTGTTGGAATTGCATTTTAATTAGTAATAAATACAAACTATCACCTCGTGTGACGCTATCAACAAGTACCGACAGGCACGGCCGTGCAATGAATGCTCGGAAACAGCCCGGTGTAGCATGAATGCCTAGCACGGCCGGAGCACGGTGGATCCGACACAGCTCGGCCTCGACCCGGCCCCGGCCCGGTGTAACGTGAATCATCGAGCATTGATTGCACGGCCGTGTCTGTCTGTTCAAGTAGGGATTGTGACAGACGAAAGAGAAACAATACCCACCGACATTACGACGCCGTGGCCCGGCCGTGGTACGGCCGTGGCACGGCCGGACCGCGGCGTAACGTGAATTACTTCATACAAATCAATACAATGATTATCAGGCCGTGCCTTGGCCGTGCCCCGGACCCCCGGCCGGCCCGGACACGGCACGGTGTAACGTGAATCATGCTAACTGTGTCGCGGCCGTGGCCCGGTGTAACCATGGTGTAACGAGAATCATCCTTAACTTCTTTTTTCCCGTTCAAATAAATTGGAAAACAAAACAAAATGCGTATATTGTTAGAGAAGTTACAATTAAACGAGACGTATGGCTTATAAAACAAGCCCGATGTCCCATAAAATTCAAATTATTTTAACGGAAATCAATCATAAGCTTATCAAGAACAAGAAGTTTTTCACAAAAACTTAAAATTACGTACCCTTTGAGACCCAGACACGGTTTTTGTAAGAAGTCATAATAATATTCATGAGAATAGCAAGTTAACAGTGCCATTCAATTGTATCGTGATATTGCCTTTTTGAACCACGAACTCATTTGTTGCTATTTTATATTCAAATAAAACAATATCAGTTTTATCTTGCTCGTGCATAATAACGTCGTTCTAAAGCTAAGCTGATATTGCAGCTATACGTTATTTCACCTCTGACGTTTAGCAAAAGTTCAGCTACTTTTAAAATGAGTACATATTTTAAATTGCTTGCTAAGCTGATAACGTTACGAGGCAACATATCTCACTTGAAATATAAAAACGCGAGCTTAAATACGTCACGGTTAGCTTTATAAGTGTGAGATAAGCAACGATGCAGATCGTTACATCTATATGTAGCTACATCTATACTAATATTAGAAAGCTGATGAGTTTGTTTGTTTTGTTGAACGCGCTAATCTCAGGAGCTACTAGTTTGATGTTAATTGTTCCTTTTGTGTTGGTTGGCACATTTATTCAGAAAGACTTTGACATGAAAAGTTCATGACTAAGGTTGTGGCCTTGATATCCTCTGGCAGCCTTTTCATCTTAACCTTCAATAACATAATACTAATAATAACAATTTATATTCTAACTTAAATTGACTAACAACGGCTTAGATCTTAATCCAGGCTCTATAAGCTCCGTGGCCTGGGTATAGACCGCTTAACATTCATGAAACAACAATAAGTAAAGCTATACTGAAATGCCGATTTTTGCCGAGTTTCATGCACAATCTAACACTTTAGGTGAAAATGCAAAGTTTTATAATTCATACGTACTAAACTAAATTATCAAATGTTACTTCAATCAATATTATTTATAAGATATTTGCATTATCATAATTATATATGAACGCCTGATTGACATATAATCGCAGAGCCCATACTACTGAAGCTAGGAACATGAAATTTAAACCGCGGTTTCATTTTATGACTTAGGTACACACGGTGGAAGTATTTTTATAACGCCACCCCAAAGGGGTAAATAAATTTTAGGGCAAGTTAAGCTGAGGCAGCTGCAAGTTAGGTGCTATTTACTTGATTAACATCAAATAAATAATTATATACAGATAAATCGCTCTCCACTGTAGCAAGCGATTAATATAAGTCTAATGAGTTAATTGGTCTAATGTCCAGCCCAGCTTATCTGCCACTAATATGCTATAACCGCGCAAATGATATGACAGCTCTCTATTGGATGATTTAATTGACTTGGCTGTTTTACCACTCTCTTATACAACCTAATATTAAAAGAGGAAGGTAGCTCGTACATACATTGAGTTGTTCAAAGAGTGATTGAGATGATTTAAAATAGAATGGATGAAAAGGTGTAATTCAACATTTGTAAATTACTAGAGGATACCCACAGCTCCGCTCGCTCATTTTATTTTAATTTTATGTTTTATGCTTGATCGCCTGAGAATTTTGAAAAATGCTGCCAAATTACAGCTTTTTTGCGCCCAAATATGTTTGCGCATTAAATTATGTCAGTCAGTCAGTAACACAAACATTTTAAATATACATACTAACAGGTTTTATGCATCCCGTGACATTTTATGGTAAAGAGAGTGGAACAGTCCTCTCCCGCCAACCCTACGTGTTTAATACAGGTTTATCAATAATGTACGTAGTCTTCTTCCTACAACCTTTAGCTGTTACTTAATAATTTGTAACCAACATCCTTACACATAAACGAACTCTACATTATTCACCTCAAAAATACATTCAAGATTTACTTACAGACATAAAAATATATGACGTCACCGCAGTACGTACTACTTTATCTACAGCTATTACTAGAAGGCGTGGATATAAACGTACCCAGTTACTAACATATAATTCCCACCACGAAATCCGAAGACTTCCTAACTAAACGTTCAATAAGTTTGCGAGAGAGGAGAACATAGATTTGGGGCACAGCTCGAAAACTAATATTTCTTTTGGTCGGGCGTGGACGCGGGCACGGCGGTAAATTTAACAAATATCCGGCTCAATGCCTGGAAGCCAGCCGCGCGTGAAATTATATAATACGGTATATGTTTAAGCTTTACGGGGAACGATTTTACGATGCTCTATTTCGAAGAAAGGTGCGACGTGCAACGAGTGTTGCTATCAAAAGTTTAGTATCTCTTTTGTACGGAAGATTGCTTACACACAGCTGAGCAATGCGTCATGCCATCGGGGAACGGCTTTTTATCCAGCATGGTTGGAACATACGTGCGGAATAAAATGGAAAGGTTCGGTTATATTACGACTGTAAAATTTAAATGGTAGTAAGCGTTAATAATTTAAGTTGTATAGTTTTTGATATTAAGTAGGTACCCACAATCATTTGTAAGAAGCACCACATTTACTTAATCTTCTCTTGAGGAGTGTTTTGTTGATACATACATAATGCAGTATAGCATTAAAACTTTTGTGGTCAGTAATGTTTATCACACTATATTTATGATACGTTACGTTGCACTGTGTATGCGATGAATGCGTTTGAAACAGTGTCTAATTATGTAAACCTCAAAATACCTATACGTGGTATTTTCATCCTCCGACAAACATGTTAACGTTCCATGCCAAATATATGGTTCTATTAGTACCCTCGGATAGAGACATAAAATAAGGTCTCCTTTAAATATATTCCAAATCTCTGAAATATCTCAGAGCATTTTGAAATTGCCACAGAAATGTGAAAATCTTCACAATTTTCAGGTAAGTAATATTCAGAATTTATTTTAAGATGAAGATATGTTTATTGCGTGTTGAACTCAACAGTCTACTTGTAAACAATATATACAACACGTAGACGGCAAAATGTTGGCTTTCTAGCTAGTGACCCTGAGTACTTCGTAAAAGGTCAAAGGTTCGCTTCCCAGTCTGCAATAGTCTGTGTCTTTATTTTAAGTAAAATTATATCTGTAATAGGTATATAAGTATGTTTATCTGTTATCTTGATCTCGTAGACATACATTCCAAGCCTGGGGTCATGACGATGAGTAACTTATCTCAATGTATCATACATATTAAAATATGTATGATAAATTGTTATCATGGTTTTTTACTTTCCTTTAATAACGCAAAATGTGAAAAAATATATATTCATAGATTCCTGTTGCTGGCGGTTTCACCTGTTTTTCCTTTAAAGTAGGCTATTTCAATCTACAGCTCTTCAATTGTCTCCATATCAAAAATCACATCAATTTGTTACTCCGTTTGACATGAAAGAAGATCAAACCAATGGACGAACACACTTTTGTAGTTATAATGTAAATTCAAAGTGTCCATATAGCATAAATGCTTAATTTTACTATTTGTTCGGCAAAATAGCTTTTACGATAAACATGCCACTATGAAGCAGCCCGTATAGTGCATGTCGCCGTCGTGATTCAGCGAGCGTTTAAAAAGTTTGCGCTGTCTATGTAATAGATGTGTTTGCAAAGTTCGTGGCGTCAACTCAAACTGCGGGACCCACGGCGATAGGGTTGTCAGCGTTCACATAACATGAAGTAGCTAACTCCTGCATACAAATAGATTATAAAAATTTAAGTTAATCGCAGCTGGAATGAAACCTGATCCCACATAAGTATCAGGATTCCCTGTTAAACGATGCTGATTATTAGACATGCCAAAATAACTCTATCAGTAATTACTTTCAAGCTTTTAAGACCAGAGATTTTTAATATTGCAAAGAAAATGTCAAGTCAAGGTTACTTATGTATATATGCATACTGAGAAATTTTTATCAGATAGATAATATTACAATATAATTTTATGTTACATATTAATTATATTTCTTCATAGGATCGCTATAACTCTGGTCCAGCAAAGACTATCCCGTAAATATTCAGTGCCATCTATAATTATACTTCATAGCTTTTAGAGTCTTCGTACACAAGGCTACGTAAATCTTCGAAGCCAATGATCTGAATCTCTAAACTATTACCCCAATACAAATCAGGATTAGTACAGACATACGTTCTTGACTTTTTATTCTGAGTCACCGACGTTTGTCACGACAAACACTGTCGCGATTTTCGATTTGCCGGGGTAATTATTAACATTGATTTAAGGTAAACTACACACTACCATTATAGTAATTGAGTCAACTCGAATCAATATTATGTGTATGGATTGTGCGCTGGAATATTATCGTTATGTAAATAGGCATCATTATCATGCTGCCTCTCACAGTCCACTGGACATAGGCTTATCCTCACATGTTCGCGTAACAATTACTTTGTGAGTAAGTAGAAGAATTTCGATGCTGCTTGCTGTACCCTGGTACAGTAGTGGCTGCGTGCAGCCAGATGGGTTGATATACGTTTTAATATCTTGTTTTTCGTACCTACCCAGATAGCATTGTATATTTCCTTACCCACTTCGTATGGTACTTAGGGAAGAAAATCATTGTGTCCGCTGGTTGTTTGTAATGTCGACACAAGATTCTATCCAAGGCGGGCTTCATGTTTAAAAACAATTCTGACCATATGCAGGTAGGTATAAACGTTACTATCAAAGATTTACGTAGCCACGTGTACGAAGGGCTTTAGGCTGGAGTAGGTATTATCAGGTAATATACATTTCAGCACCGTTTCGTTATCTGTGTACAAACAACACGAAATTTGATTTACGACGGTAGTTCGCTGACATTTAGATGTATTTATGAGATAGCCGTAATTTAACAACTCATTTCAATGTATTACATGTAAACTGTATGCGTAATATGTTATTATTTAACGTGTGCATTATATTCACGACTTCATATCCCCAGGTAGATTTATAGCACTGTTTTATACATAGATTTAGCCAGCAATGTCTTATATTAGACTTATTTTATTGCTCAGCCACAGAGTAATTGTTTTAATCCTACTTCTAAAACAGTAGTTGTAAAAAGTGTAATTTTGTTAAGAACGAAAGGCTCATTTATACACTAAACCGGCAACCAATGCATTCCGCAGGTACAGTCTTAGACTACTTTAAACTAAAAGTACTATAAAAAATACAACGCTTTATCCGCCATGAGCGTTGCCCCTCAACATAGACAGCTCCTTTAAACGTAAACCGCCACTAACAACGGAAAAACGGACATTCCCAAGTATATTAATTTAATATATTCAATATTACGATTAATTCTTGAAGCATCTCGGCAACATCACGCCATCTCCGATAATCGTGATTCATATCGAACCGACTAAATAAATTATATAGCGATACTTACAGTTAATATGCATTCGCTCCATTACACAAGATTAACTCGAAACTATAATTATGTTAATTCTTAATTGACATACGTGTTAGCTTTGATCCGAAGGTACGTGCTTGGGCAAACAATAATTTCTTTCAAAGGAACGTTAACCCTCAGAGCGCTCACGTTTTTATTCGCTCATAAAATCATTCTTTGTTGCAGTTAATGCAACCCTGCCGCCGCCACCGCGTCTGCTGAGTTATTGCTAGGAGTGCACATCTGCCTCTCTTTCTACATACCAAACTTCTCGCATACATACCATATCAACCTTATTTGTTTCTTGAATAAGGTCTGTTTTTCTTCGTCGTGCTCGCAATGGTATTCGATGATATTAATGAATTTCCTTCGGTGATGCACACCTCGGCGAACTCGAGGCAACTTAAATGGATATAGTTTTCATTCGATATGCTCCCATTATATCTATCGAAGTTACCTTAAGAACGTGATTGTCTAATATATACCGTTGGCAGCGTCGCATGCCAATAATTGACTATCGTATTTTATAAACAAGCCATGCCGACATTTATTTCCAATTTAAAAGTATTATATTTGTTGAATTTACTGAACATTTAGTCTAATGATATCAATAATTTGTTTATGGTGTAGAATATTATGGGTTTATTATGCTAAAATTCTAAATAGCAGCACATGGCCTGTTATTTGAAATGACAAATGTTACTCTGCGCGTACTATTTCTGCATAATAACGACAGTATTATGCTGCGCACGACAATTTCACTAGCATGCATTGCCACCTGTCTATATCAACCGAGGATCAGATTTTTACTTTTATGTTATTAAACCTTTACTTGTCATATTATTCAAAATGTAATGTTGCCAACAACATACATATGTTGAACGAGTATATTAAATTGTATATTGAAAAAAAGAAAGAACGAGGAAACATGTTATTTTTAATCATTACACTTCTCTGTATGGCTACTATCGGCAAAAACAGCAAGCACCCACAATCATTTAATAATTATTTCACGGCTCAAATTGCAAAACAATCCTAAAACATGACTCAAAAATACGACCTCAGCATACGTCGTCGTATTACCAACGCAACATTTCTACAATGAGAATTTATCTGTAACTGTGTACAAAGAGAAACACTAATACTCTAAAAAAACACCACACTTTCATAATATAAATTTTAACGTACCTAAAAGGTACCATGAAAGTACATGTGTGTAGGAAGCGATGCAGATGTTGGTTGTCACACAAGCGAGAGAACGTCACTTCGTAGTGGTTGCTCGCGAGTATTAAGCAGTAATTGTAAAATGTTGCCGCTATTATCAGCGCCACCTTCCCCTTTGGCAACAGAATAGTCACTCGTTAGTTTTTACCATACCCTCAACGACGCCTCCCTAGGATGCGGTGTATGTTTGGTACGTATGAGCGTTTGTAACTGAATAGCGAATTTGTGAAGCAAACTTTGAATAGAAACTTGATGGAATGTTGGAAGTAGAAATATAGAAAACGCCGCTGTTTGACTCACAGACCAAATAGGAGGTCTTAAATTCTACTTGACGTCTAGTTATATTGTTGCGAATAGCTTGATTCTATTACGTTTATTGTGTTATTTAGAATCTTTTTACTGTTTCTACGGGATATGTAGGGGTAATACAACAGTATTTGACGCATTTAAAAAATATCCACGCTAAAATGTGCTTCAGTTATGAAATAGAAGGAGACAGAAGAATGGCGTTTCTTGACGTGATAGTTAGTGTACGATCTGACGGTTCACTTAGCCACTCTGTACACAGAAAAAAAACGCATACAGACCGCTATCTACACACCGACTCGCATCACCACCCACGTCAACTGAACTCAGTTATAACGACACTTACCAACCGGGCATACAGCTTGTGCAACGAAGAACACTTAAATGAAGAACTTGCATACATAAGTGACATTCTACGAAAGAACGGGTACAGCGGACGTGTCAGACCACCTAGACGCACTCAAAATCGCCTCGACTACAAGGTAGAACGACAACCAGCGTACTTACCGTACGTCAAAGGAGTGACAGATACACGCATTTCGCAATAAGTTTAAGTTATTTTTAATAAACAAACAAAGGTCACTGTTATGAACTTACATACTTACTTTTAGAATAAGGAGTACGTCAACATCACTTACGTGTCTACTGACGAAAGATATTGAACTTATTGTGATACTAGAAGACGCCAGCAGCTACGCTTGCATTTCTTTTTAATTTACCCGTTTTGACCAATCCCGTGGGAATTTCGCGAAATCCCTTCTTAGTGCACCCCTACGGTCCCCAAGGAACATACATGCCAAATTTCAGCTTCCTGCGTCCAATAGTTTCCGCTGTAGCGTGTCTGTCAGTCAGTCAGTAACGCAAGGAGATTATAATGTATATAATTTGTTACTATATAATTGCGTATGCGCAGCGATTTTATTATAATGGTAAAAGTAACTGTGCTCCGGACTCTGGCAGACGACGCTTGCTTGACAAGACAATTGACATTCATGACAGATGGAATCGTTCAATCTTTGGCCTATATTGAAACGTCAGTCTGTCAAGTACAAGTAGCGTTCGGAAACAAATTACTCTTTGCTATTTTTAATTTTTATTTTTAATTGATGTAACGGAGGCATGTATTGTGTATTGTATATAATAATATATATTTATTATAAGCAGCGATAGCTGAGTGGAGAGACCGACAAACTGCTACGCAGAGGGTCTCGAGTTCGAATCCACGGCGCGCACCAATGACTTTTCGGAGTTAAGTGCGTATTAAATTGTTAATTATCGCTGGCTTAGCGGTGAAGGAAAACATCGTGAGGAAACCTGCATGTCTGAGAGTTCTCCATAAGGTTCTCGAAAGACATGTGAAGTCTGCCAACCCGCACTTGGCCAGCGTGGTGGACTATGGCCTTACCCTTCTCATAGTGAGAAGAGGCCCGTGCCCAGCAGTGGGACAGCATAAAGGGTTGATGATGATGGTGATATATTATAAAACTTATTAATAATATATACGTATATATTTGTATATAATTTTGCGTATATATATATATATATATATATTAATTTGTCGTTATTATATTTTATTTATTTATAGGTAAATTTAATCTTATATAATTGCATATAGGCCTGCGAGAATACCAGCGTTGTTGTTTTATAACTGCAACAATAGCTGACGCAGTTGCCTAATTTGTTCTCCACATACCGCCTTCTGTAAATTTAAGTAAATGTATTTTAAGTTTTGGAGAAGCAAATAAAATATTTTTTGTTTGTTTGTTATAAGGCCTCTTATATCCTTGAGAAGGTATCTGTTAAAAGTATCTTCACTCATTTGAAGAAACTGTCACAATATAAGAACGCCAAAGGGCAGTTTCCCCTTGGGAAAGCCGGGTGTATACAAAATTGACTGCAACTGTGGTAGTTCTTATATAGGACTAGCCGTTTCCCGTGATTTCACACGCGTCCTGAGGGAACTATTTCGCGCACCCGAAAACCTAAATATCTTACGGACCCCTATTTTTTCTAAAATAAAATAAAGCCTATGTTACTCGCAGATAATGTAGCTTTCTAATGTTGAAAGAATTTTTAAAATGTGTACAGTAGTTTTTGAGTTTATCCATTACAAACAAACAAACAAAAATACAATTTTTTCCTCTTTATAATATTAGTGTAGACAAACAAAACGCACCATTTCCTGCCGCATCAAGGAACACATCGGGGCAGTCAAAAACAATGAACCACACAAGTCAGCAATAGCTCAAAATCCTAGACTCGGGTACGAATCATTGGATTGAGTTACATAACTCTCTGGTGCTATCGACAGAACGCCACTATATACCTACCTAGAATGGTTAAAGAAGCTATTGAAATAAAAAAGTTTAAAAATTTCAATAGAGAAGATGGGTTTCAACTGTCGAACACCTGGCATCCAGTGATACGTCTATGTTAAACCCGTGAACCGCAAAAACTTATATAAAGAACACGAGCCGATGTAGTGAGTACAGTGTGTCGCGATCGAGTACAGTTCGATAGTCAAAACGGTGGTAGTGGTTGTGCGCGCACGGCGCAATAAACGAGTAAGAAAGCGGGTAGACAATACTTCAGTACATCCGTGAACATGGTGCTTGCAACAAAGCCAAAATATCGGTTACTCAAAACAAAGGTACGTGGTATATATCCCGTGGAAACAGTAAAAAGTATAGATAGTGATCACGAGAGTTTAAATTCCTATATTTAGAATCTTTAGTTTTTACATTTCATGTGTGAATAGGTAAAAGTATTACCCAGACCTAGACATTATTTTATTTTATTTATTATTCTTTTTGGACATTAGCATAATGTACATAGATGGACTTTAAACACGTTCATAAGATCACAGCAAAAATCAGAACTTGCTTGTCCGTGTGGTGACGGATTATATACGGATTGACACCACCCCATATCATCCCATTGGTGTCGTAAGAGCCGACAGAGGGAGCATATTATGCAGAGAACAGCACTGTAAGAGAAGGAAAACTTGATACAAACCCTATACCAACCCGTTTGGCCAGCGTGGTATAGTAGGCCAATTCCTCCTTTCAAAGGAGTGGCCTAGTCCGGCAGTGGACTGTTAAAGGCTGATGATGATGACCTAAAAGGTAAAAAACGGGACCCTATTACTAAGCCTCCGCTGTCTGTCTGTCTCTCTGTCTGTCTGTCTGTCTGTCAGTCTGTCCGTCTGTCTGTCTGTCCGTCTGTCTGTCTGTCACCAGGCTGTATCTCATAAACCGTGATAGCTAGAAAGCTGAAATTTTCACAAATTATGTATTTCAGTTGCCGCTATAACAACAGATACTAAAAGTAAAAAAATGAAAATATTAAGGGGGGTCGCATACAAAAAATGTGTTTCTTTTTCGTATTTTTTGCTCAAAATTACTAACTGTAACAGGTAGACATTAAATTTTTACAGAATATGTAGTTGTATATTACCTTTCAAAATAAATAATTTAAAAAAAAGTAAATAATAAAGGGGGGCACCCATACAACAAACGTAATTTTTAAGCAATTTGTTACTCGATCTTAATAAACAGGTAGAAACTTAAAAAGTATTTAAGTATACATACAAAGAACCTGATTTTCTTTTATAGATGATGGTACGGAACCCTTCGTGCGCGAGTCCGACTTGCACTTGCCCAATTTTATTTTTAATGTAAGAGCAACGCGACGCCAAGTACTAATCCCTCCAGTTCATTTGCGAGACCGCTCGCCTCTAGGCGAAGTAGCGCGATGTGGAGCGATGTGGCGCGATGCGGTGCGAAGTGGCGCGATGCGAAGTGTTGCACCGCGGCGCTCTCAGCAAGCTTATTATTTTCCAATTTCTGTTGCCTAGTTAGTTAATGTTGTAACTTTGTAACGTGATTAAAAAAGTGCGGCGAGAGCTCTCGCTCTTCAAACTTGAAAAAATCCGCCTTGTTCAAGTGCGCTCTTTACCGGATCATTGTTACGTACCGTCATAATGAGGAATTTAATTAGTTTAATACTCCTATTCTTTCTCAATTCTTTGTAGTATAATCTCTTTATAGTTACAGACTAGTGGCGACGGCCTTCATTCGCCGGCGGATAATTTTCAATCCGATCACAGCCAGTTAAAGACGCAATCAGTCGCAATTTACAAACACACAATAACAGCTCACTCCTTGGCCCGCTCACCGCAGCTCCCCACACCCCGCGCCCTCTCTCGGCCGATAAGAGCTAAATCAAAGGAGTCTCACAGTCAGTCAGTCAGTCTCAGTTCGTTGATTAAACAGTTTACATCAATTGCAAAAATAAATTGAGCTTATTTTTTTTAGGTTAACGAGGGCGCAGGATGCCGGAAGGGTATCGACAGAGTGCGATGAGGGAATACGTAACAGTGAGTGACATTACGTGGCGCACTAATGCGTAACTTGGTCACGTGGGGTACGTCGCGTGACGGCGGGTAATTGTCGCCGCGAAACCGCGCAATATTACTGTCGTTATCGAAACGCGATCTCATAACACAATATGCAGCTGTGAGCTTTATTCACGAACGTTTACTCCGAGTTAACTCGGTGCCGTGTAATTGTGCGAGGAAAGTACTACTGTAAAAATAATAAAAGCTTAGCATCGCCCGGGGCCTGGGGGCATAGAGCTGCTACGCACGTTGTCTTACTTAACTCAGGGCTTGCAAACTCCATAGAGTGATCAAATAAGTTCACAATATCAACATATACGATGTAAACTTCTTAATCGCGGTTATTCAGCGGACTGCAACGTACCCATTAGGCTAATCATCTACTAGAGAGTTTAAATACGATAGAGATCGAAGTATCACTTCATTTCCTCAACCACGCTTAGTGCAGAAGCCGCTTTACAATATCACCAGCATTGCTCTCATAATCAGTCCTACTGCTGGGCACAGGCATCTTCTCATAATGGGAAGAATAAGACCATAGTTCACCACGCTCGAGAAAATTTTGAGTAACATTCAGATTTTCTCACAATCTTCTTCTTCTCCGTTACAGAAGTAATACTTAACTATTTAATATGCACGTAATTTTACAAAGTCAGTGGTACGCGCCATGAGTTTGAACCCGTGACTCTCAGCGTCTGTTAGAATTTCAAGTCGCCTATGAATTGCTGCTTTAAATATATAATGCCGAAGCAGATAAATGTTTTCCTCTATGCCCTTCAATTACACCTCCAAAGCTAACCACAGGACCATAAAACCCTTTAAAATGCCTCCTTATAATGTAATATACGATGAAACCGTCAATCTATTGAAGCGAGTCGGCCAGTAGCCGATCGGCGGTTACACTGAAACCGCAATGTATCGTTAACCGTCCTCCCGTATGAACCTCTCACCGCTTCACCGCATCTCTCTCATGTCTTACTGCTTATATGAAGTGACATAAAACAGAAAACAGGAAAATCATACAGAAATCCTGATAATATCGCAAATGCGAAAGTTTGTGGGGATGCATGGATCTTTGTAACTCGCAACTGACCCAAAAACTACTGATTATAATAATACCTAATATGTTTTGATGAAACTTGGTTTAATATAAAACTAGGTAGGGACATCAAAATAGTAAATGGGCTAACTTTCATTTCGATACAAGAAATACTCACTGGTACCTAAAGTAAAGTGTACAAACCCTAACCTCTGTCATATCAAGAAGAGGCCCCTGCCCATCAGTGAGATGGTCTACATTAATCATAGATGTTATTCTATAAGTAACTACTAACTAATACTTCATAAAAATATTTATTTATTATAGATATATTTTTTCCAGAATAAACTTACTTTAAAAAGGTTAATTGTGAACTCATGACAATTAAGATTATGTAACCTTAAGGGGCGGAACATATCTGACCGAAGATGCGTCGAACGTATCTTCGGTCGCGTCTATTCCGTCAAATGAATCGGTACACATCTGACGGAAAATGCGTCGAGCGTATCTGCACACATTTGCCGAAGTTCGCCGAAAGCGTGGCTATTATGCACACATATAAGTTTGTTCGTGCAGGGCCTTACTCAGGGCAGCTCAATATTTTACCGTCATATTCTTTTACCTAATCATTTTTCGTGTTCCCCGATGTTATGTAGTCACCGAAGTCCTGTAGTTATTTATATTGCAATTCGAGTTTGACTATTAAAAATATGTCGGACTTCGAAGATTTTTTATAGTAGCCAACAAGCCTTATTTGAATATAATTATATCCTATTTAGATATGGAGGTTCAAAAATAAAAGATGATAATATGATTTGGTTACGGTTTTTCACAAAACTTATACAAATTATATAGAAGGGGTTACAGACTACAGTTGCAGAGCAGGACACAAAATGTTTTCTATATAGGTATGTATGGAAATTGTTCCCGTGGACTTTAGCACCTCATACCCAAAAATTGGCCCTCGATCCAAGCTAGCAAATATGCGTACACTCATAGCACATACTAACACTACATTATTCTACACATTTCATTTCTGAAAAATAAGTAAGGTCTGGCGGCCCTGGAATCTTACGATCTTAAAATCACCG
Organism: Euclidia mi; assembly: GCA_944739405.2. Taxonomy (NCBI): domain Eukaryota; kingdom Metazoa; phylum Arthropoda; class Insecta; order Lepidoptera; family Erebidae; genus Euclidia; species Euclidia mi. The sequence continues at coordinate 24,673,071 of OX123197.2, forward strand.
ATCTGGGAATGACATGGATATGGTATGTCCAATACCTAAGAATTTAGCGTGCACACCTACGAAATTAGCGTGCACACCTACGAAACGTTGGGCAAATAAACTGGCTGCCATTTGGGTTGTTCTCCAGAATGTAATCGATATCGATATGGAGCCGGTTAGAGGAGAATAATACATTTTGTAGTAAGTTACGTTTGTTAGTTTAAATCTTTTGCCAGATTAGTTTATTCCATGGCAAAGCGAAAGACGACCCTTGTATGAAACATGTAACAAAATATTCTCCAATATCGGTTTTTTAGACATATTTATGCACAAAAACAAAATTATAATGTTCGATAGACAACGATTTCACAGCAGATGTATCACAAACCTTGGCGAAAAATATGGCGATAGTGGCACGAATGATATTTCTAATAAAATATCGTCATGATTAATTTATTCAGTAAACTATGGCTATCTCTTTTTTCTGACAGAGATATCCCTAAGACAAAACGAGACAACACTATGTTTGGTGGCTTTATGTTGATTTCGTATATATGTGTATAAAAAAAATCATGGCGAAATGTGGGTGTAATATTACACATCTGCCTACCCCTCCGGGGATACAGCCGTGAGTCTATAAAAATATAAAATATAATTATATATGTGAATAATGTAATTTTTCTATATGTACATACTATTTGCCCTCTCCATTTATATTCCTTACTCAATGGTCAAAATTCACGTGGTGCGTGGTGCGTGCGACGTCGACGAATAATCCGTTAGTACGCTCGACGTACTAACGGATTATCAGTCAGGTGTGAATGGTTGAACGTTTTTCTATACATTTGTATGTATTGGCGTTACGCGACCGATAAAACGCGACGGATCTTCCGTCAGATATGTTCCGGCCCTAATACCGCTCTGTGTAGACAGATTGCTGTCATAGAAGATTAAACAATGTATAAGCCGTGTAAAAAATTATTTATATTAAAGAGATTCTAAAATATTTATTTATATTATAACTAATACAAAAACCTTACATCTGTCGATATACAGAAATTGTTAATGTAATTTCTTAAATAAATAATGACTGTACTCAACAGAATTATATTAAAATTTAATGATATTGATCACCGCTTGAAGATAATTTACTAATGCTTACTTGACTTTCAAGCAATAGGTTAGGAAAACATATATATAGGAACACTACCATACTTTTAAAGGCATGTAAAGCTTTCCGAAGTTAAGAATCGTTAGATAATATCAGAGGTCTTTGAAAGGCCTATGAGTCTCTAAACTGGAGTAGGCTTTATAAATATACGAATAGAAAGCAGAGGCCAGGGTAGTATTGTAAACATTCACGTAAATCCGGGGAAATCAACCCTAGCAGCCTCTTCAAGGCACTCGACTACCTGCCCGAGGATGGCCCACTCTTACAAAGTCTATAATTTTACGGTCTCTATTGTAGAACTCGATTCCGCCGACCATTCGCCTTTCAGTAACTATGAGTAATACATATTAAAATCATCAATTTCTGTAGTATGCATTACATATATCATCATCCATTTTGATTTTGATGTTGACTTTACCCTGTTTGTTTAAAATAGTTTTATCATAGGTACACACCAGCTAACTCAGATCGTAATTCAGTCTAAAGTCTAGACATAAATATTTTTTCTTTACCTTTTAACGTCGCATGCGCTAGATTTTTTCAATCGATCATCGAATAAACTTAAGGTTGCTCTATTTTAGCGATAAATGATATATTAAAACGTAAATTTTACAAATAAGTAATAGAACTTTAAATATTGGAGCAAGTGGGCAATGACACCTACACTATTACTGCCAAAGTACCTTTTCCCTGCTGACAATAAAGGGAAAATGTGTATGTGCCGTTTTCGCGTGTAAAATTCTGAACCGAATTTGATGAATTAGAGCGTATAATCAGATTACACCTTGAATATGGATTTAGCTTCCCTTTTGTGCTAAAATTAAACTTGAAGAGGTTGGAATTATCAGGTCCTCTTATGACTCTTTAAGTAAGATACACAATTTTGACAAATATTTGTTGTTTCAAAGTTATTATTAGTACAAATATGAAATTACATCCTAAAAAAGGACAGGTCAGAAGTATCTTAAACAGAAGAACATGCATGAGAAACTTGATGGGAGTGAATGAAGCAAGAAAGGTATGTGAGGATCGTACCAAATGGCGTTATGTAGTCTCTGCCTACCCCTCCGGGAAACAGGCGTGAGTCTATGTATGTAAATATGAAAATTTATACTTCGTTTCATCCAGTGAGAGCAAAAAGTGAGAAGCATAAGTTAGTTCATCAATACGATCTTTGTTGTAGAAGGCGCACTTGACCATAACTTTAACTTTTATCCTTCATAGAATTTCAAAATATAAATTTAATATTAGGTATGTGAGAAACAAAAAAACAATAATATAACTAATCCACTTTTATTAACCCGCTCATAAAAGAGCTTAGCTCTACCGGTATGTTTTAACGATGTAATTTCATTAACATAAAAAGCAATGGCCTCACTTTTGCAAACACGTGGCTCTGTACAAACAGAGTATTTTACACCAAACTAGAAGAAAAAGCTGCAATATCAACGCCCACATTTTTGTCTTATAATTTTAAAAGTAAACGCAGCTCTTTTTCTCTGAAGTATTTAATCGAAATGTATTTATTTAATGTATGAAAAGAGTAATGAATGTAGAGGAAGCGCGTGAGCTTTGCAAGGATAGAAGCAAGTGGCGGTCTGTTGTCTCTGCCTACCCCGACGGGAAAAAGGCGTGAGCGTATGTTTGTATGTATGTATTTAATCGATTCTATAAAACAGTCAGTTGTGGAAGCTTAAGACACTTTACTAAGAACATTTCCAGGTTCCAGTGTAACGGGAGGCATCGATGCTTTCGTAGTTTAAGTGCTCGCGTAATTTACTCTTTGACTGAGGATTTTGTGGAAAAATTCCAATTCCACTTACGGGCATGAGACGTGTGTAACGTAATACTACACGTACTGCGTTATAATATCTCGCAGGCGCTTAACGCCAGCTTAGCCGTTCGCAATATTACCTAATATGGTCATGTTCACCAGCCAAAGGCAGTTGTGAGTCATAGGTTTATGCCTATATAAGATGGGTGCGCGTTGTAGAATGGTCACTTTCCCTAGACATCGGAACGCTGCCGCTACACCTCGCAATTATTCTACATTCTACTTCCTATCTACTGTCCCGCTCGGGTTCTTCCTACGGGCTCACTGCACCTGACGTTCTTCCTACGGGCTACGTTCTTCCTACGGGCTACGTTCTTCCTACGGGCTACAAGCCACGAGCTGCTGGCGCCGTGCCGCTACTAGCCAGCTGCCACCCAAGCCTCCGTTCCTGCCTACGAGCTCCTACAGCCAGACCACGGACGCCTGAGCCTGACCGCTCGGCCCACATCGGCTGCACCGCTTGAGACCCCGCTCAGCCTGAACCTCGACCACAGAGCTGCCTGCGCAGCTCACCTTGGCCAGCTCATCGGCGACCCTACGAGCAGCTACCCTGCGAGCGTCGGAGAGCAGCAGGAGTATACGCTCCAGCCAGCTCAGGCCAGTGCTTACCTAGTTCGGTCATACTGTATGTAAGCGGTAGTGAGACATAATAAAGAACCTGTTCAGCCTAGCAGTGTTTCTCTCGAACCCCGACATCCTACCTGAGAGGATCTCAGGTAGGATGTCGGCCGGACGGCCGACACGTGAGACTGAGGACAGTCTCACGTGTCGGGCCGTGTTCGGTAACATCGGTGGCTGGGAACAGGGCGAAGGTCTTGTGTAACGCCGAGCAATTTAATATAGTGTACTTCAATCTTTCCTATTTATTATTTACGTGCCACAAGCTCGAATCAAGACCACGGTTGTCGAGGTAAGTTGACTTATCAAGAATAGCGTTTTGAATAATGTTTGAGACGTTCTTACAAAAAAAACTAATTTCATTTGTTTTTTATAAAATTAAATACAATTAAGTGAATAATATCTCAAACTATGTGATGCTAAACTTTGAAAAGGCTTGTGTATTTTGTTACAGTAAAATTTACTTTCATAAATGAAATATGAAGATTCATTAATAGTTAATATCATAATTTTGCAGTCGTAAAATAAGATGCAACAAAAGAGAAATAGTCAAGATAAATCTTTAATTTTCCAGGACGTGAGTCTAAAACATTTTGTTAAAGGCAAAATAATCTATTATTTTATTTTACTAATTTTATCTAGCGAAATTAATACCTCGAAGCAAATTTGCGGTTGACAGTGAGTCCGTGTCAGTTTCTATGTGTCAAAAAGTTTCAATAGCGGCACTGTTTAGACATCTAAAAATATAGCCTACCGGATGAAACTTACTCTACTTTTCCCCACGGGGTAAGCAGAGCCATCATAATATCTTCATGAATTGTCAGGAAGCATAAACCTGTAGATAGGTATATACCTATCCACAGGTTTATTGCAGCATATAGCTATATAGCTACCTATTATAACACATGTAAATCTAAAACGTAATAGTTAATTAAAATTGGTGTGACAAAAATATGGATTTTAGTTCTTGAGATGATGAATGACCAAGTCTACCTAAAGGCGAGACTCCAATCCTTCAACCCTCGATGTCCATTTGCTTTTGCTGCTGTACGTATTTTAAAATCTCTTCAAATTCCGTTGATTAACACAGGCGGGCACATACAGCTGTGTGCTTTATAAAAGCATATGTACATGTGTGTGTGGTGTATGTTTATTGGAAACATAGATGTGGGAAAAGTTGCGAGAGAGTCAGCGATTGTATAACTAGTGACCGGATGCGATTGTCGACAACGTCTGATGTGCAAATAAGGCGAGTGGAGCTTTGAATAAAGGTTTTGTGACCACGCTCAGCTAATATATTATATGATCAACTTATTTGTTACTACCCCGCTGTAAACTATATTCTGTTTTAATTAATATTGTAATATTGCTTGGAGTATTTCGGTACCTAGCAACAAATGAAATGCGTTTTTCGGTTGCTCCGCTATAGTTATTTTCTGTGAGGTAATATTCAGTGAGATGGATCGTTATTCAACTCATTTTTTGGTTGGCGTTACCCAAATAGTTAATGTCAGATATAAAAATCGTTTGTTGTCATTTTTATAATATTACTCGACTCAAAATAAATGGACCATGGCATAATGACATGATTGTATATATACATATATGTGTTGGTGGGTTTCAAAACATAATACGAAGGATGTCCTAACAGCTCCTGATTTTATTTCCTCATGGTTGGCATCGGCAAAAAGCACCACGGTCAAAAAAAACCCTTAATTAATGTGTCTTGTTCATGTATTAGCTTGAAAACCATTTAATCAAATAAATAGCTACACCAATGAAATAGTCGATCTCTATTTCAGGTACTATATGCGCATTCACAATAAATTCTTATTGTACACACACTACACACTACTGCATTTATTAAATGCATTCAAATTCTAAAATAGTACAAAACGAAAGCGTTAGTTACGAGAATTATCGCCAAATTAATAGCAGACATTTGAATAAATTGAATTTCAGGTAGTTTTCCGATTCCCACTAATCAAACGATTGTAGTCTATAATGAATAGACGTCACAGTCGACCACTACTCGCTGTTAGTGCGGGAGAGGCGATCAATGACGTCTGTGTTATTTACGAACTCTATGGATTGTCTCCATTCATATACGGGCCACTCCACTGGATTTGTGTGGTGACAAGTTTGCGAGTAAACATGCATGTACTCGTATATGGTTTAGAAGGTGGTTTGCAGTTTTTATCGTATATATGTGGTGGACGTAAAAGAATTTGCTGGCGGCTGCGGCTTTAACGGCTCAGCTAAAAAGCGTATACGTCAAAAAGTGCACGATAATATATAGTATCTTTAGATTTTCGTGGGCTTTCTGGAAAATACGTATTTTTGGTCCCGAGATGAAAACCGATTTGTGGACTTCCTTACATTGTTTAAAAAGTGAGCTTGGCAGTAGAGGGTGTTTGTGATTGTTTTAAGGAGACGTTTGAGAATTACTCACTTAAGCTATTGCTGTATTCTTCTAGCGAGGACTTAAGAACGACAGGACATATGACAGACCCCTCCCCCGCTTTAACTGCTTTCTCCAGAATTGGAATACTTGGTGTCGACATATCAAGCGAAGTACAGTTTCGCGGTCACTTAGAGGGTAAGGCTAAGTTAGCCTCAAAGAAACTTGGCATGCTCAATAGATCGAGACGGTATTTCACTCCCGCCCACCGCTTGCTCCTTTATAAGGCGCAGGTCTGGCCGCATATGGAATATTGTTCTCATCTTTGGACAGGGGAACCCCAGTACCAGTTTCTCCCTCTGGACCGCATCCAACGGAGAGCCACTCGAATTGTCGACTGACAAGATATTTGCAACCGGTTAGACCCCTTGGCGCTGCGTAGAGATGTAGCCTCGCTATCAACAGGCGATGCGTCTGCCCGTTAGCCCCTTACCTCATAAAAAAAAAGACAATAAGCGCGACTGACCCATAAAAGTTTTGAAATGTTTGTTGTGCAACACATAATGCTATAGCTTTTGCCGCTGTTTGATATTTGAAGCATTGTAAGTGTACAATTGCAACATGTACTAATGAGAGACAAATAGTAAAATCAATTAGATGTCCGTTTTCAAAAATGCAGAATATGTGCTATACCGAAGCGGCAATTCAAAATGGGCAAATTGCTGCATGGATGTTTCACAATGGAATACAGAAATGAGCAGCAGAAGTAATTAAGCAAACATTATATACAGAGTCTAGCATAGCAAGCCTCATACATAGTCTGAATATGTAGGCGTGAATCGAACACTAGACACTGTATTCTATGTAACCTGTATTTCTTCCAACAAGATTGTATTCTTACAAACTTCAAAACGAACGTAAAGTTCAACGCCTGCGTGCTATAAACGTTGAAGTTTAATTTAATTATTGGTATGTGCCGTAGGTCGTTTGTGCCCTCCATTATACGACCGTTAAGGCAAGTAGAATCAATGTCACTGTAGGAATTAATTGCAGCCAGGCAGCGTCGCGAGAGTGACCCACGAATCACAAGTCGTTATAATGGAGGAACTCTTATTACAGAGAATTTGCTTCTAGGATATGTAGCGTAGTAAATGGATACAAAGATAAGATGATCTTTATAACGTGTAATTGAATTTAGTCTACAAAACAACTAATGACATGCCTTTCAGATTTACAAATAAAAGGTGGCTAAAACGCGCCGTATTTAGAGTCTGAAACGAATAAAAGGGAGACTTCCAGGCAATATACGCTTAAATGTGGCACGTCAACATACATAAATAGAGAAGTGATTTTATTTTTTATTTATAGTGAGCCACCTACTTTATTATATTTGATTTAGCAATTCTGTGCGTAGATCTTAAGGCGTTCTGTTTTTTTTTTTTACTTTAGTTGTAAGTGAAATATCATTCTGTTCGCACAGACATATATCGCATAAAGCGAGCTATTTCTGCCTTCTTTATTGTATCTAAGATAAGAAGCCTAAACATACGTTACCTATTTCCTGAAAATAACCGCGGATAGGCGAACTTCTAACAGATAATAACACAAAACATTTACTTCAACACTACAATCTAGGGTATGAGACACAAGGACATTTGATAACAACACCATGATCCACTCACAAAACCGTTCCGCTTTCAATAAGCTAAAAATTAAACTTGTAATTTGTTACTATTCAGAATTTTAAAGCATTAAAATCCTGGTAACCTTTGTAATTTGAATAATATTCAAAGTTTATTAAATTAATATTACGATAGCCGAGTGGATATACCAACAGACTGCCATGCAGAGGGTATCGGGTTCGAATCCACGGCGCGCACCAATGACTTTTCGGAGTTATATGCGTATTGAATTGTTAATTATCGCTTGTCCCGTGTCTCGGAGAGCACGTTAAGCCGTCGGTCCCGGTTGTCATGAAGATCTTTGACAGTCGTTACAGGGCGTCAGTACCTTCTAAATAAACTGACGCTAGTCTAAACCATGGAATATCGCTATCCCTTCGGGTTGCGGAGGTCAGACAGGCAGTCGCTCTGTGGAAAAGCTAATATTCAGCCAAATCAGGTTAGACTAGTAAGCGGACCCCAGATTGAAACTGGGATAACGCTAAGAGAAAGAAGAAGATTCAAAGTTTATTAAATTCAGCAACGAGTGGTCATTGACCTGATGGATATTTCAGTACAAACAAAATCTCAGACAATGATAACACTCATACAGTATGACAGACTTCACAATATTATTAGAAACTCAGTTAGATGACTTATCATTTATTTATGTTTAAGATATCATTTAATTTACGATTCATTATTGACTCAGGCCTATCACATCGGGATCAAGTTTAAAAATTCAAATACGTATATTGAAAACTTACTAACTATACTTAGTTTAGTTGATGATTTTGAAACGAATACAGAAGTAAGAACACAATTTCATAATGACATAAAAATACAATAGCAATCGTCTATAACACGACCCATATCATGAACAGTTCAAACGTGCAGTTGGTAAAACTATAACATTTAATATTGATTCTTTATTGCATTAAAACTTCTACGACTGTAAATGTTCACTGGAATAATCGTTTTGAAATACATACATACATATTAGTATGTACTCACGCCTGGTTCCCGGAGGGGTAGGCAGAGACAACGGAACGCCATTTGCAACGATCCTGACATATCTCTTTTGCTTCATTCACTCCCATCAGATTCCTCATGCATGCTCTTCTGTTCAGGGTACTTCTCACCTGTCCTGTTTTTAGGATGTCCTGTTTTGAAATAAACTCTAAAAATAACGTATAACCGGTCGTAGAAAGACGTCCACATGTGAAGGATTTCGAAGTAAAACAGAACACGAATCTCATTCATCGTGCATTTTTAATCGTGCCCCTCGTCACGTTCCTGACACGAGACACTCTTCTTATCGAGCCGACAGCGCCGTGCAATCTGAAACAAACTTGCTTTGACATTTTAATGCCAAGAAAATGCGCTCCTTACATATGACGAATTAGATTATCTCCAAGAGTTCGCTGTGGAATTCGCTTTATCCTGTTACAAACTGAGTGGGCATTCTCTAGGAAAAAAGGGGCCCCTTCTAATCTTACTCGCCTGAATAAGCGCCGCTGAACATAAAAATTTTAACCGGTGTCAAGAAATTTTTTATAACGAACTACTTTCTCACTAAAACGCTTTGGATTCTTGTTTACTTGGGATTTATGTTCTTTGTAATATTCTTTGCACGTGAAGAGTCAGCCGATAACATGGTGTAGCAGCTATAACTGCATAAACGATTGTACCATCAGTGCCGACTTTAATTTATTTTCTAGATCACTATTGAAAATGTATTATTTTAAGGCAGACCAATGGGCTGAATCAAAAACAGATGTCAAATAATTTTTGTTACAATCTTTATTTATCAAATTGTTTTAAATCCCATCTGATTGTGTCTAGAGTTTTATTTCCAACAGTACCTAACTGCTATCTCATTATTACTACTCGAGTAATTTAAAAACAAAACCAGTTTTCAAAAGTTCAAGCAGTCAAGAGTTTTTCTATAAGAACTCTTCTAATATTTGCTTTGATGTTTCATAAATCTTTCATCTGTTTCCTGAACTATTTGTTACTAACTCGAACCTTGTTATATAAATGATACTGTACTTGTGGAAACTTATAGAAATGCAACAGGCAGAGCAAAACACAGGATCGCCGAATCCACACAAAAAGCAGATAATCTTTTTGCTACACCAAGACAATTACGCAGCTGCACCGTCATGCTACTCGTATATAAATTAAAACAAATGGTAGACTAGTTAAACAGTGCAAGGCGTGGATCGCCGGCGCAACTAATGTTTATTTGTGTGATTATCCAACCATCTTCTCGAAGGCGACACTGTGGTGTTTGCGTCTAGGTGAACACACTAGAGATGAACGAAGTAGCTGAGTGGCGTGTTAAAAAATCCTCCTCCAATGTATCTTCGACCAACTCACATACTTTCTGATGTAGGTAGAAAACGTGCTATGCTAACCAGGTAACTGATAAACATACTTTTATAGATTTAAAGTACGTACATGTTATAGATAAATTACACCTAGACACGGAACGAATCATCGTGCTTGTCATCGTTGTGGGTTTGATTACCAGAGTGCTGAGCATTCGTCTATATGATAATAATAATAATCCCCAACTGAGACCTACAAATACCTGGGTATGTCGCAGTCTTTGAATATTTCTGAGACTGACATGAAACAAACGTTGCAGGCTCGGTTCTTTGGCCGCCTGAGAAAAGTACTTAACAGTCTTTTATCAGGTGGCAACAAGGTGCGGGCCTGCAACGGGTGGGCCATGCCAGTCCTAATGTATTCCTTCGGCATACTCAGGTGGACCCAGACTGAACTAGATGCCCTGGATAGAAAAGTCCGTTCAATGCTGACTGCATCTCGAATGCATCATCCACGCTCATCGGTAATGAGGCTGTACATCCCGCGGAAATGTGGCGGTCGAGGCTTTTTATGTGCTAAGACCCTCCACAACCGCGAGGTGTGCAACCTCAGAGATTATTTTTTGCAGATGAGTGTGGATCTGCATCGCGATGTAGTCACAATTGATACCGGACTTACCCCGCTCGCTCTGGCTAAAGAGAACTGGCACAAACCTGCAGTACTTAGTACAGAGGACCGACGGGAAGTATGGAGGGGCAAGGAGCTGCATGGACGATTTTACCGGGCCTTACATGGGCCCGATGTAAATTTTAAAGCTTCTATATCCTGGCTGCGATTCGGTGATCTCTTTGGAGAAACTGAAGGTTTTGTCTTTGCAATTATGGACGAAGTTGTCATGACAAACAACTACCGGAAGTATATTCTGAGGGATGGGACGATTGACATATGTCGGGCATGTCACCAACCCGGGGAATCCCTCAGGCATATAGTGTCCGGTTGTTCGAGTCTTGCCAACGGTCAGTATTTGCACAGACACAACCAAGTGGCCAGGATAATCCATCAGCAACTAGCCCTTAAATATAATTTCGTTGATTCAGAGGTACCGTACTACAGATATGTGCCCGACCCAGTTCTCGAGAATGGTCGTGCATTGTTGTACTGGGATCGGTCTATCATTACAGACAGGACTATTGTAGCCAATAAGCCTGATATTGTAGTGATAGACCGAGCAGAGCGACTCGCAATGTTAATCGATATCACCATACCGCATGACGGCAATCTCGTGAAGGCAGAAAAAGAGAAAGAGATTAAATATTTGGACTTAGCTCACGAGATTGTTGACATGTGGGATGTGGATTCGGCGATCATTGTGCCGATAGTCGTGTCGGTAAATGGGCTAATCGCCCAGAGCCTCGATCAACACCTAAAGAGGCTCGCACTAGGCAGCTGGATCAAGTCCTTGATTCAGAAGGCAGTTCTTCTCGACACGGCACGCATTGTGAGGAAGTTCCTGTCTCTGAGGCCCAAACCACCGGTGGCTTGGTCCCTGTACCCGACACCGGTGGGTCTCCGTGGTCCCTTTTATATTTTTAAACGTTTTTTATTTATTAAATGTAGTTTATTAATATAAATTGAATCATGAGAAATATGATAAATAAAGGGTATAATAATAATAATAATAATAACCCTCTGGGGCAGCCGTTATCTCATCATGCGACTAACGCAATCTCGGAGGGCAGAGTAACAGCTTTCAAACATCACCTTCATCTTGGGATATAAACAAAAAATGTATTGCAAGGTGAATAGAAAGCTTACACACCGCAGGGCAGCTTTGTGGCGAGCTGAATGTGAGTGGCGACACTGCGGTCCCGAATGCTTCAGAGAGTCGGTCAGGGCCTCGTCTCCGGCTTGCCTTTATTGGCTGGTTGGAGTTGATGCCCAAGAGCGCCCGTAGGACTCTCAACTCTGGCTTGCCTTGGTTGGCCGGCCAGAGGGAAGTCGCAAGAGCTATTTGCTCGGGGGTGGAAGTGTCATTTTCAAGGGCGTAATTACGGGGAAACCCGCTCCGGGTCACGACCCGCGATGGCGAAACCGGTGCCGCACCGCTCTACACCCCTAGCCACTCGCAACGGTGTTGCCCTCTGGCTGCCTTTATGGCAGACTTCGTTTACCATGGTGGCTATTTAGAGAGGGCCCATCTAGTGAGTTGGCGAGTCACCGTCTGCCCCGTTTCGACGAACTATAAGAGTACTTAGGGCAGACGCCGTTTGTCATCCATAGTTTCCATATTCACTCATCCATTGAACACCCATCACAATAGCCCGGAATAAGTAGTTTCCATACAAGTAGCAATAGTCCTACACCTGCTGCGGCTAATCCGTGGCTGTACTTCATAGTGCAGTTATGGAGGCTCCTCAGTAGGTGTCCCACCACATCCTAGATTAAAATTCTCAAGGGGCCTCTGCGCGTTGGACCTATGTCTCCGTGTACGCCTGCCAAAGGGCCGTGTACTTTTTTTTAACATCATATGTTAGAAAAGTACGCGTGAAAGAGAAACAAATAATAATAATAGCCTTTATTAACAATCATAGATCAGTATTTGTAGTTACAATGTGATTGTGCTAACATAAAAGTAATTTTAAATTTGTGTGTAGTTCTGACACCGGTAATTTTATTATCATCAATCATTTAACAATTTTCACCGATTGTCTTGCTTTTCAGCATAGGCCTCCCCAAGCATTTTCCACATTGTTCGGTCCCTTGTTACCCTCGTCCATGTTGTTCCTGCCACCTTCTTAATGTCGTCGTCCCATCTACGACGCTGTCTACCTCTTTTTCTTTTGTTCTGTCTAGGACACCATTCTGTAACATCTTTTGCCCATTTGTCTTTCTTGTTCCTTATTAAATGACCTGCCCATTTCCATTTCAATTTTTTTATGCAATATTTGACATCTATGATTTTAGTTTGTTGCCTTATTGATTTAAGATTTATTTTATCTTTTATTTTTATATTCAACATGCTTCTTTCAATGCCGTGTTGGCAAGTTTCCAGTGCTTTAATGTTCTGGTTGGTTAGACTCCATGTCTGACATCCATAGGTCATGCTCGGTAGAATACATGTGTTGAATATTTTCCTTTTATCTTTTATTGGTATGCCAGGATGTTTCATTATTTCTTTGAAAGACCAGTATTTTTTCCAGGCGATGCTGATTCTGTTGTTAATTTCCTTCGCTGTGAGCTCTGTTGGGGATATTACCTGCCCGAGGTATGTGTATTCGTCTACGTATTCTATAGTACTATTGTTTGGCTGAATTGGGACTTTAGTATGGTTTGTCATTACTTTTGTCTTTTTTATGTTCATTGACAATCCAACTTTCTCGCTTGCGTAGATGAGTTGTTTAATCATTTCCTGTAAGCTTTTTGGCTCTTCACAAACTAATATAAGGTCATCGGCAAAACGTAGATGATTTAACAAGATGCCATTAACGTTTAGGCCATATTTACTCCATTCAAGCTGTCGGAATATATGCTCGAGACAGGCAGAAAACAGTTTTGGTGATAATGGATCTCCTTGTCTGACTCCGCGCTTAATAGGAAAGTACTCTCCAGCTCTTTCGGTTTTGACCTTCGCTTTCATGTTTGCATATATGTTGTGTATTATACGAATATATTTGTTGTTAATTCCTTGTGTTACCAGAACTTCCCATATTTTTGCATGATTTAGTGAGTCGAACGCCTTGTTATAATCTATGAATGCTAGGTAATATGTTATTCCGTATTCGTTACATTTTTGGATTATCTGTTTAATGGTGTGAATATGATCAATGGTTGAGAAATCTCTTCGAAAGCCAGCTTGTTCTCTGGGTTGATGTTCATCCAAAGTCTTCGTTATTCGCTCTAGTAGTATTTTGGAAAATATTTTATATACGTTAGACATTAACGAGATGGGTCGATAGTTTGCGATATCATCGATTTTGCCTTTTTTGTGTAGGAGTATTATAGTGGAAGTGGACCATTGATGTGGTATGTTTTCAGTTTTAATTATCTCATTGAATAAGTTGGTGGTTGTATTTAGAGTAGCTTGAGATGTTCCTATTAGAATTTCGTTTGAGATACCATCTTCGCCAGCTGTTTTCCCTCTCTTTTGTGAAGTAATAGCTTTTCTGACTTCCTCTTTTAAAATATGTGGAATTGGTTCTTCATCGTTAATAAGGATGCTCGTAAGGGACTTTGTTGGTGTTGTTCCAATATCGCTGTAGAGTTCTCGAAAATAATCGGTGGCTGCTTCTATTATTTTGGTTCTTTTCGTATTTTGTTTCTTGTTCTTGTGATGTTTCATGCTTCGGATCCAAATTAGATTTTCTCGAAGTTCTTTCCATGCCTTGGCAATTCCTCCTGATTTTTCAATATGTTGTTGAATTGTTTCGGTTCTCAGTTTTTTCTATGTTTCCTGATGCTTAGGTTGATTTCTTTACTTAGTTTGGTTATATCTTTTTTGTTCTTCTTCCTATCTTTAAATAACCAGAGTGCTGAGCATTCGTCTATATGAGTGACTATCAAGTCACGGTCACTACAGTTACTAGACTAAGCCAACTAATCATTGCCCTCCAATAGTATCACGTTAGTTCCCTATCTTCGCTCGCTGATTAGTGGACATAGCAGCTCAGTCTCGCACAGCTCCAATGAACACACGCAGCATTATTCGCCCCGCTTCCACCACTTAACGACACAATTTATTTGCGCAACAGTTAAACCGACACAAAAACTCGGCGGCTTCAATAAGTACTTGGCATATAAGTTACGGTGTTGCACGCGCTAATTCGTTTACGGTAATGTACTGACTTTGTAATGAGAAAACAAATCTTTTTCATCCACACGACGGTAGATCACGGCTTGTGTAAACAAACTTTATAAGCTGTGATTAATCAGACCCAATAGATGAATAAATAATTTATGCAAGCAACTTGGTCATAAACTCCAGTCTGAAATATCGCACTAGAAATAATTCCTGTATCAAACTTTACAAGCATTGGAACAACGGAATCGAATTTAGTGCATCAGTTTTTCTTCTGAATTGTACAGCACTGCAAAGCGCACATATTTTTGGTTTTGTGTCCTACTACTAGCTGGTTCATAATACAAGGTGTAACATAACGAGTAGACTACGTAAATTATTGCACATTTGGCGCAATCACATCCTTGTGCACACCGGAATTCAATTACAGAAATATCTGGCTGCCTGTATTAAGTAATTTTGTGTGCACATTTGGAAGGCCCTGTAAGGGCCTAAAGGCTGATAAAATATTTATTCAACAAGTCCCATCTGTAAGGCACTATCGATACAAAGCTAAATACATTAATGTTTTAACAGACGTTGCTGAATACAGGTCTGTAAAGAAATCTAAGGCATCAACGCGGCATTTTACGCGGTCATATAATTTTCTCTAATTTACAAAACAAAATATCTGGGATGGCTATAATTACGTATAATTTTAAAGCTGAACATTTGAACAACAAAACTTGTACCGGTGGCCCCGGGTAGGAAGTCGATAATCATTTCTTTTCACCAGCGGCGAAAAGGCGTGTCGTACCGCATCACACCGATAGCCACCAGATTTATTCAAATATTTAAATGACTCCGCCCGGTCGACACTCAAAGATCGCACTGTGATAAATGACTGCATTTCTTTTAACTCCAAGTACATTTCGAAAAGTAATTGTTATAACAATATCGTCTATCAGTTTGATCTGAATGTATAACGAAAATTTAAAAAAATAATTCGTTGTAGAAAAATTAAAACGCTTTTCAACTGAAAACCTTGCTGTGGGTATAATAATCCTCTTTGTTTTCATGGAAAACTGAAAGAATTTTTATTAAAGCGGGCTTAAGCGGTACTTAAGAGAACGGAATAAACCACAATGCATTGTTTTACATTTAATCATTTAAACGGATTCTTTGTGGTGAACGCGAGCTTGCTGATGGCTATAATATAGACGTTTCATCGAATGAAATAGCGGTTTCTCACATAATACTCGACATATTTATTACCTTACGACTCCTACATTAAATGTCGCCGCGACTATGTAACCCGTCCGACCCGCTTCTATTTGCCTAAACATGTTTACTATTGCCCAACTTTAGTTATAAATTACGCAGACTTCGGCTAATACAGTTAGAGCTCACTTATGAAACTTTTTAGCAAGAAAGACTCAATCGTAGGAAACAGTTTAGCATTTGCTTTGTAAACGGCTGCCAAAAGTTTTCAAATAAACATCTTATATTTGACTAAAACGACGTCGATATATATAAAATGTTGCGAGAGAAATAGTCGGTAAAATTGTCATCTTAAGGTCCTCTGTGTTGCATTGAAGGTTTTGCCTAAGATTCTGAAGTCCTGAATACTGAATATTCAAACCTTCGAGCTCCTGATCTTGAGAAGAATATCGTTACTAAGTATTTATGAGCTATTGCTTCATCACTTAAAAACAACGTACATACACATACATATTATATACACGCCTTTTTCCCGTCGGGGTAGGCAGAGACAACAAAACGCCACTAATTGCTTCTATCCTTACATACCTGAGGCGCTTCCTCTGCACTCATTACTCTTTTCATACATGCTCGCCGGTTTCGGGTATTTACAAACAAATAATTAACTAATAGTTAGAAAATCATTCATCATCAGCACATCATCATCAGTCCACTGCTGAAGCATCATTAGGCAGTGGATTAAAGTGCTCAGCTTTTCGTGTCCACTGGGACGCATAGAAGCGCAACTCCATCTCATAGCCAACCTCACTGCCTGTGGTAGGTTTAGCTTTTTTAACACTAAGTGACATATTCATACAAAACTCTCACACCATGCACGTGGAACCGTAATTTTCGGGAAAATTTATTCCGGGTAGAAACAGCGTCTGTTGCATTCGTAGTTCTACACTACGAACCAACAAATAAACTTATTTCTTTTGCCGGCGTTATCAACAATATATTATAGAATTATTACCATCAGTTGCTAACTACTACATAAGTTAGTTAAATAACCAACCAATCTTTTTCAATATCATACAAGACAGATGCTTTGCTAGCAACCTGTTAAACTTCGAATAAGTCTTAGTATTTCAGCCGTTTCTCTGAATTTAAGATAAGGTAAGGGAACTTGGGTCATTTAACGGTCAGCGCTCCGGAAGGTGGCTTTGTAACTGTCTCAGATCAGCCACACACACATATACATACGTACGCATACGCACACCCTAAAAAGCCCATTGTAATGTATTGGTAAATTTTAATCGAACTTTTAATCGAAATTACTTTTTATTGAGCAACATTTCAAAATATTAGAGCCTAAAAATTTATTACAAAGTATTTGAGATATCGCTAAAAGTTATTGAATGTAATCAAATGTTGCATGCAGGCGGTGTAGATGCACCATAAGGTGTACAATTGCACGCTTTCGTAGCGTGACTTAACTAGCCGTTCGTAATTGATTTGCAACACACAAATGCCAATTGAATGAGTGACCGCTTGTGGTATTTACATCAGAATTCTACAGTCTTTCGGAGGGCTCATATAGACAGTCCCGTTTTTGTCTCACACTGTAGAATCGCTAGATCATTTCGAACATTTTCGAGCGGTTTAGCGGTAATTCCAACACCAGATTTATACCTTATTGTCTATAACTCAGAGCTAAGTGCGCAAGTACTGGCTAAACCAAGTCACACGTTCTCAAATATCTACAGATTCCTAAGAAACTTATGAACGGATATCGCTTTAGTTGCGCAGTTTGCCATTTCTGCCGTAATAAATTCTGAACGTCATTTGTTGGGATTCGCTTAATATATCAGGCTTTTATGGTTTGGCGAGGCTTAAGCAACTATTCATGTCACTGGTAATCCATTTACATTCATTAAATGTGTTCGTTTCAACACTGAAATTGATGCGCGTTTTGAAAACAAGGCAAAACATGATATTATTAATTTATAGGAAAAGAAAATCACAGGTGTCTCTAAAGGTTTGTTTTGAGAGATATAAACATATTTATATTTTTATTTCAATAATTTTCTCAAGATGATCTCCATGTTCAATTATACGAACTGATTATATCGAACTATGTTTGGCTGGGGTCGTATAATATATTTTATCCCATAGGGCTTATAACAGCTATAACAAAACAGGGACTAAGTTTAACGCCAGAACTAATCCTAGGTTTAAAACACCAACATTTTTTTTGGGAAGTTATTATTATATTGACCATTTTAGTACAATTGAGATTAGAACTAAACTTTGAACTACATACCTATTTTATTTCTTGTTTTAGGGCTCTGTAAGTTAAATTTGTATTGAATGCCAATCCATTTCATCTGACAAATACACAACCTAACATTTAAATAACTTATAATAACTATCAAATCAATCTAAAACAATAATTATAAACTCGTCTAACAACTGCCGCCGATCAATTGTGCCTATAGGTCCATGACAGGGATCGTTTTAACTCAAGCATAAGTTGAGTTAATAGTTGTTTCACGGAATAAACTCAATGTTTATTGGAGCATAAACCTAATCTGGCTATTTCATTCTAATTACACAGATAATAATAAACTAAACAACGAACGAAGCATAACCCATTCTACATCCCCGCCAAACATTACTTAGTTCTAGATCATTAATTCTCTACACAGATACACTAAATATTAAAACATACGTATGAATATTGCAGACACTAGTGAACCACAAAATTGTCCTTAAACGCTACTAGCGCAACTGTACGGAACCTTTCAACATTTACATAATGCTAATCAATTTGCCGTTAGTCTCTGCGTGCTCTACAAGTCCAAATAAACACCTACACACAGATACAAGCACACACACCACCAAACTTTACATTAACACATAGAAATTGCGGAAATATCCAACGCACACATAAGAGAACGTATAAGTAGGTGGTGTAATAAATCCAACATACGGAGAAGGCTGTGTTGAGCCACTGCATAATATTCGCGATAACTCAATAGGGAATATTCAACCCAATAGGGAATATGCATATGGGATATGGGGCTCAGAGTAAAAACAGAAAATACTTATAATATACTTTTATTTTTCAAAAAAATACTCATGCAACGTCTTAAACCTTATAGCTATATCCGCCATCTTCCGTTTTTATATCCTTGCCTCTTACATCCGTCTGCCATCTCACTCACACTTACGTTCCTTTCCCACATTCGGCCGTCCTGCTCATCTGTCTGTCCTCAGACATCCATCACTCAAATACACACTTACAATATTTTACTTAGTACTAAAGTTAAAAGGTACAATGAGCTAATCTTACAGTACAGTAACAACACCTTAACTAAACGGATGTACGAGATCACAAAAAATTTTTAGTTATACTAACCAACTTAATACTAACAATAGTGATACCTTACTTAGGGTTTACAATTTTGAACTTATAATACTAACCTATTCTTTCATACTGTTCTATACATTCATCATCAGCATACCAACATCATACTCACCTAAACATGTTATCCCCCTGGCCACCTCTTCATTTGATCAGCTGAGCTAGAGGTGCGATTCGGACCTTCAGTTGAACTGTCCGCCTTCTCCACATCATAGCGATCATTCAAACAAATTTTTGTAACTCTATAAGGTCCTAAATATTTGGGTTTCAATTTGAGTCCTGATTCAAACTGAGTCCTCTTTTTAGCCACGAAGTTCCCTATTTCATACTTTTGGCTTTCTTTTCTTTTTCTATTAAAATATCTTCTGTTTTCTTCCTGTATAGCCAATATTTGTTCTTTCGCCTTTAAACGGGACTCTTCTCTGCTCTCTTCAAACTGTCTGGCAGTTTCTTCTCGCAGTAATTCCAAAATTTCAACATCCTCTTTGCATCTCATCTTGGTACCAATTAACAAGTCATAGGGCGTAGTATCAATACTCCTTTGGTAAGTACTATTCAAAGCTCTTTGTACTCTACTAACCTGTTTATACCACACTCCTTTGTCTTCTATGCAAAGCTAATAATTATCCCATGGATTCTCTCGACTTGTCCATTCCCTCTAGGAATGCCTGTGGTAATGGTAACATGTTGAATACCTTCCTCCTTACAGTAGTCTTGGAATTCATTGCTTGTGAATGCAGTCCCTCTATCGGTGACAATTCCCCTTGGATTTTCAAATGTTTGCTGATGTACTCTTAACTTGTTCAGTGTCTCTGCACTTGATGTACTCTTTGTAGGGAATAACCACACAAACTTGGTAAAAGCATTAATCATAGTAAGAATATAGTTGTATAACTTCTTGGTTTCAGTCAATGGACCCACATGATCCAAGTGCAATGTATCTAGAGGGATACTTTCCTTTTCTATAGGATTCAAAAATCCCTCCTGCTTTCCTGCTTTCTTAGTAGCCAGTAAACATGGTATGCAAGCAACCACAAAATCATCTAACTTTTTATCCAAATCTTTTATATAATAATCTTGACAAATTAATTTCTTCATTTTGTTTCTAGAGAAATGGCCTTTCCCATGAATTCTTGTTATGATGTCTTTCTCCATAGCTTTCGGAACAACAGGCAATTTGTTTGATCCTTTATATAATATGTCTCCATCAATAAGGTAATCTTGATAGGACTTCTCCTTCAGTATCTCTTTAATTGCCTTGAGACCATCATCACAATCCTGAGCTTGCCTCATCTGTTCATGCATGGTAGTTATTGTAGCTACATAATATGGATTCCGGCTGAGGGCATCAGCATGTCTCAACTTTGCACCAGCTCTATGCTCAACCTCGAAGTCATAATCATTCAACATAAGCACCCACCTTGCTACTTTTGATGTCAGGTCTTTCTTCATTAGAGTTTACTGAAAAGCTTTACAATCAGTTACTAATTTGAAATGGTGGCCATACAAATAATGACGAAACTTTTTAATGCCTTCAATTATAGCCAAAGCCTCCAATTCGTAACTTGAATATCGTCGTTGCACCTCAGTAGTCCTAAGACTCATATAATGAACGGGATAAAGTCCACTATCAGGGTAATACTGCATTAAAATAGCAGCTACGGCTATACTTGAAGCATCTGTGTGTAATTCACTTTTTTATTATATTTTGAGCACTGGGGCAGATGCTAACCTATTCTTTAATGTAGAGAAAGCCTCTTGCTGCTCTTTACCAAACACAAAGTCCACATTTTATTTCATCAAATCATTAAGTGGACTTGGTATAGCAGCGTAATGCTCTATGTACTTCCTAAAGTAAGAAGTTAATCCAAGAAAACTTCTCAATTGCTTACATGTTTTAAACTCTGGAAATTTAATAACTGCATCCGTCTTTTCTGGTGTTGGTTGTACTTCACCATCCTTGATGATATGACCCAAGTACTCAATCTCAGTCTGCATGAGCTTAGTCTTCTTCCAATTGATTCTAAGCCCATACTGTTCAGCTTTTTCCAAAACCTGCTTCAGCCTCTGCAAAGCCTGGATTTCACTGTCTGCTGGAATAATAATATAATCAATAAAAATCATCATAGTTTTCTGGGCTAGTAGATCTCTGAAAATTGTGGAGACAAATCTCATAAAGTACTTAGGACTAACCGAGAGCCCAAAAGGTGCTCGTAGAAATTCCTACTGACCATGATGGGTGACAAATGAAGTATACGCGATAGAATCCTCGCTGACCCTCAAATGGAAAAAACATTTTTGAGGTCAAGAACGCTGAAGACCTTAGCCTGTGATAATTCATCGATCATGTCATCGATAACCGGAAGAGGATATTCATCCTTGACCATTTTAGCATTAAGCTGCCTATAGTCCACACTCACACGGGTTGTGCCATCTTTCTTCTTCACCAGTACCAATGGGCTAGATTATTCAGAAAAACTTACCCTTATGATATTATCTTTTAACCATTCGTTCATTTCTTTTTCTACAATACCCTGCTCCACAATTGATAATCTTCTAGGCCGCTGCGCCACTGGCATATCATCTTTCAATGCAATCTTTAACTCCACAGGTGCCTCCTTAACTTGAACAGGATTATAAGCTTCTATACATCTGTACGCTTCCCGCTTCACTAGTGTGTCATGGACATGTTCGAGCAATGTTTCAAATGAAATGCAATTTATGTTAGCTACCCACTCAACCTCATCTCTAAAGATAGACACACTTCCTTCATTCATCAACACTGTCACACTCTTCAAAAACTCATGACCTATAATTATATCATAAGGCATACAGTCTCTAGGAATAATATGAAATGTAACATCACTGTAACACTGTCCATCTATTATAATCTTCGTCGTTATCTTTCCCAGTGATTGCACGTGTGAACGACCCAGACCTATCAACGTAAGACCGACAACATTGCATTCTACGTTGAATAATTTAGGGCAAAGTTCCTCTGAGATTAGATTTACGTCTCTACCGGAGTCTATCAACGCACGGGAATAGTAATTCTCCGCCACTAACATGGTTTTCACTGGTTTACCGAAAGTAACGCTTTGAGAGTCTTTTTTTACATTTTGATGATTTGACACCACTGACAGTGACGTCCCGATGACGTTTCCGCAACTGTCATTGCCGCTACAGCCGCACTGATTGGTTGCGGGCGCCATCTTGGTAGTTCCGAACATGGCCGACCGCTGCTTTATCGACGCTGGCGCATCACGAGTGCCAACCGCACGAACTTGCGTCTGATTCGATGCCTGCTTTACCGACTTGGAGCTGCCGCCAATCAGAGGGCATTTTGTCCCAATATGGCCGTACTCATTGCACCGGAAACACTTGATGCCGTTTGCACATTGTGAAGATATATGGCTGGTTTCTCCACAATTGTAGCAACGACGTTTGGATGAACTCGACGATGCTTCTCCCCTTTTTACAGGTTCCGGACGCGCCGCTTTCCGCTTGTTCTCCTTCATCTTCTCGTAAATTGCCAACTTTTCCTTGAGCACGCTATATGTAGTCATGCCATACAATATCGCTTTGTTCTCAGGCCGATCCTCAATGCCGTTGATGATATACTGTATGGCTACATAGTCCGGGAATTTGGCCCTTTTCCCGTACTCCTTCATAATGAGCATATACTGGTAGTAGGTCTCATCTCTTCGTTTCTTTCTTGCAGCCATCATTTCGTGCATTTCTTTGGACTTCAGCGCCTCCGGAAATTCCTTTTGCAGAGCATTTTTCAAATCTTCATATATAATACCTTTTCAGACTTCAGCCACAATATGGCCGTGCCACACAAAGTCCTGCGCGCGATCACCAAGTTTTGCTGTGCTGTCCATCCGAATATTGCCGCGTTATCGTCTATATCCTGGGCCCACTTCGTCGATGAATATGATTTATCTTCACCGTTAAATTGTGAAATGCTTCCATCAAAGCTGTTCAACATGGCCGCCGCTGACGCCGCCCGCCGAACTCGTGCTAGCCTCATCTTTTTTAGCGCTGCTGCCGTCTTCTGCCATCGTCGATCGCAATGATCTACGAATTGCGTCGTTACTTCTTTATCGTCTTTGTTACCTCGTGCCGTCTTCCAGTAGGTTGGTCACGCCGCCGCTCGCCGGTGACTCTTGTCGTAACCGTCTCTCTGTAGATACTGTAGATACTCTGAGGGTAGTATATCCCGGAGGGGCCCCCAACTTTGTGGGATATGGGGCTCAGAGTAAAAACAGAAAATACTTATAATAAACGTTTATTTTTCAAAAAAATACTCCTGCAACGTCTTACACCTTATAGCTATATCCGCCATCTTCCTTTTTTATATCCTTCCCTCTTACATCCGTCTGCCATCTCACTCACACTTACGTTCCGTTCCCACATGCACGATTTTTTTTATTGTTGCTATAGTTTATTTATGTTAAAATGATACAGTAGAAAAAATATAAGTCGTGGAGAAGTCCACATTTACTTAAAATTAAATGTTGAAAATTGCAATTTTGCAATTAGCGCGCTTTGTAGTGACGTCAGCGTTCTCAACGTTTGACAATGTCTGATACTGTTTTGACACTTTTGACATATCCTCTGCAAACCGTGTCGCCACTGGGGTCTAGCGAAACGCAACGCTATTGGCTACATCGGGTAGCCAATAGCGTCGCGTTTCGCCATTTTAAATTTCACTCGTAAATTTTCAATATTTCATTAATTAATATTCGCAATTTTATAGTGTTTAAATATAAAATAATGTTAGAGGTCTCTTTCTTTACCGATAAAGAATGTCATACAAATATATTCGCTTATATCTGAATCACACGCATATTCCATATTGCTTATACCCAATACTAGTTTAATACGAAAGAATAAATCTCGGTATTAACGGCTACAGCTTAGTAGGATGACTATCTTTTTGGGTAGAAATTCTCGAGTCTAAGATGATTCCCTACTAATCTTCGCTTTTGAACCGTAGGCAGTTAAACGAATGTTGGCCTAGATTTTATAGGCTTTGAACTGCTGAATTTCAAGCATTGATCGTATATTATTCCTATTGTTATTTTACTTTAATAGAATAATGAGATGGTAACGATTTATTTGTTACTTTGAGACCACTACCAAACAAAACATGACGTGCATTTTAAATGGAGAAAATGTCATATTTCATAACTTTCAATCAACGACATGGCAGCTGTAATTTACGAATCATACTTTCCTCCACATATAACTATGCCCCAGAATTAAAACCACGAGATATTTTAGTGATGTAAAATATTTTGTCATAAATAACGAAGCAGACTGAATAACTGACTGCTACTCAAATGGTCAAGGCAGCGATAGCCCAGTGGAGATACCAACAGACTGCCATGCAGAGGGTATCGGGTTCGAATCCACGGCGCGCACCATTGACTTTTCGGAGTTATGTGCGTATTTAATTGTTAATTATCGCTTGTCCTGTGCCTCGGAGAGCACGTTAATCCGTCCCGGTTGTCATGAAGATCTTTGACAGTCGTTATAGGGCGTCAGTACCTTCTGAATAAACTGACACTAGTCTTAACCATGGAATATCGCTATCCCTTCGGGTTGCGGAGGTCAGACAAGCAGTCGCTCTGTGGAAAAGCTAATATTCAGCCAAATCCGGTTAGAGTAGTAAGCGGACCCCAGGTTGAAACTGGGATAACGCTAGGAAGATGATTCAAATGGTCACGGATTCATGTCTATGGCGCATACATTGACGTTTTGACTATCCAGCAAATATCCTAGTAGTGTATATTATTATTAATTTAAATATTTGTGACTAGGAATAAATTTATCGTTCTAAAGAAAGTCACATGTCATTAGAACAGTGTTTCCTAAACGAAGACGGTTCGTTTAATGTCACTCAATTCTTAAGAAATAATTGTAGTACACACACACAACTTCACGCCTTTTATCCCAGAAGGGGTAGGCAGAGGTTTACGCACCCACACTTTCGCCAGTTATGTTTTGGTCCCAATGTACCTAATGGGGGCGAGCCTATTGCCATCTACCGGTCACTTTTTTAAGCGAGCGTTAATCAACATTTTTTTAATACACACATAACTTCGAAAAGTCAGAGGTGCATGCCCGGTACCAGGGTCCATATTGGCTCACGTAAAGTTCTTCACCCGAAATTGTTCTTCCTAATGATTTGTAATCCGAATGATCTATTTTTCATCCTAAAGTTTTCATTCACATACTATTTGCAGTGCAACCGGCGATGTTCATAACACTCATGTTTCCGAAAATTGTTATTAATAATATCATTATTGTAAATAAATTTAAACTCCTACTGTTTTTTATCATAACGGTTTTATACCTAAACATAATTACTATAATATTTTCACTCATACTCAGGAAGAAAAATCTGAGTCTAAAAATATGTCTAAAAAACCAACTGTGTAGAATGATTAAAGGTCGTTTCACTGATTTTTGTTTAAAATTAATGAAATTCAGGTCAGGGTCGTCTTGGGGGCACTATGAAAAAAATACTTAGAAAAATTTCGCGACCAATTTCGAGGTAGCGCTCGCAGCCCGCTACCGCGGCACTGCTCGCTATGCTCGCTCGGCTCGCGCGTAGTTGGTCACAGTTCTAACCTAACCTAACCTAACCTATGGATCCCTTCCACAGCGTTTTTACGACAAACGGTTAGTCAGAGACAAAAAAACAACCCGAGAAAATAAACGATTTGCAAAAATAACACTTTTTTGGCTAATTTGGTTCACAATCACAATTCTAACCTAACCTAAACCAATAATTATGTATAGGATCGATTCTTATATGTTACTAGAGGACGCCAGCAGCAACGCCCGCATTTTTTTTAATTTACCTGTTTTGGCCGATCCCGTGGGAATTTCGGGAAAGCCCTTCTTAGTGCACCCCTATGGTCCCCAAGGAACATACATAGGAAAACAAATAAAAGTATAATGTTTATTGCTACTGACATTATGAAGTTGAATGCTTCGGAATTATGAACATAAGAGACAGAGTAGTTAGGAACTGTGATTGTTAGGATGAAAAATGTTAGAAAGAACATTTTCGGATTTCCAATTATTGGAGTTGAAAATTTAAGTGAATTTTGGCGCACCCCCGGTACCATGGTCTCGGTAGTCCGTTACGTACACCACTGCGCTATCACCGCTATTGTTTAAGATAAGTTATATTTAACAATACTTGTATAATCTAATACTAATACTTATAAAGGTCAACGCTCATTAGAGCCACCAGGAACCCACGCCGCACGGCGTCCACGAGTGGACGTCGCGCGGTCAACCAGCGGATCGCGCGCCGTCAACGAGTGAACGCCGCGCGGTCAACGAGTGGACGTCGCTTGGTCCACGAATTTTCGAATAGCCTGTTAGCAATTGGCACTAGGTCTACACGTGTGTTTCGTAATGCCAAATTTTACAAAACTTGAATTGGCACTCATAGCTGTCGCGCTTGATGAGGAAGTAAATGAAAGACGCAATACAACGTCTTCGTAATTAATTTATTTATTTTTCTAGTTTAATTTATTTCTTTTTCTAGTTTTTATATCAATTAACTTTTTCAAGTAATTAAATGACCACACACAACTAGATACTAAACTTTCGTCTATGAATACACCTACTAACTACAAATTTTAACATAAGGTATGCTCATAAAAAACAAAATAATAATATATTTTTAATTCTGCCGGATTATATTACCTGCCAAGTAATGAAATCGTTAATGATTTCCCCGACATCACAAACTGCGACAACCAGTGTTGCCAAGAAAGGATTACTCGTAAGAACATAAAATATTTTTGAGTAAAAATAAGAGTATAATTTACACGGTAATTAATAATTAAAAATACCTTAGAAAAGAACACGGTAGTAGTTTATTACCGTAGACCGTGTCTTGCTCAAAATTACCGTACATCTACGGTATTTACCGTTTATCTGGTAACACTCGGACGTGAATCATTCGCGAGCAGCGCGCGGTCCGCTTCGGACCCGCGAGTTGCCACCGAGCCGTCCACGCGCGGACGGCGGGTGGACCACCCGTCGCCCGCGCGTGGACTGCTTACGACAGAGGCGATCCGGTGACGCTACGGAGTTGATGTAGTGAACGCATACCCATACAAATCCATAAAGAATACTAACCACACGAGATGAGGCGGTGCGGAGTGGGTGCCGGGTGGCTCTAATGAGCGTTGACCTTTAAGCTGAAGAGTTCGTTTGTTTGGTTGAACGCGCTAATCTCAGGAACTAATGGTTCGATTTGAGAAATTATTTCAGTGTTAGATAGCTTATTTATCGAGAAAGGCTATAAGCCATATAGCATCACGCTATGAGCCACGGGCGTGGAGCAGTAGCCTTCAATAACGCGGGTGTAACCGCGGGCTCATCTAGTATTTAATAAATAATAATTCTCGTGGTTCCGTCGTGGAACATTTTGTTAAAGTGATCTTGTGTGTTATAACTCCCTAAGCTTAACACATACTTATTAAACTTTTATTAATGTTTTCGTCAGGTGGCGGTTCGTCAGCGGTGCTTTGTTTTGTAACAAGTGACGCATCCGACACAAATAACACGCTTTAATTAAAACCAAAGTAATGTAAAGTTTCCAAACAATCAGAATTTGGCACTTCTTTGAGTGTTGCCGATCATTGCGTGTTTAACACCGACTTGCCTCATACGCCGATTTATCCCATATACTCGTAAGTTCCATATACCTACTGACTTGCTCCATACACCTTTTGCCCCATATAGCGATATGCCCCAATACCAAAATATCTCACACACGGTCTCTAGCCAACTATTACACGTGTCATAACAAACAATATTAATCACGTCTTATTTTATACGCGGATAGTTGCTACTATTCGTTGAAACTTATTGCCTAGATATTATACGGCTTAGCGAGTTGTTTCAGGTCACCCGATTCGGTTGATGCGTCAACAGTTCGGTACCTAACGAATAAAAATAACAAATGTATTTTAAAGGGTATGCCTAATTTTTTTGTGAAGGTGGCGTTGTGTTATTTTAGACCTGTAGGTTAGTGTGGATTAATGTAAAATAATATCTTAATGTAAGAGAGGTAGCCATTTTACTCTTTGAATTGTTCTAAATTCAAAGCACCCAAGACGTCAGACGAGTCAATTACGTTACTGAGTTCCAGACGCGGCGAGGAGGTAATGAATATATAGACTTGGTAATGACTGCTTCAAGTCTCCAACAACAGACCGAAACCATATAGAATAGGTACGTAAAATAAAATAATATGCTGACTAAAATAAATTGTTTCACCCTTTGTATTCGCATCTCTTTTAACGAGAAACCTCAGAACGACCACGTAATCGCTTAGAAAATACTTTCCCTACGAAATAATTTCCAGAATAAAGCTAAACGATTCAACAATAGACTCCTTTAATACAATTTGAAATGAGGTATCACCAACAATAGTCAGATCATGAATGACAAAAGCTGGAACAATAGATAGGATCAGCAATAAACTATGGGCGGGACGACATACGACAGGTACGCGACGTTCCGCAGAGATAAATGAACTCGATTTTGTATAATATATGGCGAATGTGCGTTACTTGAACGGGAGTTCCATCTTCAGCGATTTGAATGAGAAGCCCGCCTCGATATAAGTCACAAATGGTACTATAACACGCACACAATGCGCGACCTTCGTCAGCTGGTTTTTGCTGCGAGTGTCGATAGCAGCTGCGCCCCGCGAGCTCATGGACCGCTAGCGGGCTCCTCCAGGCACCCCGCTGGCCGCGCGCCAAACACTCAACACTGACGATCAAACGCCTTCCGGGCTGCCCCTGCACTGCACTGCACTAGTGTCTGAATCACAAAAGCTCACAGTAAATTTTTACGATGTCAACAAAGGAACAGTCGTAAGAATTTACTCGTAGTTTTAATTAGTTAGCTGTTTGTTTATTTAGTGACAATAAAAGCCAACTTGACATAGTAACCGATCGGGCTCATAACGACTCGATGGCAGGGTAAACAGCGCAGGGCTGTAATCAACTCGTGATGGACGCGGTTATGACAGGGACGATACCCGCTGACCGCTAACCGCTCATTCATGCCGCACTAGTTGACTACGACCCTATTTGCATTCAACAATTACGTCTATGTACAGTGTGAAGTAAGTGCGTTAGTAAAATATACAACAACTTGTGTAACATACTCCTCCTGTTGATTTATAGGCTTAGTTTAAAACTTAGGAGAAGGACTTATTATCTCTGCTCAAAGTCACTTATATACTTAGAGGCAGTATATTTTTATCCATAAGGAGATTATGCTCCGTAATATCCTTTCAAAGTCTACGCTCTGATAAAGTGTTTTGGAGTATATAATAATATATGTTCTGTGTAACTTATCTGATATGATAATTATATGAAGAACAGCTCGGTGAAAATTGGATACTTCTTCATACACAATATTCTTCATATAAAATATTGGGACGTACCTACTACAAAATTATGTGAAGAATATATTCACTGCACAATTACAGCTAATTATGAAAAAAAAAAATACTTAATACTAATTGTTGGTAAAATTCCTGTAACACGGACAGGTAATAATATTTCACTATAAACACTTATGCGTTGCCGGTATTGGAAAGTAAACGGTCCATGCTTATAATACCGCATCCTTATAGAAAACAACAATTTACAGTTTATCTTAGTTTGTGTCTCACTATAGCCTATCAAGCTGTAATGGGAATGCAGGTACGCACATTAAGGGCGGTTTCAGAAAAACGTATTTTTTGCGCTTATACGGTTGGTAGCGCCATCTACCTTCCTATCTATAACTAATCGCATCAACGTCAATCGTTCCACGCTTGTCTAGTGCGAGCGATACCATGTTTCCGTCCCTGTCTCCCATTCCCAAGAAGGGGCACGCCTTTCGCGGATTGGTCGCCGCAAGCGTCGACGCGAGAAACAGTCTAGAACTTTCGTTTCGCAAAATACGTGTCGGCCATACCGTACCGCTCCGCGCCGCTCCCGCTATAATTATTACCGCTTATACAAAACCGCTCGCAAGTGAAAGTGATTTGTGTAGTGAAGTGAATCAAGCAGCTTCATCCCGAAACCACCAGGAGACTGCCCTTCTGAGACGAAGAAGATTGCCGTACAAGGTAAGTGCCCCCCATCCTTGGAATATCCTATACCCACTCACAATCCTTTTCCACATCCTCTTCCCTTTTCCAACCCTAGGCGACTAAAACCCGCTATCCTTTGTATACAGTCCATTTCCTTCTCCAAGTCGCCTAGAACCTACGGTTTCGGTGTATCGCCAAACCATTTTTTTGGTCCATACGAGTCGGATTCATTTACATTTTTATACGTTATATCGCTACACCTAGGCAGTTATAGCACCTAGCTATACTCCTAATATATTCACATAACCGTGGTAAACTTTTATGTAGCTACCTACTTACTCAATTATTATTTCTGGAACTATCATAGTTGTCTTGTAAATCTCATATTTCGAGCAACTTTTAATTCCACAGCTCTAAAGTGTTGCCTACTTAGCCTACTTAGGTAAAATAATAGGTACATTAGATATTCTTATTTTGTTTCGGTCTCATTAGCTTATACTTACGTAAGCATGTCACAACAAAAGAAGTCACGCGTGTCGGAAGACAAAGAGATGACAATCTTTGAAGCAAAACGCAATATTTTATTTGAGCGCATTCAAAACATATACGAGCGTTCCAAAACCGCCTCTATTTCTGACAGTAATAGCGAAGCATTTCTCAGTTATTGTATGACAGTAGATAGTATTCGAACAGATTTTCATAAGTTGTGAGACGATTATATCGCAAGATTACTTTCTATCAATCCTGATGAAAAACTGAACTATCAGGCGTACACCTCATTCGAAGATCTTTATTGTATTATTAAGCGTATACAATCGCAATTGGAGGGTAAATGTTCAGCAGAGCCCGTTGCCCGCAAACCGAGATTACCGCCAATCGAGATTATGTCGTTTGACGGAGATATACGAAATTGGCCGTTATTCTATGCGAGTTTTAAGTCTACAGTGCACGATAATGGTTCTCTGACAGATGCTGACAGGTTGTACTATTTAATAGGTAAACTGTCACCGAAGGCCCAGTCCGTATTTGCAGGTGTCACACCCAGTGCTGAGAATTATCAGGTCATATTTCAGTCACTACTTGACAGATATCAGGACACGCGTGTCCTAGCGTCTACCTACTTTGACCAAGCTTTAAATCTCAAACTGTCCGGCAACGCGTCTGTCTCGAATTTCCAGCTGTTTATTGATAACTTCGTAACCGCGGTAAATTCTCTTAGGAACTTAAAATTAGAAGATCTTTCCGACTTTATGTTGCTTCAACTCGCTTTAAAAGTTTGACACTGATACAATTCGCGCATTCGAGATGACGGAACACAATAATAAAATACCTACACTAGATAGTTTTATTTCGTTCATCAAAGATCAGTGTCGAATATTTCATAATACGCAGTCTGGTTCACCTGGCCCGTCTAACACTAACAGCAACAAACAAAGGTTGAATAAATCGCGAAATAGTAATAATAACTCGGTCCCTAATCCACAATCTTACGTAACATGCTCGGAATCTAATAGTAATAATTCACAGAAGTGTCTGTGCAGTAATATAGTGCACGACCATTTATACAAGTGTCCCGCCTTCAATGGTCTAAATCCAAATGCTCGTTTCAAGTGCGTAAAGGATAACAAAGCTTGCATCAATTGCTTAAGCATAAAACATAAAACAAGTAATTGTTCTAGTAAGACAAAGTGTCGCTTATGCAATCAAAAATATCATTCTCTGCTTCACTTCGATAGAGGTAACCCGTTGTCAAGCCAAGCCGCTAACCTTGACACACTTACGTCGCAGGTGCAGGCCACGGTGACTTCCCCCTCCACGCCTCAGGGCGAAGTATCGTTGTGTACGACGTCCATTGCGCGGGCGACGCGCACGCGAGGACGGCAATCGCGCATCTATAATGATCCGCGCAGGGCCAAAACGCGATATATGGCGTCTAAGACTGTTCTGTTAGCGACGGCGCAAGTTATCGTTTATGATGTTAATGGGTCGCCGCACATGGGACGTTGTCTGCTGGATAGCGCGTCTCAGACCAATCTAATAACATCGGAATGCTTCAAACACCTCGGATTATTGAATAACTTTAAAAATACGAACTAAATAGTCCGAGGGATCGGCGGTTCAGAAAAACATTGCAAGGGTTCCGTAGATATTAAAATACATTCGCGTTTTGTTAGGAATATTAATTTTAACTTTTTTCGCTTATCGTGGAGCGTATCACGGACGCATTGCCGAACGCTAATGTAGACGTAGCATCACTCACTCACCTCGAGTCATTGCCGCTAGCAGACGCGGAGTTTGCGAATCCGGCAGGCATTGATCTTTTGATCGGAGCTTCAATATTTCCGCACTTGCTACTAACTAACATAGTACGTAGTGAGCGATATGATTTACCGCCCGCTATTGAGACGGTATTTGGGTATGTGATTATGGGTACCGTACCTACGTTACATACTTCTCATTGAATTACGTCTTGTTGTTGTTCTGCTCTTCAAGAGATCAAGGTGGGTGCTAAAACTGTGTGTAAGATAAAGCACTAATTAGCTATGCTATGCTATGCTATGCTATGATATGCTATGCTATGCTATGCTATGCTATGCTATGCTATGCTATGCTATGCTATGCTATGCTATGCTATGCTATGCTATGCTATGCTATGCTATGCTATGCTATGCTATGCTATGCTATGCTATGCTATGCTATGCTATGCTATGCTATGCTATGCTATGCTATACTTTGCAATGCTACGCTATGCTATGCTGTGCTATGCTATGCAACGCCATGCTATGCTATGCCATGCTATGCTATGCTATGCTATACCATGCCATGCTATGCTATTCTACGCTATGCTATGCTAAGCTACGCTACGCTACACTATACTATACTACACTTCCGCTTTGTACATGGATGACATTGCCTGTAGTGTCATATCCGCTCCGCTAGCAATTTCGCTTTGTCAAGAGCTTATTCAGCTTTTCAAGCGAGGCCAGTTTGATCTTTTCAAATGGACAAGCAACTCTAAGGAGGTTCTCGCACGCATACCAGATTCTCATAAGGCTTCTCCAGACATTGAGTTTGAGAAGTCTGTACCGCATAAGGTTCTCGGTTTACGCTGGGACAAATCCTGCGATAGTTTTCGGTTTGACGTCTCACCACCCGATGATAAGTGCACCAAACGCACTATGCTGTCCACAGTGGCTCGACTATGGGACATAATGGGTTTTGTGGCTCCCACAATTTTGTACGCCAAGCTCTTGATCAAAGAGCTTTGGCTATCAAAGTGTGAGTGGGATGAAACACCCCCTGACCATATTGTCGCCGCTTGTGGCCAGTTTTGTATTGAGCTTACCGCGCTCAATCAAATTACTATTCCGCGTCATCTTGGGTTGGTAGATGGATGTACCATCAACTTAATAGGTTTCGCTGACGCCAGCGAGCGTGCTTACGGCGGAGTCATATATCTGCAAGTCCGTATTGGTTCTAACTACTCGGTACAGTTAGTTTGTGCCAAGTCTAAGGTCTCGCCTGTTAAAACCATTTCGGTTGCGAGACTGGAGTTGTGCGCGGCCCTTCTGCTGTCTCAGTTGCTCCGCAAGGTTCAAGACACAGTTTTGCCCCACTACCCCATTAATAAAATATACGCATTTTCCGACTCCAAAGTAGTGCTCGCTTGGATTCATTCTTCTCCTCATCGCTGGCAGATTTTTGTCGCCAACCGCGTTAGTAAATTGATTGAACTTGTTCCCGCTACTTGTTTCAATCACGTCGCGGGTTATCGTACTCGTCTTCAGGAAGAACTTTCCATAGATCATATTGACTGGAAGTTTATTCCACCAGCATCACCACATTTCGGTGGATGTTGGGAAAGCGTGGTCAAAGTGATTAAAACGCATCTCTTCAAAGTTATAGGTCAACAGATCCTCTCTTACGAAGAGCTTTTAACTGTCCTTGCACAAGTCGAGGCACTGATCAACTCGCGTCCGCTCACGGCATTGAGTAGTGACTCTGCAGAACCATCCGCGTTAAGCCCTGCACATTTTCTAAACACAGTGCCATTATCGTCATTTCCGGTTCCTGAAGCAGACTCTTCAAGCTTGCTCCAGAGACATACTCTGCTGGATAAACTCGTGCAGTCGTTCTAGCAACGCGTGCGTGCGGAATATCTACACCAGATTCAGGCTAGATCCAAGTGGAATAGTCCTGCATCCCCTATACAGGAGGGTACGTTGGTCGTCATAATACATGATAATGCTTCGCCGCTATCATGGCCGTTAGCCATCGTAGAGAAATTGCATACTTCCAAGGACGGTACAACCCGCGTTGTTACCGTGAAACCCGCTAAAGGGAGTTACGTGCGCCCTGTTGTACGTCTCTGTGCGCTTCCAACTCAGTGAGATCTAGCCTGAAGTTGGACCTACCTCTTAGTTTAAGTATTTAGTTAGTAGTTTTCGCTATTATTGCGTTTGTAGTTTTCGCGTTTTCGCGTTTCAGCATACGCGCTTAGACGCGCGCTTCGTTACGCGCTTCAAAAAACTGGACTCGCGTGAACGGGCATATTTCAGCGTTGTCGCTCGAAACGGTAGTGACATCGTGTCAGTGTCAACGTGGATTCTGACTGCTCGCGCTTATAAAAGCTTAAAAGCGCATCAACGCTCGTACAAGTTGCGTGTGTGCTAAAAGGCGCGCCTATACCCGCCTACATGCGCTTTTAAAAACGTGCTTATATGCGCGTATAAAACGCTAATCTGAAACCGTCCTATATACGCAAGTCATATTCACCGCACCGCCTCCCAGGGTTAAATCGGCCATGTTTTCGCAGCATGGCAGCTCGCCACTGGCTGAGTAAATTGTCCACATATGACAGGACTGTTGGTGCGTTTGGATGTATTCTCTGCATATCAATAGCTACTCAAATTTTAAGATGTTTTTCACGGCTCTTCTTGTTGGGAACGAAACTGATGTGACAATATTTGACAAAGATTGTATGTCAACTTTCGTAACTGTTACCTAGAAGTTATCTGAGCCAAAGATACTAGCAAATTTGCGAAGAAAGCGTTACAAAAACTGGGTATTCTTAATTAAAATAGAGTATGACAACGCGTCGAACCATTACTCATCATCTTATACAGCACGATGAGTTTTGAGGCGTCATAAGTCTTCTTAATATAACTTGATATTTGCAACCCAAACCAACCCAATTCCCAACAGGCAAACCTACTAGGCTATTTTATATCGATATTTTTTAATGTTTGTGGATAAATATTCTACAAGATAAGTAAGCAATGAAAGCTCATATATTGAACCGCACTCGTATAAAATGATGGTGAATATGATAATTTCCACACGAAAATGACAAATCCAAGGCATATTTTTATAGTTTTCTATTCAGGTCGCAAGAGCATATAATGACCGAAACCCAAAGCTGTTTAATTATATCTGCATAGTTGCTTCCAAGCATTTTTAATTTTTTATCACGCCTACAAAATGCCGGCGTGAGTCGTTCGCAAAAGTACTTAACTTTTTAACTTATTTTTTAGTATATTACTGGTTTCCGTCCCGGAACAGCGCATAATTCATAAGTAAAGTTCTCTTAGAATATCCACCGTGGACGGAAGCTATTAAAAGAGTTCATGCGAGCCAAATCGTGGTCAACTACTAAACTTGCGCAAAGTTCCCGGCGTCACTTTAAATCGTGACCTCACTGCAATCTCGGCAAGCTTCAGCCGCCAGTAATGAAAAACTAAGCTTCTCATCGAACTTAAAGCGTGCACTAATGAAGTCTTTCTATAAATAATTGTTCCGCAAAGATATCTGTGCTTTAGTCACAAGTTGGTCGCTCAAGTTTGTAAGATAAGTGAGGCGTACATTGTTCATGATAGTTTCAGGAGATGGTGAAAGTTGGTGCGTCAGGCGCACCTGCCGGATGTGACGCCTAACTTGAAGCTAACTGAAGTTCACAAGGTGATTTACAAAACAATTCGTAATGTTATTTGTTTTCAGACAAATAGGTGAAATAAATCATGACTGTCAAAGATTCACAGATTATTATTGTTCAAAGTTGGGCTCGTTATATTTGTAACTCAGTGTTCTTATCAGCGTTTATCCGTCTGTATCCAAGATTAATTAAGAAAGTTGAAGTCGAACCATGTTTGACGAAATATTATAATTTCCACACATCATCATAATAATCTGATTATTTAAAGGTGTAGGTTTTCTTAGAACCTTCTAAGTATATCACAACTGGAATTTACTTCGCTTAGTTTCTTAAGTTGTTATTAAGGCAGCGATAGCCGAGTGGAGATACCAACAGACTGCCATGCAGAGAGTATCGGGTTCGAATCCACGGCGCGCACCAATGATTTTTCGGAGTTATGTGCGCATTGAATTATTAATTATCGCTTGTCCCGTGCCTCGGAGAGCACGTTAAGCCGTCGGTCCCGGTTGTCATGAAGATCTTTGTCAGTCGTTACAGGGCGTCAGTACCTTCTTAATAAACAGACACTAGTCTTAACCATGGAATATTGCTATCCCTTCGGGTTGCGAGGGTCAGACAGGCAGTCGCTCTGTGGAAAAGCTAATATTCAGCCAAAATCTGGTTAGACAAGTAAGCGGACCCCAGATTAAAACTGGGATAACGATGGATGGATGAGTTTCTTAAGATGTTATTTTGTATAATTTTAAGACTATAACATTCTTGAGCATATATAGTAATCTCAGTCGTAACTAAATGTATATATGTACTCATTTTATATTAACCCAGTCAAGAACATTAATTGAGTTAAGATCGTCAGGTAATTTGATTTTAAGACCTAAGATTCGCGTAGACTTTATACAGCACTAGATACTAATATTTTAATAACAGGTAAGTATAATAAGTATGAATACTAATCATGAATACAAATTGAGCTATAATGCATACAAACATACATAGACTCACGCCTGTTTCCCAGAGTCGTAGGCAGAGACTACCATTTGTAACGATCCTGACATATTTCTCTTGCTTCATTCACTGCTCTCAACAAATTTCTCATGCCTGCTATTCGGTTAAGGGTACTGCTATAATTTAAAGCATTTTTTTGACGTAATTGCATTTCCTTCTAGTCGGGTAAGCTGACTGACTGACAGACAATGCACAGCCGAAAGTACAGGGCACAACAAGCTGAACTTTGATATGTATGTTCGTTGGAAAGCGTAAGCTTGCACCCTTCTTGGTGCAACCTTACGCTCTCCAGCGAATAGAGCTATGGGAGCTGAACACATATCTTATACATGGCAGTGACACGAGACGAACTACACTATAAGTAACCGAATCACGAAGCTACTATACATTGACAATATACTTAGTTTATACTGTGTTGGATTTCATTATGGAAATCCTAATAATTATCGCTACTCTTACAATATTTGGAATAATTTTCTTATGTTTTTGTTCTTGTTAAGAAATTCTGTTTTGTTAAGTACTTTACAAACATTCTACCATCAGACACAAAAACATTCATAATAATTACACAACAAAAATCTAACGTGGCCTAGTGAAGAGACCGACTGCTACGCAGAGGGTCTCGGGTTCAAATCCACGGCGCGCACCATGGTCTTGTCGAAGTTATGTGCGTATTAAATTGTTATTTATCGCTTGCTTTATTAACGCTGAAGGAAAACATCGTGAGGAAACCTGCATATCTGAGAGTACTCCATAATGTTCTCGAAAGACATGTGAAGTCCAAGTGCGGGTTAGCAGCCCGCAATTGGCCAGCGTTGTGGACTATGCCCCTTCTCATAGTGAGAAGAGGCCCATGACCCAGCAGTGGGGCAGTTTATATACAGGGCTAATCATGAATCTAAGGTGTGATGCACAAATACAACTTGATATTAGTTCCGTATGGGGACCGAACCCACGACACATGACCCATTCTTAAACGATTCATTAAACCACTTCGCCAATTATCAAAATAAGTTTAGCAAATATAAAAATAGACAATTACTGATAAGTACTGTTCAAGTATGACCCTTGGCACTTGTATAACGTTTTTGTATACCTTAACATACATCAGGCAACAGTAATAATAGAATATCCTCGCGTTTGAAATCACAAGTTGGCCAGACGGCGCTTCAAGTGTCAATTACTTTTGGAGAATGAAGGAATAATATGATTGGCATTTTTATAAATATCCTCTATAAATCTAACATTGCTGACATGAGGGTTGGACCAAACACACTGATGATTTTATTTTTATTAGTTTTACTTTTTATATGTGTTTTGTAAGCACAAAAAACATATAAATATGTAACAAAGCAAAAACATAATACATGCACCATGTTAATAAACCGCGCACAAAGAAACAAAGACAGTTAAAAACATGCGCAATTAAGTTGGTAATAAAATTTTGAGTTTCAACTTAGTTCCTTTTTTTATAGACTCACGCCTGTATCCCCGAAGGGGTAGGCAGAGGTGTAATATTACACCCACATTTCGCCAGGAATTTTTAGGTCCCACGTAATAGGGGGCGAGCCTATTGCCGTACCGGGCACATTACCAGACTCCGTGCTGCTACTGAGAATTTCCTAACGGAAAAACCCAATAACACTTTGCCCGACCCGGGAATCGAACCCGAGACCTCCCAATCCCACGCGCACATTTATGCCGCGAGACCAACGAGGCAGTTAGTTAGAACTTAGTTCCTACATGTAGAAATATTTTAAAAATATCAACGAAATGATGAAATATAGTTTCTCATATAAAATTTAAGCTATATCATGCGAGAAATTGTGGAACGATTTTATAATATTAAATACCTACGCTTTTACGGAAGATTCGGACAGACTGTAAAATTATTCGAACTACGTCCTGGATTACCCAACCCCGATAATGAATAGGCAACAGATTTATTATATATATATATATATACAATATATATATTATGTGTGTATATATATATATATATATATATATATATATTGCTAATAGCACCGGCTCGGAAACCATTCACGCGCGCAAGTGTGGCTTCGTGTGGAGGGAACAGATATAAGAACCTAAGTACACACGCCACTTTTACCGCAAACCGGTTCTTTTACTAAAATACAATCTGAAGTTCAAGTCTAGCGTGTATTCTCCTGACACCAAAGTAACTAGTTGCTTCCAAATCAAATCAAAATATTTATTTCTAAACACAGGTGCAGTTAAAAACGGATGTAGGTTTCTGTATCTCACATTTTATAAAATGAGCTACGTTTTGCCAGGGTTGTAAAAATGGCCAATAAACTTTTATTATTGTAAAAATATTACGTACGCTTTATTATGCCGCAATAATCAAGAAACGTATAAATCAGTGATATATTTTTTTTAATGTATAAAACCTTTTACATTCATGAATGTCAATGATCGTTACAACCCCGTACAAAGAATATTCTCGAGCTTTAGGCATTACCGCTGGTCACTTGATACTGATACTCCTTAGTAAATGACACGCAATCATCTGTAAATAGCCTAGACATTAAATGTCAACAGAGTGACTGAATGCAACTAATTTCCAAGGAAACATAGAACCTACAGTTCGATTACGAAATCAATTTTGAGCCGCCGCGCGCCGTCGTAAAAAAAAATGTAAAAATTCAAGCAACGAACGCAAATAACACCTAGACTCGGTACAATTACTTGTAGATCACAAAAAGTGTTGTCTTGTGTGACGATCGCACCCTTAACACTCAGCACATTTATCAACAACCGTCAAGATGACCACTTAAAACATCACACCCTGCGTGCAGCGTGCAGTCAAATTGTACTAAAGGTGGCGTATGTTTTCTACCCCTAAGAGACAGTCAGTGGCACTAGACTGCCCATTGAACTACAAGTATGATCTTTAAATACACTTAAGGCTAACTTATCAGCACTATTTTTTTATTTTTTATTCAATAGGTAGTAGAGCCTTGCTGATTTCAGCATGAATGGGCCGGCTCGACCAGGGAAGTACTACCCTCTCACAGAAAATCGACATCAACTAACGGTACCTAAACTGTTGCGTTTCGTTCGGTGAGTGAGAGTGCCGAAGGCCCTATTCCCTATTCCTTCTCCCTCATCCCACTCCTCATCCTATTCCCATTCCCAACCCCAAGGGGCGGCAACGCACTTGTGACTCCTGTGGTGTTGCTTGTGTCCATGGGCAGCGGTAATTGCTTACCATCAGGCAATCCGTCTGCTTGTTTGCCGCCTATTAATATAAAGTGGATTGATACCGTTTTTACGAGGTTAGAAATTTATTTGCACATTTTGTCTACTATGTTTTCTGAGATTTTTTATTTATTAATTTTTCCACAATACACAATGACAATGTTTTTCTCCATAGCCATTCACTCAAACCTCTCGGGGCTTATGTGTGAAACGGCGAGTCGTATTACATAGACATTCGTAAGATATTATAACTAAGTAATTACATGATCTTTATACATTTTGCGCCAAATAAAATTTCTTCAATTTATACTTAAAACTTTTCGAGTTTGTTTTATAAATATTTTGTAATTCAGTTGAAATTTTGTTTAGATGGTATGGAATAATATAATTTGCAACTCTTGTTCCGTATACATTATTATATTTTGGTAGTTGTTACTTATTTTGAAATGATATACATCTTAAAAAGCTTGACCTTGTGTTTTCTATTAGAATATCTGGTTTCCTAGTTTCTACAAGTGTAAAGAAAAATAATTTTAGAATAGACGTTCATCACATTACAATATTTGAATAATTCGTCATATCGTCATAATTATTTTAATATTTGTTTTTTATGTGTTTGGGTACAATTATTTTCAGTATTTTTAATTGTAACATGTAAATATCAGATAGGTATGTTTGATAAGTTCTGCCGTAACTGCTGTACCCATAGTTAATAATGGAGTCTGCCAATGCCATATATAGCATTCTAAGTACTTTGAAGGGTAATTTGTATTTCAATACGCTCATTTTTCCAATGATAGACCTTAATTTGTTACAAATGTAATCCTTATGTGGGCCCCAGCAGAATATGCTATCAATTATTAACCCTAGGTACATATGAGTGTGAGTCATTTAATAGCACATGTAATGTTTCTGTCATATGATGCCGTCACATGGTGTTGGCAATAGTTTAACAAGAGCGCTTAACTAGCCTAGACATTCACAATCCTTTTGGTTTACCTGTGTCTATGTAAAACTAACTACTTATTAAACATTTTCATATTCCGTATCTCGTACATTGTCATCACATCTCTTGACGGATTTGGTTAAATCCCAATTTCACTTCATTAAATTTATCAGTGTTGTGTTTCAGGTTATTATTGTATTACAATGAATGCATGTTTCAAATTACCTATTTATCAAGAATAGTGGTAAATGCTCCGGGGCAGCCAACAGTAATCATACCTACTACATGACATAGACGTTAATTAAAAATCATAATTATGCCATATTTTATTTTTGCAATATCATAGCACTTACTTTTTAAATTAAAACACGATGACATTTCACTAGAATGTAATAGTTAAGGCCATGACAGCTTTATAATCTTAGATGCACATTTTTATAACCGGTTTCCTCAATCAGTTTGTATTTCCTTTCCGTTGCCCTCATTTCTGTTTTCAAGTCAAAAGAAAAGAAAAAAGAGAAAAGATCAAAATTACCATTACATTAAGTCTACGATTGAGTCAAAAATAAGCTAACTTCCAACGAGCGTCTCAGCATGCGGTGTTTTTAGCTGCCGTATAAACTGAGTGCTCAGAAAACAAAGCAAACAAATACAAATTGGATGTTTCATCAACGCTTCGAGCTTGTCCTTATGTGTAAGCTGTATATATGTTTGATTATATGTATGGCTGTGTGTGTT
Organism: Euclidia mi; assembly: GCA_944739405.2. Classification (NCBI taxonomy): domain Eukaryota; kingdom Metazoa; phylum Arthropoda; class Insecta; order Lepidoptera; family Erebidae; genus Euclidia; species Euclidia mi. The sequence goes on from OX123197.2 coordinate 24,715,453, forward strand.
TCTACCGTGAAAAGATTGGCACAAAGTGCCCACTTATTCTTTTAAACAGTCACATTTAGGTGGAGATCGACACGCTTAACGTCGGAATCACACCCCTCGCAACACTCAGTACAGATTGGCCGCGAATCCAGCAAAGATGTACGAGACGTGATGAAAACAAAAAAATACGAAATGATACAAGCAGGCGAGGCAGGGGCAATAGGGTAACGACAACAAGTACAGGGTGCGTATTCAACTGGTATAATAATTGGAAACAACTAAGCAGTATGTGGAAAAAACATGAAGACATGATATGACAGAAGCAGGAAAATGAGGTATTATACTTTAACTTAGTATCTTATTGGGTTTACGCGAATGTTACACATTGAAATTAAACTACAGTTTACGGATTTTATCGCGATGTATTGGTTTCACTAAGTTATTACATTTGAAACTAATGATCTAGAAACTATATTTTTAATTTATTACTAGCCGACGTTTCGAATTCTTTACAGAATTCATGTTCACGGCAGACTGAGGTGATATTTTTCTTTTTCCTGAATGTATAAGTTATCTCAAAGTACCCGAACATTTTTCATCTACTGGTGTTACTATTTACGCAGAATGAGCTCACAGTGTCCTTAGGTCTTCTGGTGACTTTGTCCTTCTTGGGTTTCATTAGCCTTATGACAGGGTCCCAAGCTGGAGAAACATTCCAACCATCTTCCCTATTGAAATTAGGGTGTTTTTTAATTTCAATAGCCTCTCGTATCATCCTTGGAAGAAAACGGTGTTCTTTTGCGAGTATCTGTGGTTCATCAAATCGCAGGTAGTGGTTGGGTCCCTGTTCCACATGTTCACACACAGCAGACTTTGTTGAGCGTTTATGTTTTATGTCAGCTATATGTTCTTTGAGTCGAATGCCTATGCTTCTCTTGGTTTGTCCAATGTATGAGAGCCCACATTCACAGTCAATTTTGTAGACACCGGCCTCTTGCAAGGGTAACTGACACTTGACAGATGGTAATAATTGACTGATCTTCGTTGGCGGCTTGTAGTAAGTTTTGATAGAAGCTCGCTTCAAGATGTAGCCAATTTTGTCGGTCACGCCCTTGATGTATGGGAGGACAGCAGGTTGTCTTTCTACTGTGGCTGGTTTTTCTTTCTTTCTGTGACAGTGGCGCGGCGGTCGGAGCTTGTTGTCTTGCAGAACTTGCCTGACATGTTGAAGCTCAGCGTCCAGGTGTTTCTTGTCACAGATCCCGCGGGCTCTCTGAAACAGAGACATTCCTACAGTAGCTAACTGTTTAGGATGGTGGTGAGATTCACCGTTTAAGTACCTATTTGTATGGGTCTTTTTCCTATACACAGTATGGCTTAAGGAGTTGTTTTTATTCCTGATGACAAGTACATCTAAGAAAGCTAAAGAATTGTTTGCCTCTAATTCCATTGTGTGTTTTCTTCCAAGGATGATACGAGAGGCTATTGAAATTAAAAAACACCCTAATTTCAATAGGGAAGATGGTTGGAATGTTCCTCCAGCTTGGGACCCTGTCATAAGGCTAATGAAACCCAAGAAGGACAAAGTCACCAGAAGACCTAAGGACACTGTGAGCTCATTCTGCGTAAATAGTAACACCAGTAGATGAAAAATGTTCAGGTACTTTGAGATAACTTATACATTCAGGAAAAAGACAAATATCACCTCAGTCTGCCGTGAACATGAATTCTGTAAAGAATTCGAAACGTCGGCTAGTAATAAATTAAAAATATAGTTTCTAGATCATTAGTTTCAAATGTAATAACTTAGTGAAACCAATACATCGCGATAAAATCCGTAAACTGTAGTTTAATTTCAATATTATACTTTAAGTAAAAGTTGCGTGTAAAACTTAGATACGTGACAGTTTAACGGAGACAAGACAAGCTAGGACTAGGCATACAAGGCATACTATTTACCTGTAACGTGCAAGAAAACTGAGTAGAGTGTGAAGAAATGAAGACACATTAAGATAGAAGATGACAAAAGCAGACCGGTATGACTTGAAAAAAGAGTTAAGCAATCGGTAAATGACTCTCGCATACTGCTCAGCTACGTCACCCATCTCTTGTGGGTTCTCATCCTTATCTCTCACCCTAATGACATCCACTCACAACACTCGGTGTCGAGATTACATCCGACGCTAACGAACAATCTTTACATAGAAGTATTCATGTCTCGCAAAAGATGCTCCTAATTGTAACAAAGTCAAGTTTTAACCAGCACAACTTTCGTCGATCAATATTAAACTTAAATACGAACAAACTATAACATATTGCTAAATGTTTTATGTTATGTTACTGTTGATCTGTAGTTTCCAGGGTCAAAATAATTACATTTTATTTAGTCCTTACTTTAGATTAGAAAAAAATATTGGACACGTATTTTTTCGTTTTTCGATTAAATAAAAAATAACAAAGATATAGCCCATTAAAGTTACGTGTGACGTCATCTAGTGCGAAAAAATGCAGCACGGTGTGACGTTATACGTAACTTTAATGAGCTATATCTTGGTCATTTATGGTTTAATTTACAAATAAAAAATACGTATCGCTTATTTTTGAATAATCTAAAGGACGGACTTATAATTTTTTTTTGTCAACTAGCCTATTATATCCTTTTGTAGTACTCATAGCGTGTCTTGACTTTGACTTGCCCTTCGTATGAGATACGCAGAATTAGGAAACAAGAGGTCATCAGTTGGATGGGTGAGCGTTTGTTATGGTATTTATATAAAAGTGCTGCCGAGGTACATTCATCATCCTGGTTCTTGTCTCAAGACAAGAAGCGTCAGGTCATGTTGGCGACCACCAGGTGGCCTATAACTACAACACCAGAGTTGGCCTCACCTGCATACAAAACGAAGAAGAAATCTCGGTTTGTTACAGCGTAACTGCAACTGTTGCTCTCAAGCTATTGTAAGAGTTGACTGTCTGTCAACTCTTACAACAGCTTGAGAGCTCAAATTCTGCAGTGTGACGCCCCCCTACCTGCAGTGTTGATGCACCTGGCGCTTTCAAACTTTATAAAATACAGTGAGATAATTCTAAAGTTAAATTCGCTATCCCAGCTATGGCTAAGTACAAAAGTATAATTAGACAAGCTCATACCCTCGGCAGAGTGACACGAGCAAACAGCTGGTGTGATTATATAAATGTACTTAATTACTGACACTTTGAACAGTCGTTTATTAACTTTACAACCTTATACATCTAATATTAAAATTAACTTTAATACATACATACATACATAGACTCACGCCTGTATCCCCGAAGGGGTAGGCAGAGGCATATTAAACGCCCACTTTTCGCCAGTGTTTTCATCCCACGTAATAGGTGGCGAGCCTATTGCCGCTTATAGGGATATTTTGTTTGCCAGAGCCTCGTCCGTTGATCGGCAGGTGCACCACTTGCAGGTGAGGTTGGCTTGGAACCCTAAGTTCTTGGTGGGAACCCTATGCACCCTGTAACTTTAATAGAGCGTTCTAAAACACTGAATGACATTGTAAAATTCTCGCGAAATATTAAAGATGAAGGGTTATGCTTAAGGATCGTCTAAGCTTTTGAAATTAGCGAGCTAAGATCTCTAACTCGTCAATCTGACATTCGAAGACAAACTCCAAATAATTTATTAATTTAGATTACGATGATACTTATGGACGTCAAAATTGAGGCTTTTGTAAGTTTGCAAGTTCAAATTTAAGCGTAATAAGAGGTTTAACTCAATATTAAGCCTCCATAAGCCGTTTTAGCGTATTATATTAAGACCGAAAATGTAATATTCAAATCGTAGGTACCTAATGATTTAAATTGCTACGTTTTTTGATAGCATAAATATGTAAAATATATGCAGAGTAATAATTTAAAGATATTTAAATATTTATTATACTAAAACTAAAAAAAAGCACTTATCGTTACTAATATAAGTTTTATATTAAAGATATGACTGTTGAAAGATGGGGCAATGAGCAGCTAGTAGAAGGCGCCTTCAGCTCAAAAACGACGTAGAGAAACCAAGCACTGTCTCTGGAAAAACACACTTTATTATAGTTGTGGTGTCAGTCCAAAGAAGCTTTGCCTACACACTGCACTGGACAGACCTTTGTGATAATGGCTGTGAGGTAGCCTCCTCGTTTGTGCTTCCAAACACACATTGTTTGTACTTGGAAGATAATTCGGATGCCAAGCGAGCTCGTTAAGTAAAGCGATCTTATAAAGAGGCTTACTGTGTGGTATGAGTCCACTCGCTTGTCTCTAATGATTAATGATATTAGCAATAGCGTTGTGTTCCAGCCGCACAATTACCACCCATTATATTAAGGTCATCTAAAGTGGAGCGGAAGAGGGGTTTATGAGGAGATAGGGAGACGGTGGGGTACACATCAGTCAGACCCAAGTTATACAATTTGCTGGCGAACAGTGCTTCGCGTTCAGCAAACGAGTTTTGTTCGATAGCGCCTCAACTCGTTTCGCATCGCGAAGAAATATCACGAAGAAACATTAGGTATGTGCCTCAGCGCTAGTTGAAGTTAAGACAGTATCGCCATTTAAATAACTATAGTTATGCACATCTACTTTTAAAGAAACAAATAACTAACCAATCAGAAAAAACAGTACTACAAAATAAGTAGGTACCTAGTAAATGACGACTGCCGACCCTAATCTCATAGCCAACACGTTTAATAATTTCTTCTCATCGATTGGAGAAAGTAACACCCAAACTTCTGGAGATGGGCGTCACGACGTTTCTTTACAACATACTGAAAATACCATGTTCCTTAGCCCGGTTGAACCCTACGAAATTTATACTCTACTCAAAAACCTCAAAAAATATAACTTTTACTAATTAAGTGATGCGCTGAAGAACTAACTTTGCCATTCTATTTATTAATAAACCAATCTTTCGAGGAAAGCACTTTCCTGACCATCTAAAAAAGGCGACCATAAAACCTATACTTAAAAAAACTCTAAAACGTATCCCAACAATTACCGCCCAATAGCCCTTTTGCCAACAGCTTCAAAGATATTCGAAAAAGCCATGTGCAGCCGAGTTTATAATTTCTGCGAGAAATATAAAATGAAAAAACGGCTTTAGAAAGAATAGATCAACCACATTAGCAATCTATAAATTTATACAGGAGACTCTTAACATCTTAAATGATAGAAAATTCGCAGTTGGATTACTTCTCGACATGACAAAAGCCTCCGATAAAGTTCAAAACCATATATTACTTAAAAAACTAGAAGGAATCGGCATTCGCGGCGAGGCTCATAAATGGTTCACGTCATGTTTAAGAAACTGACAACATCATGTAGAAATAACATTTTATAATCATGAAATCAATGAAATTGAATATATCAGATCAAATATGAAAATAATTAACACTTCTATCCCACAAGGTAGCGTCATTGAGTGTCTCTTATTTCTGATATATATTAATGACCTTCCTAGACACATGGATGGACCATGTGTTCTATTTTCGGATGACATTTCTCTTATCACCTCATGTAAAAACAATATTAACGTAAACGAACAGCTATCAAATACGCTTAACAAAACAATATCTTGGATGAACGATCATAACCTTGAAATTAACTTTACGAAAAATAAAATTATGCCTTTCCACCCTCGTCAAAAGACTCCATTAGAATTGAACTACATTTACAAAAACTTTAAAATAGAAACTGTCTCTGAATTCTCGCCCCTCGGCCTAACAAAAGACACTTATGTTAATTGGAAATCACATGTCCGGAAAATAAGGGCCAAAATCTCAAAGTTTACTTACGCTTTCCGCGAAGTCAAAAAGACAACCAATCTGCAAACTGCTCTAGCGCCTTACTATGCATACTGTATACAGTATGCATAGTAAGTCACTTATGTAATATATTACATACGCCTACGCATGGTTCAGCTATGGCATTATTCTGTGGGGCAATAGTACCAACGCGCTAACTCTCTTTACACTACAAAAAAGATTATCAGGATTTTAGTAAATATAGACGAAACCGACACTTGTAAACCTCACTTCAAAGAACACGAGATTTTAACCCTGCTCTCAATTTATACACTAGAAATCTGCAAATTTGTGCGAAAACACAAAGAATTCTTGACTAAAAGAGAAGACAGACAGACAAGATACACACTACGACATAAAAATAGGCTTAACCTTCCCAGTTCTAACGTAAACCTCCATTCAACAAGTACATATGCAATGTCCATAAAACTCTACAATAAATTACCTGATACAATAAAGGAAGAAACAAAATTTAACCGATTTATAAATAAAGTACGATTATTACTATTAAGTAAATGTTATTATAGCATCAGAGAGTACCTAAACGATAATTACATTTTAAATTAATACTAAATTTATTATTTGAATACCTACTAATTATAATTAAGCTTAAACAAAATATAATATAATAATGACATATTTAAGTATTGAAAGAAAAATTATTCATTAAATTAATAAGAATTAAATATAACGAATTATTATGCTCCCTTCCTCCCTTCTAATTTTTGCTGCGCCCGACAGGGTCCATTATGATCTCATAGTTCTTAAGTTACATCTAAGCTCACATTGTGGAATGCAAATAAAGATTACTGAATAAATAATTTTGGATCACTTTGTTTGTACGATTTGACTGAAGACCCGCATAATTACAGCACCCGGAACAGCACGGTTCTACAAATGTTTAAAAGAAGTCTCGCCTGCGCAAAATTGAAATACGATCATCTCATGATATTATATTCTTTGAGTCTCTGAGAAAACTTATTCACCGGAGCAACGCTCAAAAGCTTAAGTAGTATGGAGATAGCAGTTCAACTAAGCGGCTGGCTACCTTAAAGCGATACACCACATTTTAACCGAACTCGCACTGTTAAATCTTGCTTACCTTATAAATCCTGTTGTATAAAAGGTATTCAGTTCTATGAAGCAGATTTATGTTAACAATCTCATAGGTAAAATTTAAAATCATATGCATGAAAGCTCATAATCAATGTTCTATAGTATATAATTTGCGATTTTTATACACTACAGACATATTAAGTGACTGTATATTTATATAGTACATGTATTTTGTAATTTGCAATACAGACCTTTCAAGGTATAAAGAAACCTGGCCATGCAAGTTACTAGAAAAGTTACTACTGTGACAAAAACAAGACAAGTGCGGGTTCACAACTAACACACAATCCAGTGTCAGCCGGTGACCTATCAGTATCATGACAGTCAGAAGATTCAGAATGTAACACAATAGTCTGACTTTATACTGATAAGTAATATAAATAGTTTGCTAACAACTACGATGCCCGCTGCAGACTTGCTTTTAAATTAATGTTTTGGTGTTTTTTGTGACTCAAATGGTGTTATTGGCATTATCTTGTTGTATAATAGCAGCGATAGCCTAGTGGTGTACGTAGCGGACTGCCGAGACGATGGTCTCAGGTTCGAATCCCAGGTGCCCCGGGCACACACCTCTTTTTAGGGTTCCGTACCTAAAAGGTAAAAATCGGAACCCTATTACTAAGCCTCCACTGTCTGTCCGTCTGTGATAGCTAGAATTAGTGATAGCTGAAATTTTCACAAATTATGTATTTTGGTTGCCGCTATAACAACAAATACTAAAAATAAAAAAATGAAAATATTAAGGGGGTCCCATACAAAAAATGTGCAGAATATGTAGTTGTATATTACATTTCAAAATAAATAATTAAATTTATAAAGTAAATAATAAAAGGGGGGTTCCCATACAACAAACGTAATTTTTAAGCAATTTGTTATTCGATCTTAATAAACAGGTAGAAACTTAAAAAGTATTTAAGTATATTATTATGTACATACAACAAACGTGATTTTCTTTTATAGGTGATGGTACGGAACCCGGAACGTGCGCGAGTCCGACTCGCACTTGCCCAATTTTTTCATTTTTTTTGACCCTTCGAAGTTATGTGTTTATTAAAAATCTTAACTATCGCTCGCTTAATGATGTGCTCAGTAGATGGTAATAGCCTCGCCCCCTATTACATTGGGACTGAAACATAACCTGCGAAGTGTGGGTGTGTAATACACTTCTGCCTACCCCTTGAGAGATAAAGACGTGAAGTTGTGTTTATGTTATGTCTTGTTGTATGAAAGGTAAACAGCGGCTAGCACACACGGAGTGGAGGTCACGGTGGCGTCAGCTCGTTGACCCCAAAGCCCGCATGTGCCCGCTTATACTGTGCAAGTAAAAATGTACTTGTTTCAAGAATAAGCGATTTGAAATTATAATTTATGTATGAATTCTAATTTAGGGCATTGATATATAAATTCTAACTTACTGGTAGTTGGCCAAGATTATATTATTCTTTTTTTTGTTTATGTGTGTCTGGTGTCGCAGTTTTCAGACCACCCAAAGGCCTCCAACATGGTCTAATGATTCTTGTCCTTAGACAAGGACCGGAACGGACGGTTTTGCGTGCCCTTCGAAACACGGTAGTGCTATGATGTAAATGACACAACGAATACTGTGGTCACCCATCCAAGTGATGACCTGTGTTGCGCGTTTAACGCGCAACACAGGTCATCAGCGTTGTTTAACTTTGCCGATATATAATTAAGGGCAAATTAAGTCTTATGAGCGCTACGTTATATTATTACACAATTGACAGTACTGTCTTAAGCAAATGCTCAGTTGCTTTGTCATTTATCACTGCGCTCAAAGTTGTTGGTTCATTACACCTGCTTTGCATTTTATGTGACTGACAAATTAGTCTTCGTGCACTTTGTGTCCGTTGATTCGAAGATTGCAAAGTTCGCATAGTAAACATTAATTAAGTTTTTCATTAATTAAGTCAAGGTAGTAGAGCCTTGCTGATTTCAGCATGAATGGGCCGGCTCGACCAGGGAAGTACTACCCTCTCACAGAAAATCGACGTAAATTAACAGTACCTAAACTGTTGCGTTTCGTTCGGTGAGTGAGAGTAACGGAGGCCCTATCCCCTATTCCTTCTCCCTCACCCCACTCCTCATCTTATCCCTTTTCCCAACCCCAAGGGGCGGCAACGCACTTGTACCTCCTGTGGTGTTGCTTGTGTCCATGGGCGGCGGTAATTGCTTACCATCAGGCGATCCGTCTGCTCGTTTGCCGCCTATTACCATAAAAAAGTACATTTATCTTTATCATCAAATATGTATACTGAACTTATGCAAGTTACGAACAATTACAATAGTTTTAATTTGATTATCGCATTGCCACTATAAACAAGAGATTATGCGGAAACTCACGGTACATGCATGAATCAAACCGTCTTCAGTAGGTAGGTAAAATCGATTAGTAGTAGGTAGTTATTCATTTTTACAAATTTTCTGCAATTCAAAACTTTTCAATTACATATTGTAGACAGTATCCAAGGATCTAAGTACAGGTGATATTTGACTTATATGATAGCCCGAAAGGTCTGAGTGGCAAAAATATGTTTGCGAGCTAACCTTTACAATGACATGAATGCGTAAATAATGTCTTCTCTGGTTTAATAATGGCAATGATGCTCTCAATAGGATCATAACCTCGCCCTCCAGATAGTGCAACACCAAAACCAACGGGACTCTATCTACTTAGTATTGATTGCAATATGGTTAATTTACTTCATGTCCATTTTAAATTGAAGGTGTGTATACACCTCTGCCTGCCCCTTCGGGGATAAAAAGGCGTACAGTTATGTTATGTTTATATTATTATTTCAATGGGAGCGTTGATTGAACGTCATTACCGCACACAACAATTAATGTTGCCATAACGTAAATAAAGGGTGCTTATCAGAAAAGCGTATAATATGAGCTGTGAACGTGTATATATATAACGCGTGAACACGTCACTCTTGTTTCTATAATGGCTCTGCTCTTCTGAATGTTCAACTTGCTCTTCAAATATAAAACAATAAATCCTTTATTTTGGGTAAGTAATGTTCTCACTCAATGTCAAAGTTGAAACATTTCTTTGAATAAAGACGTAATGTTTAGGTACAATTAGGGCGTAATGACGAATGCGTAATTGACGAGTCGCCAAATTGTACAAATCACACAATCGTATTTTTCACGATTTGGAGTTGACTCGTTGGATGATCTACAAAACGCAAAACATAACAAAACATAAAACACGATTTGTGCTTTTTCATTAACGTGATTTTTAATAGACCTGAATCAAAATGTTTCCGTAATTTATCATATTTTCCGATGTTAGGCATTTAATAATAATTAACGTTGTAAAAATACTGATATACAAATCTTGAAAAGCACTAACTATTCTCGAGTATGCGAGTCCTTATAGAAATAATCAGGTTTGAAATTATTATTCATGTAGTAATCCCGGTCGCATTGAAGACCAAAACCAGTAGAAATTGCAAGATACAGGCATCATCAGTTATCTCAACTGCCTGCCTGATTAAAAATATTTCTTTTTTTGTTTTACCAGATTTGACAGTATGTTAGTTTTCCTACAGAGCAACTGCCGTTCAGGTACTGACCGATACTGATAGTGATATTCCATGACTATAACTAATGTCAAAGATCTGTATAGCAGCCAGGACCGCAGTGACGAGAGTGACTTAATGTGCTCCCAAGAGTACATTACACACATGTACCTCGAAAGGCACGAAGCAAGTAATAGCCAATAAGTAACAATTTAATACGCGAATAACTTTATAAAATCAGTGGTGTTCACCGTGTGGATCAGTCTGTTGGTATCTCCCATTAGGCTATCGTTGCCCGTTGACATTAATATTTATCATTTTAATAATACCTACTATATAGAATAGACGGCATAAATATACTGAATTTTGCAAGTGATGTGTTGTCGTATTATTAGATAGAAGTCTAAGTATCAACCCTGTATTTTAATACAAATTTTACATTCAGAACACTACAGCAATACAAAGACAGAACCCGTTTAGACTATGCAATTGATCGCAATTATACAATGAATATACTTACTTATGTGAGTTTGATTACCCGGATCGAGTTAAGGGGAACGTGGCCACCTTGTTTAAGGCTAGCCATTACTCTAATGATTCTTCAATTCCCTTAAAAAATATGTTTTTTGTTTTGCGATCCACTGTTGGACATAAAAGAGATGTCTTATATCAAAACATTACAAATAGTTGTTGTTCCAAAACTAGATCTTTGTATCCATTGTTTTCTGTTCGTAGTTTTTCGAAACAACAATGAAAAGGAATTTGGCAAATAAACAAAGAAGAAAGGCTTTTCTAAGAAAAAATTCTAAGCCGCGCCAGCTAAAACGAAATGAAAATACGAGAATACACAACTGAGTTTACACAATCACCTGAAAACATACGTGCAGATTTTTTTTTGATAAAACGCAATTATCACTTTTAACTAACATATGATTAAATGTATGGCAGCACTGACCGCGGGACAGTAGGGACACGTTTCACCGTTCCTCTATAGTTTAATTCCATTTCAGTGGTAAAAAGTGAACAAACAGTCTCAAAAACCTACTACAAACGTGTAATACTGTGTACAGTGGTCTCTATAATTATAAAAGTGATTTGCATACGATCAGTGAACTTATTAAACAAAAACACTTTATTCAACGAACTGAAAATTTGTGATTTGTGAAATAGCAAATACTAAATAGCAAAGCGTCACTTGCTCATCTGACCAATAGAAACGCTCACACACACATGCGCATCTATTGCACGATTATTTTGCACGACTATTTTACACCATTACTTTGCACAACTATCTTGCACAACTATTTTGCACGATAACATTGCACAATTAGGGGCGGAACATACCTGACCGAAGATGCGTCGAACGTATCTTCGGTCGCGTCTATTCCGTCAAATGAATCGGTACACATCTGACGGAAAATGCGTCGAGCGTATCTGCACACATTCGCTGAAAGCGTGGCTATTATGCACACATATAAGTTTGTTCGTTCAGGGCCGTACTCAGGGCAGCTCAATATTTTACTGTCATATTCTTTTACCTAACCATTTTTCGTGTGCCCTGATGTTATGTAGTCACTGAAGTTCTGTAGTTATTTTTATTGCAATTCGAGTTCGACTATTAAAAATATGTCGAGCGTTATTCGAATATATATCCTATTTAGGTATGGAGGTTCAAAAATAAAAGACGATAATACGATTTGGTTACGGTTTTTCACAAACTTATACAAATGATAAAGAAGGGGTTACAGACTAGGTATAGTTGCAGAGCAAGACACAAAATGTTTTCTCTATAGGTATGTATGGAAATTGTTCCCGTGGAACTTAAGCACCTCATACCCAAAAATTGGCCCTCGATCCAAGCTAGCAAATTTGCGTACACTCATAGCACATAGTACTAACACTACATTATTCTACACATTTCGTTTCTGAAAAAATAAGTAAGGTCTGGCGGCCCTGGAATCTTACGATCTTAAAATCACCGATCTAGGAATGGCATGGATATGGTATGTCCAATACCTACGAATTTAGCGTGCACACCTACGAAATTAGCGTGCACACCTACGAAACGTTGGGCAAATAAAATGGCTTTGCCCAAATGCAATGCAAATTGTTCTCCAGAATGTAATCGATATCGATATGGAGCCGGTTAGAGGAGAATAATACATTTTTGTAGTGAGTTACCTTTGTTAGTTTAAATCTTTTGCCAGATTAGTTTATTCCATAATGCAAATGTGGGCGAACATGGCAAAGCGAAAGACGACTCTAGTATGAAACATGTAACAAAATATTCTCTGAGAGCCAATATCGGGCTTTTAGACATATTTATGCACAAAAACAAAATTATTGTGTTCGATAGATAACGATTTCACAGCAGATGTACCACAAACCTTGGCGAAAAATATAGCGATAGTGGCACGAATGACATTTCTAATAGAATATCGTCATGATCAATTTATTCAGTAAACTATGGCTATCTCTTTTTTTGACAGAGATATCCCTAAGGCAAAACGAAACAACACTATGTTTGGTGGCTTTATGTCGGTTTCGTATATATGTGTATAAAAACATCATGGCGAAAAGTGGGTGTAATATTACACCTCTGCCTACCCCTCCGGGGATACAGCCGTGAGTCTATACAAATATAAAATATAATAATATCTTATGTGAATAATGTAATTTTTCTATATGTACCTACTATTTGCCCTCTCCATTTATATTCCTTACTCAAAGGTCAAAATTCACATGGTGCGTGGTGCGCGCGACGTCGACGGATAATCTGTTAGTACGCTCGACGTACTAACGGATTATCGGTCAGGTGTGAATGGTTGAACGTTTTTCTATACATTTGTATGTATTGGCGTTACGCGACCGATAAAACGCGACGGATCTTCCGTCAGATATGTTCCGGCCCTTATATTGGACGACGGTTTTGCATGATAGCGATATTATTTGGGAATACTTAGTTCAAAATATTTGAAAAACTATGAATAACGAGTGTAGCGCTTGTTGTTCACATATAATAGATACCTACTACATGGAATGTTCTAATGATAAGTGCATGAAAAGATATGACTTAAAATGTCTTAATATTGCGTCTGGTGCTTTTAAAGCTTATACCCTAGCATATAAAAAGAAATGGGTATGCCCGGATTGCATTTGTCTGAAGCCGAAATGTGGAAACATGGAAACGCCCGTCAGAACTGACAAAGCTGACTTTAATATTACCACCACACCGCTAAATAATGTGAACACCCACCGCGGTAGCCAGGCCCAGTTCTCTCCTATTATGATGGATAAAGATGTGGATGCTACGTTACTTGTTGAACTAAGGCAGTTTCGTTCGGACATTATTACCCGTTTAGACAGCCAGGCGAATGCAATTACGCAATTGCAATATCAATTTTCACAGACCAAAACTGACCTCGACAATCTAGTAAAAATAATAACAGTAATTGAAAGCAAAGTGACTCAGACTCAGAACCACCAATCCCAGAAGACAGTTACTGAAGAGGCAACTACGAGCTCGCCCACTACATTTGCTGAAGCTGTGACCCTAAATACTTCACCTAACATTGAACCCACCAACATCGCGAGTATCCAGCATTCCGCCAAAACGCAAAAGGTAAATAAACGTATGGCCACGAAACCCGCTATGTCGTCAGCTCAGTTGAACATTACTGATACAGTACATATCACGGATGCTTTGGAAAACATGGAAAACGAGGCAATAAACCAAGCTGGCTGGACTACCGTGCGAAACAAGAAATTCAGCCGTTTGTCTAAGGATGTCAGTATTGGAAAAAATACTGAGATAAAAGCAATACTCGCTGCAGAACGAAAAAAACACCTACACGTATGGCGACTCCATCCCGAAACCACGGTAGAGGCTATGACTAACCACGTTAAAAGTATTTGTGGCCAAGACGTAGTTACGAAAATTGAAAAAATAAAGCATAAAACAGAACGAGACTATTCATCATTCATAATAGGAGTACCAGAACAAATGTATAGCGAGTTAAATAAAGCAGAAGTTTGGCCGGACAAAGCACAATTTAATGAGTGGATTTGGTTTCGTAGATATACCAAAAGTACGTTCAACGAACAACAATGATATAGAAATATCTTATCAAAATGTAAGGGGTCTTCGTACAAAATTAGAAGTCTTCAGAAACAATATAATATCATTTGATTCCGACTTATACGCTATTACTGAATCCGGCTGCAACGAATCCATTCAAGACGCAGAAATTGTTCCTCAGGGATATAAGATAATACGTTGTGATCGAGTTGATGGGCGCGCTTCTCGTGGCCACCGGTTCGACCTGCGACAAGTACATGTATCGGAAGCGTCGATAAACACCTGCGGGTTTGAATTGGTTAGTGCAACGCTCCATTTAAATAATAGATTGTTATTTTTATGTTGTGTAGTTTATATCCCACCTGCGAGTTCTGAGAATGATTACATGATTCTGTTTAGGTTAATAGAAAATATGTGTGATAGATATAGCCAAGTTATTGTTATTGGAGATTTTAATTTACATTCTTGTTCTGTAAATATTAGTAATTATTATGAATATTTTATGTCATATTGCGAGTTCACTCAACGTAACAAGGTACCCAATGTGTTAGGGCGTCAACTGGATTTGGTTTTGAGTACGGGTTTTAGCGCAGAGGTATCGGTAGTGGCGGCGCGCGACGCGCTTGTGCCCGTCGACGCGTACCACCCGCCGCTCGCGGCGACCGTGCGCCCCGCGCCCGCGTACCTTGCCCCTGCGTCGTCCTCGCCAGCCGTCGAACCTAATACCGCGCGCGGACTACAGTGGAACTTTTATAAAGCCGATTATCAGTTATTATATTCGATGTTAACTTCTACTGACTGGAGTTCAATGTATATGGTGCATGACTTAGATGACATTTTAAATATATTTTATGATATATTAGTTAATATTTTAGACAAATGTGTACCTAGGAGAAAGCTTACCCGAGAAAATTCGCAGTACGTGTATCCCGAATGGTACACAGGAGAGATCATCAGAGACATTAAAATTAAAGCAAGCCTTCACAAAACATATAAAAAATCAAAACGTGATTGTGATTACTATGAATACGCCAAGTGTAGGGCCCGGGTTAAAAAGGTAATAGAAATGGCACATACAGAACATAAAAATAAAATTCAAAACCAATTCGCTAAAGATCCAAAATCATTCTGGCAGTATATAGCGTCAAGGAAGTCTAGAATTCATCGGCAAAGTATAGTAAAGGATGGTCGTAATCTCACGGATGAAGAGTGTGCTAGGGAGTTCGCAGGCTTTTTTGAGTCGGTGTACAACCGGGAACCACCGCGGCTAGACGCGAAGGCGGCGGCGGCGCGAAGCAGCGCCACCAGTGCACGCGTACACATCGAGGCTTTGAGTCTTAAAGACGTGCAGGCAGCGCTGATGAACCTCAAGCCAAAGCGTTCATCTGGTCCTGACGGTATACCGGCGTTTCTCTTCAGGGATTGTGCCAGAGTTTTAGTAGGCCCGCTACATCACATTTTCAATATCTGCTTACAGCAGTCGACGTTTCCGGCGAGTTGGAAGATTACACGAGTCGTTCCAGTGCCCAAGGGTAAGTCAGGTCCGGATGTCAGCGGTTACAGGCCAGTGGCAGTGCTGTCGACTCCGGCAAAAGTATTTGAGTCCGCAATCCAAAGCTGCCTACAACGACAGGTACAAGCGCAGCTGTCGAATGCACAGCACGGCTTTCGGCCGGGACGCAGCACTGCCACCAATCTGCTTAACTTCATGGCACAGGTTATACCGGCCGTAGATGCTGGCGGGCAGGTAGACGCAGCATACTTAGACTTCAAAAAGGCATTCGACACAGTGGATAACGATGTCTTACTAGGAAAGCTAGCAAATGTGGGTTGTACGCCACACTTATTAAAATTCTTTATCAGCTATATGCAGGACCGTCAGCAGTATGTTGATTACAATGGGTACGTGTCAGAGCCATACTTCACAAGATCCGGCGTGAGTCAGGGAAGCAATTTGGGGCCTCTTGAATTCATCATAATGATTAACAGCTTGCCGGAAGTCGTAAGACATGGTTCATGTTTATTGTTTGCAGATGACCTCAAGTTGCTAATCGAGGTTAGGGATCAATCTGACTGTGAGCGGCTCCAGGATGACATTGATAGAGTGATGAAGTGGAGCCATGACAATAAGCTATACTTCAATGTATCCAAATGCTCGGTAATATCCTTCACTCGTGCGCGCAACCCTGTCTGCTATGAGTACAAAGCAGAGGCGACAGTATTACAGCGAGTTACAAAAGTACGTGATCTAGGGGTACATTTTCTCCAGATCTTACGTTTCGCGAACATATCGTAAAGATATGCAAAAAGGCGTACAGAAACCTCGGGTTTGTACTTAGGCAGTCGCAAGGGTTCACTAACATTACAGCAATTAGGGTATTATACGATGCACTAGTCAGGAGTCATCTGGAGTATGGTGGCGTTATATGGGCTCCATACGAAGCCAAGTACTCTGTCATGCTGGAACGTGTACAGAACAAGTTCACGCGCCATTTGTACTGGAGACTGTATGGGGTATACCCGTTATTCCCGTTGATGTACCCCACACTTTTTGTACTGGGTATGGTAGGGTACAACGAGTTGGGGGTGCGGCGACAGTTCACACTAGTCGTTTGTCTAATTAAATTACTCCACGGCAAGGAACACAATCCTGAAGTACTGCAACGCTTGAGTTTTTGTGTTCCGGACCGCTACGTATGGAGGCGCCGGCGTCCGCCACTGCTAGCCGTGCCAGCTGGCAGGACCAACCTACTGGCCAAAACGCCTCTGACGCGAGCAATTAGTACGATTAACGAAATCCAGAACATTATAGATATATTCGCGTGTCAGTTCAGTGAACTCGCAAAGATTATTTTATACATATTATGTTATAGGATAGAGTAGTTTTAGGTTAAGTGGAAATGTTATGTGCCATATTATTGTATTGTTATTTTCTTAATGTTAAATTTATGTTGTGTCTATAGTATTTAAGTTATTTGTTTTGTAAATATGTTATATTTAAAATGCCTCACTAACGCATTAGGATAAGTGTCCTGTAATGTTAGTAGTAAGAGTTTGAGAGAATAAATAAATAAATAAATAAATAAAGTATATGTATGTTTGACTATAAGTAGTTTGGACGATTCGAAAATGGTGGCGAATTTTTTCCTGTGTAGGAAAAATTCAGTTTTAAAATGCATACAATGGCATAGAACAGCCAAATATGGGCCTAAACATGTGTATTACTGTATATAATAAATACACAGTTTTATATATATTCCAATTCTTGCTATAATCTCCATAGAAAAATAAAACAATCATCAAAGAAGTCTTCAACGTAAACCAAAATGGCAAGCAGTTTTTAATTATGTTCATGGCTGCAGAAATCTGTGAAAAATAGCAGGAACTGCCAATATATAATATTGAAAAATTAACCAGTTATAAAATACTAAGTGGATGAAGTTATAGTTTATTGCGATATATGTGAAAGCTTGTGCTGGTGTTTTTGTTTGGTGATTTTGTACCTTTTTTATCTTTTTATAATAGACAATTTTATTTAGTAAGTAAGTTTCGTTGAAAAGACAGCGGTGACGGGACGCCGGCACCTAGGCGACGTCCTGTCACCAACGTCATGTGTAAAATTGTAAATAATAACATTGTGTATAATTTTAAGATTTAAGTTACAAATACATAATATTTATGCCAGGCGAGGATATAAGTGATGCGGAGTTGAGTGCTAGTCAATCTACCACATCGTCGCTGATTAACCTAGTGCGCTGCCCTGCATGTTCTCAAGCTGGTTTTTTTAAAGGTGAGCGGGGCTTGAAAGTACATTTTGGCAAAGTACATAAAAACCAAAATGTGCTTCCGGGCCCCAGTTCCATTTCACATTCTATTTCTTCCCAAATTCCTTTTTGGCAGTACTTAGGTGCTTTAAAAAATTCAATTCCGGTTCTGAAGCGAGTTCCACGCGGAGCGAGACCATTAGTAGCTCATAATTTAGCTCACTGTATTGGTCTCGTTGTGCGTGAGAACTCCAAAACAGCTTGGGAACAGTTACTCACTTTCCCTTATAGGATTCTACACATTCAAAGCAACCGGACATCATCAAAATCTTTGACAGCCCAAATTAAAGATCTTTGTAACAATTCTGATAACAATTTTGACCCTAAATTTTCTGTAAATAGATTTAAGAAAACAATTTACCAATGTGTAGAGTCCAAATTGAGGGAAGGTGACATTCAGGGGGCGTCTAGGTTATTGTTTAGTAGCGATGTGGTGGCGCCTTACTCTGCAGACACCCTAGCAGGTCTGAAGAGTAAGCACCCAGCGCCAGCTAATGACCTCACCTTTCCCGACATGCCTGACGAAGGTTTTGACTGTCTGATTGTTTCAGCCAAGGACGTATTTGAAGCCGTCTGTTCTTTTCGAAGTGGATCCGCTGGCGGCCTCGACGGCTTAACACCTCAGCATCTGAAGGATCTCACAAGTGCAAGTGCTGGAGAGGCTGGTGATGCACTTTTGAAGGCGCTGACGGCTTTAATTAACCTTATGCTCTCCGGCAATGTGGCCACAGATGTCACCGACTTATTGTACGGGGCCAACTTGTGCGCCCTACGCAAAAAAGATGGTGGCATTCGGCCCATTGCCGTGGGGTGTACCTACAGACGTATGGCAGCCAAACTATGCTGTAAATATTACAGTGACATCTTGGCGGACAAATTTCAGCCAATCCAGCTTGGCTTTGGTTCCAAGAGAGGCTGTGAGGCTGCCATACATGCGCTGTCTACGTACCTTGGCTGCGGTAAAGGTGAAGTCGTTCTAAAGATTGATTTGAAGAATGCCTTCAACTCAGTGAACAGGGACACCTTGTTGACACAGGCTAAATTAGAAACTCCCAAAATTTTTAAATTCCTTTGGCAATGCTATAGACATCCATCAAAATTAATTTATAAAGACAACGTTTTGGAATCTGCTGTTGGTTGTCAACAAGGAGACCCTCTCGGGCCAGTCATTTTTAGTTTAGCCATTCACCCAATAATAAAACAAATAAATTCTAAATTTAACGTCTGGTATTTGGACAACGGGACCCTGGCAGGGGACGTTAACACTGTCTTACAAGACTTAGAGCTAATAAAAACTAAATTTAAAGCAATTGGCTTGGAACTAAATTCAGACAAATGTGACATTTTTATTAATGACAATTTGGATAGCCTTTCGATCTTAACAAAATTTAATTCTTTGGCGCCAAATATTAAAATCATCAATAAATTTTCCTTCCGCCTCCTTGGCTCCCCTATTTTCGACGACGCTTTTGGATCTTTTATAGACGAAAAACTACAAAATTTCTGTGAAACTTCAGAACGGCTTTACAAAATTAATATTCATTCGGCTTTCACGATTATTCGGCACTGCCTTTTTGTTCCAAAATTTACATATTACTTGCGGTCCTCTCCTTTTTGGAAACATTTATCCCTATTGGAAAACATTGATAATATTATTCGGCACACCTTGAGCAAAATTCTAAATCTTGACATGAACGACCGAGTGTGGCTTCAAGCGACTTTACACGTTCGTTTGGGCAGCCTCGGCGTTCGCAAAATTACCGATGTAAGCCTCCCAGCGTTTTTGGCCTCGGTCCACGGCACTGAGGAATTGACCAGGAAAATTCTAGAACCCACACTGGTTAATTCTGAGGTGCCGTGCAAGACTGATGCCATTAACGCTTGGAAAATGACTTGCCCGAGCTCTGACTTACCCCGATGTCTATCCTCTCAGAAGCAATGGGACGGGCCGCTCTGTAGCAAGATGAGAGAATATCTTTTAAGTACTGCATCCAGTGTTGTAGAGCGCGCCCGTTTGTTGGCTGTGGGAGAGTGGGAATCGGAGCTATGGCTTCAAGCACTTCCATCGTCCAACATAGGAACTATGTTGGACGACACAACTTTCCGCATCGCTTCTTGCCTACGCTTGGGAGCTGTTTGAAACTCTCCGCATCGCTGTCACTGCGGTGAAGCCGTCGACAGTCTTGGCCACCATGGCCTATCGTGCAGCAAGAGTGCTGGGCGTTTTGCCCGACATGCCCACATTAACGACATATGCTACAAATGATACAAATGACTTTATAGCTCTGAGGAACCTTATTACTACTATTAGATATAATATATACAACTTACTTTTCATCTACGTGTAAAGCCGCGACCGAAATATAGGTGATACATAACTTTCTTTGATACATAATTATGTAGTTACAAAAAAATTGTCTAGACATATAGTAATAAGTAATAAATATTTTATCGTTCGGTTTTATTTATCAAATCGTATGTCATTCCACATTTATTTCATTTCTAATCTTAAAACATCTTTGCTGAATTAATTGTGTATTTCTTATATTCTGTACTTATTACAGTTGCGCCTAGTTACATGTCTAGCTTTCACGCGCTGTACGTTGCCACGTGTCATATTAATGTATCAAAGCTCATTAATGCGCTTTGCCATATTTTAAACTTGTGACTATCTGAATATACCTTTATGCGTAACAGGACAATACCGAGGTTTATCTTTATGTGCCCCACTTGTAAGCGGCGCCAGTAATGCGTCACTTAGTAGACGACTCATTAAACTATGTAAGTCTTATGAGTTCAATTTGCACGTCAGTATTGCTTGTTCTGGGCTGTTACATTATTGGTTGTATCGTAAATCGTACTTTAGCATGTTATTCACTAGGGCTGTTCTCTACTGTTCATTGCCTATGAAAAAGTAGGCCATTATAAGATAAGGATAAATTTAAAGTATGCATTATTATAGGAACAAAATTATATCGTATCGGGGATCAAACTTACAGCAATTGATGAAGTGTTTAACAGTGAGGCGACGATTTAAGCCACTATGCCATGCGTGCAAACAAATTGACCTCAAGATATCAAGCAATCATATGCCTAATGACATTTATAGCAGATGATTTATGCAGCGTCCGAAGAGTTATTGCACTTCAAGAAAGCCTTTGTAATAAATACCCATTTACAAAATACCTTGTTAGGCGATGAGGTATATATTACATACAAATTGTGTTGAAATATAATAATACTAGACGACGCCCGCAGCTACGCCCGCACATTTAGTTAATTTACCCGTTTTGCCCGATCCCGTGGGTATTTCGGGAAATCCTTTCTTAGTGCTACCCAAGGAACATACATGCCGAATTTCAGCTTCTTGCGCCTAATAGTTTTGGCTGTAGCATGTCTGTCAGTCAGTCAGTAACGCAAGGATTTTATATATTAAGATAATACATCATAATTGTCTTACATATTATATGAGGCACATAAATATCCAGACTGCGTGACCAAAGCCCGTCACAATTATAGTCACAACAAAAGCCAATTATATCCAAAACATGCGTAAATTCAACACAAGTTACCTATTGGATCACTGCATAACATCAAAGTGTTGTAGTACATTATATTTGTTGCCATATACAATGTGTTACCATGTTCATTTTAAGACGTTCGCTAGCATTAATATTACACATTCTAGACATCAATGAATGTTCGCATTACTAAAGGCTAGTTTCATTGCTCAATGAAAAAATGTCTTTAAATTACATGGAAGATAATCATCACCTGGCGTTATTCCGCTTACGTGCAAAAGTTTTGCTTTGTAATCCGGGGTTTACTCTTCTAGTCTGACCAGATTTGGCAAAATATAGGCTTTACACAGAGCGGCTGTCATCTAGCCGCAGTAAACTATATGGATAGCGATATTTTATGGCTGTGACTAAGACTGGGTTGCATCATCTTACTTTAACAATGACAAAGATCGCAACATCTGTCAAAGTACCGGTTAAGCAAAAAATTAGTTGCACCACTTGACAACTGTTAAAATGACGTCATAATTTTACGTTAACGGTAACCGCCCGATATTGGCCGGTTAATGTTATTGTTAAAGTCAGTTCTATTGTTCTATTATTGATACGCATCGAATATAACCACCAAAAATGTCACTGCTTCGAGATATACTCGCAGAAACTAGTTCTTCTCAAGACGAATGTGATTTAGACCCGATAAGTGTAAGACCTAGGAAAAGAAAAGTTTATTTCTCCAGAACCGATCGAGTTTCAAAATGGGACAACAAATCATTCTTGGCTAGATTTCGAGTCTCCAAAAATGTAGCGCGGTGGCTAGCTCAACGGTCGGAACACTCTCTGTGCTAGCTACCTGAAATGTTATTAGGTAGAAATGGAAATAATAACAGTTGAAAAGATAAATGTGACGATGCCAGGAATCGAACCTTAGCTGGTCCGCCACAGTGCGCTGGCGGTGTGTGACTGGCGAGTGTTCCTACGACGATCATCTTCTATGTGCTAGTGGACTGTAATGGCTTCGATCTATTCGAGGCTTCAGAAATAAAACATCTTCATACGTTGAGAGCGATGCTGTTCAGGTGTACGGCGCGGGTTGGCTACATATAGTTACTTGGTTACAACATGGTGGTTGGGACGCCAACAAACTGGCCAAAAATATGGTAGCTTAGCTACTTCGAAATTTTACCTTAACGCCGACCACCGCACCGAACATATGCACAACAAATCTTTATTTGTGATACATGTAATTATCTTAGATACTATGGTACATGCATATATGTTCTATACATAGATAGGTCTCAAAAAGTTCAATCTAACGGTATATAATACATAAGCCTAACTGTTTGCATCACTAAGTTATTCAAGAAAAATTATCAAAAAATGTTGTCACACAAGGATCCGCCCACTATATTTTCTATAAAAATACTATAGTTATGTATGTAATTTTGGTGGGCTGTTGTGTGCAACTATATGGAGCATCTAATAAAATGAACGCCATGGAAATAGCTTTATTCAATTCTAAGGTAAACAAATAAAAACCAACGATGCATAAGTAAAAATACAAATTTTCTTAAGAAAACACTATCGTACATAAACAAAGTTTATGATAAACATGCAAATGTTAATTATTACGATTATTTCGACTATATAAACCAATAACTAGCAATAAGAAACTATTTAAACATGATTTCAAGCCTATTCAAAGCTAAAAGGCACTTATAAAACTATAAAACTACTATGTAAACAAAACAGCTGTTTATCAACTATTAGTTCTTATCTATTACAACTGTCATTAACACTATTTATGATCGATATCTAAGTCCCTACGGTTAGCACAAGAGTATAAGTTTAATGCTTATACACTTACACGGCACTACTTATTACCGATTTGCGAATTTTCACTATTTTAGCGTTATTTTATCACTTTGACGCGTCCGGGAACCGAACCCACCGAACCTACCGCACGATTGGATAGCACTATTTTTACACGATTTTCACTGGCGGTTTCGAATACACTATTCACTATAGAGTTTTTTAATGTCTGTCGCGAAGAATAAATAAGTATGAAATTTTGAGCACCAGGCCCTTCAATATATTTATCATTGTATCTATTTATATACCTTTTTGCCACTCTCTTGATATTCTTAAATTTGTATTTGAGCTGATTCACAGTGCGCGGGATCTCTCCAAGTCCAAACGCTATTCTTTTGCTTCCTACTTATAGCATCGGTTTTCTTACAAAATAATACATTTTGATGTTTGGTTATTAACGATTGAAGTCTATCGATTTCAGCTCCGGTAAAGTTTACGCTTCTTTCCCTGAAATGTACAGAATTTAACGTAAAGATAGGCATAAGTTTGTGTGCTGTTAAAATAATAACACGCAAGTGTTATGGGCAACATAATAAGTTGTGCATACTTACTTTGTTTGGCTGTTTACGTACAAGCTTTTTGTATTTGATGCCATTATTATCTTCTACACTTCGTAAAACTTGAACTCGTAATAGGTGTAGTATAAACAAGAAAGATAATCAAATTATTTTAAAATGATGCGCGTTCAGCGCGTTCAATTCGTTTGACGTTCGATATAATATTTGACATGACAATTGACATCTTGACATTATCAATAACAGCGAAGCTCTAGTATTGCCGGACTTAAAAATAGTTCCCGCAGCGAATCGGGGTAGATTACGCCTCATTTGTCTAGCAACTCTGTTAACTTTAACATTAGCAACAAAAACGTTGGTGCAACACATTTTGCGGCAGCCGTCAAGTTTACTGTTAAAGTTATTGTAAAATTTGACTTTAGCTTTTACTTTAACCGGTGATGTGGTGCAATCCACTCTAAGTGTCAGAAACTTACTATAACGACTGCTAAAAATCCTTATGACAGCTAAGACCGACAACTTGACGTCCTCCCTGAGGCACGGGGTAAGCGATAATTTACAATGTAGGTGTCAGGTAATATTCTATACAACTTTTGTTCTCTTTATATTTTATCTAGATTCTAGGTGATAATATATGCAACGAAAACTCGCCCTTATTCTAGTTTTCCGGTGCATGAAGCTAGAAAGTGTGACGCGAGCTCATCAGGTTGACAAGACGCCTGGGCCGCGGCCCAGTTATTGCCTCCGAGTATCGATAGTGTCAAAAAAACCCCCCAGCACATGAACCCCGTTCACATTTGCGGAAATGCTACCGTGAAACCCGTTGAATTATTCATATGAACACATACCAAAACACACTCATGTATGTACTACAAAATATGCATGCAGCTGTACCACCGATATATGCAAATACGCGACTGCGCTACAACGCCAGCACGTTCATTATTCGGGTTGCATTTTAAACCGGCCTCGCTCAGACACTGCAAAATACAAACGATATTGAGTTAGTTTGGATACGTTCATTATCTTCTGGACAAAAGACGCTTTAAATAAAACAGAACGCAAATTACCAAACGTTATGGCTTGAATTTAATTGTTAAAATGTTTTAAAAGTAAAACTAACTATAGCTAAGTGACTATTTACACATAAAATAAAACAATAATTGCTATACTTAAATAACTTAAAAATAAATGAGATACATTTTAAAAAAATAAAGAAAAAGAAAATTTAAAGGGCGTCATGGAAATCCTCCACATCGCCGTCAATTGGAAGTAAAATGTTTTAGATAATTATGTTTTCTGAAACACGGACATGTAAAGCATTTTAACGAAATTTTCTCTTAATTATGCATGTTTATTGTAGTCGAGTTTATACAGACATACGAGTGAAAAATTTTATTTAATAAATACTACCCAACCATATTTCAATTACCCATGAGCAAGTAGGTACGTCACTATCCCCGGATTTTCTTGATGGGTGTTGAAAGCAGCTTGCCTCAATAGGGCCGGTTTCGTTATCCGCAAAGGCAGTGATCTAGTCAGCCTTTTTAATGTCATGGTGTCCTCGACTCTAAGTCAAAGTCAAAATAATTTATTCATCAATTGAAGTTAATTATTACTGCCACGTTCGCAATACAATAGGTAAAACCGCGAGAAAGAAAGAACAACAAAACTGATGACCACTTTTTTCAATCAAATATAATGGTTATATATTTTATTTTTGTAAGGAGGAGCAACTGTTTCACATTGTAAGTTATAGTAAATTTAATAACTATTGATATCATATTTCAGCAGTCAAGTAGTAAATTATGTTCATTTGGTTAGCCAAATGCTTTGGTTCCCAAAGTAAATATGGTGAAAAAGGAGTTTACGTCTTTTTAATGTAGGCAACTCGCGAACATGGTCAGAACTATGGTGGAAGTGCATGACTGCATGTAGCAGAAAGTAACGGTATATGAACCCACAGCAATTGACAATTTATTATTTAGCCCATGACCACGATTTAACCACATTTTACAAATCCGCAAAGTTAACCCAAAACAAAACCCAACGGGAAAAAAGGCGTGAGTATATGTATATATTATGTAGTAAGAAATCTCTCGTGGCGGTATCCTTTGCATAACGTTACCCTAGTAAACTACGATTCAACGACCTTTTCTAATACTTGTCTGCAATGTTTAAGACTAGACAATACTAATATTTCTTCTTGTCGTCTCATTACTAGGGGACGCCCGCCTCATTTGCGTTGACATTATTATTACGCAATAAACTGTCTGTTGTATGGAAACTGGTTCAAATACTCTCCTATAGTTCTCTATAAATACAATTGTGATTCAAGCTACTGAACACAACCTACATTTCTATACTCTCTATTTATTTTTTACACCTTAAACTATGTTATTTCCAACTGTTTGTGTTAAGCAAAGTATAAATAAGCACAAATTAAGAAGTTTCCCCGCCTTATTAAATTAATTTTGAACTTTGAAAATATTAGCTGTTGTACTTTGTGTGTTAATTATTAATTTGTATATCAGTACTTACCGCAGGTATAGGTAGATGGGATGGTGATTTTTATTCTTAATCCGTCACCACACGGATAATACATCTATGTATATAGAGGTAAGTGCTGTTATATTTGAATATAAATGTTGAAATATACGATAAAGAGTTTTCATAAAGTAGTGCAAAATTATTTGGTTCAGGCGTTTTACAATGACTGACTATTTATTTTGTCGGCCATAAACAATAATTTAGATACGATTATTAATTGTCCTCTATATAGAAGATGGGAAGTTTTACACCTCTGGGAACCGATGCACAAAAAATCTAAACAGCGATTCATCTTCACGCCTAGTGGTACCCGCTGCTGTGAAGCCAACACGTCGCATGCTTCGATCTGGCAGCGGGAGTGCCAGTTTGAAAAAGCAACTCTTCCTTGTATTTTCTGATGAAATGCTAATTTTTTCTTTGCTATATAGTTGGCATTATGTATTTTTTTTGTAAATACGTATTTTAAATCTACGCGAAGTTATCATTTTGCATGCAAGTTTTAAAAAAACATTTATTTATAATTTAAGGGTATTATCAATTAACATAATTATTTGTTTAAATAATATTTTTTTGCATTATCTTTCATTATCTGCCTAAAGTTGCCTAAAGGTACTTAATAACATCAACTTGTATACAATCAAATGTCAAAGCCATGTTCCAATAAGTCCAATATATATTATATACCTATATAACGGCATAGTCATCAGTACGGGACGTCAACTGACTACGAAAAGGAAGTGTGAAGATGGCGCGCTCCTACAGAGTCTAGTCTAGTGTGACGTTCGCTACAGTCGAAGGCAGGTGACGGTTGACGTTCAACGGCGACACAACTATGACTTCTCTTGGAGACTCCGGGCGGACAACAAGTACCTAGAAACTGTCACTTGTTTCGTGATCAGTAATCCAAAATAATTATAGATTAGGTTAGATTATACTTTATTGCACACCAAAAGAAATGTTTACAATACATTAGGCTTAAAAACTACGAGTAATGTACAATCGGCGGCCTTATCGCTAAGTGCGATCTCTTCCAGGCAACCTTTGGATGGACACGAATGATGTTAGCAGTTTTATGAGACGATGGTGGTGTTATTAGAATGGATACGCAATAATAAAGACTTAAATAAAATATATACATACATTTACATAATACATACAAATACTTACACATACATAGAATAGATATATACATACATACATTTGTACAATATGAATACATAAAAATATAAAAAACATGAATAGATACATTGAAATACCTAGAACTCGCGTAGACAGGAAACTATTTAATTACATTACGAATTTAAGTAGTGTTTTTTTAGAGAATCTTTAAAAATATTCAATGATGTTGCTCTTCGGATTTGTAATGGCAAAGCATTCCACAGACGCACTGCCTGAGCAGTAAAGGATTTATTAAAATAATTTGTGGAATTCTTTGGCATCTCCAGTGTCAGATCCTCAGACGACCTCAAGGACCTTATATGTGTGTCATGAAGGAACTTGAAACGATCTTTGAGATATGAGGGAGTACAAGGATTAAATAGAACATTATATAATAATGTGAGAATGTGAGTATTCCTGCGAAGACAAATTGGGAGCCACTTGAGTTTGTTGCGAAAATCTGAAACGTGATCATATTTGCGCAGACCAAATCGCTGCTTAAATTCAAAAGGGCCACAACTCGAAAAGTCACTTTTTTACAGAAGAGCCCTTCCAAGTTTTGATATCGGTTTTTGTTTATTATTTTTATTAATCTATGTTGTATATCTATGTGTTATATATCATCGGATGTATATTTTAAGCCTCTATTTGTATGTAATTTGATATTTCCTATAAGTTTTACCCAGTTAATAAAAACATCACATAAGGCCCTTTTGATTATAAAAAACATATATGATATTTATGAATTTTATAAATAAAAAGCCACAACTCAAACAGAAAATGAGTTTTGTTGTATCTTTTCGTATAATGTGTTTTGTTTATAACTAAATGGTAGCATATTAGCAATACCTTGCAATAAAATTACAAAAAATCAACCATAAAAATATATCATCATTGTCTTGCCCTGGTCCCAATTTATTTGGGGGCGGCGCAGTATTTCCTTCGCTTCCATACTTCTCTGCCACCAGTCATCCGATCGTTTATCCTTTTCTCTTTCATATCCATCCTCACACAGTCCATCCATCTTTTCCTTGGCCGCCCTCTCCCTTTTCGTCCTTCTACGTACATATTCATCACTTTCTTACCTCTGTACATCTCATCTCTTCGCATAGCATGTCCATACCAGGCCAATCGACTCCCTTTTACCTATTCATCAATGGGCGCCACTTTTATACTACCTCTTATGTAATCATTCCTAATTCTGTCCATTCTTGTCACTCCACACATCCAACGTAACATTCTCATCTCAGCAACATGAAATCGTTTCTCATCTATCTTCTTTGTAGCCTAACACTCAGCACCATACAGTACGACAGGCCTTATAACCGCCTTATACATGCGGCCTTTTAACTTCAAAGGCATTTTGTGATCGCATATTGTGCCTGACCTGTCGCCATTTCATCCATCCTGCTTTAATTCGTTGCCTAACATCCCGATCAATTTCGCCGTCATCTTGCAGGAGTGGACCTAGGTAGCGAAAATAGGAGCATACTGGTAGAGGTGTATCGCCGAGTGTAACCGGTATAGGACTGGAGAGACCGCCAAAGTCACAGAACATATACTCTGTCTTGGTTCTGCTTATTCTCAGGCCTACATTCTCCAATCTCTGCCGCCACTCCTCCAGCTTGCTCTGCACCTTTTGTCCACTCTCTGCTACCAGAACGATGTCAGCGGCAAACAGCATGCACCAGGGTGCCTCTTCCTGTATATCCGATGATATAGCATCCATAATTAATAGGAAGAGGTAGGGGCTAACGGCCGACCCCTGGTGCAAGCCTACGGCCACATCGAATCTGGCTGTGATACCGTGGATCGGACTTGCGTTCTGCATTCAGCGTACATGGCTTGAATCAACGTCAGGTATTTTTCCAGGCACTCCTTTCTTCTTAACCATAAAAAGATACAAAGCAAGTGAAAAACGTACATTTTAAATGTACTTTTAGAGCTTCTCTCAAGATATCCAGCATTTTGAGTGTGGATTATGCGATATCGACATCTATAACTAACATTTCAAATTATTACTCTACTGAAATCAGTCTATGGGTTTCAATCAGTCTAAGCAAATCCGGGTGTTAGTAATTATACTTACTTACTATTATTTGAGATACGCGGATGCGTTTATTTTCTCGGGGCAAATAATAACCATGGTTACAATTTTGTCGAGTACACACGAATGAATCGATATTTTGGTTCCAAGGTAGTCATATTGCTGTAGATAAATCTTCTCTGAGCTTGTAAATCAGCCATATTCCAGTATGCTTCAAAAACCAGGTACCATTCGGAGAATATTTCACCACATTTGAACTTGCACTTGTCAGAACATGTAGGTCCTAATTTCTTAGCATTCATTCGTTTTTTTTTTATTTTGCCATAGATGTGTAAGCTTTACTACTGTTCCGCAATAGTTTACTTACATTCGTCTTGCATATACCGGATTGGCTTTTCTTTTACGAGACCCTCTTTGTAAATCAACAGGATGTTCAACACTAGGAGGTTCTGGGTCAACGCTTGATTGTGACCGAATTTCAAGACTGTCGGTTGGTTTGTGGATTTCTACGTTAGGAGCCTGGTATCCCACGCTGTCTAGCTGATCTTCGACGTTGAGCAACTCAACTCTGAGTTTCAAAGCAATTTTTTTGAACGTCTTCATCCGAGTTCAAATCAGTTATTGCGTCTACTTTGAAATCAGGATCCTGTAAACTATCATCTGACAAAAAAATTGTTGTGCTGCTTGTGCCGGAGCTCGTAGACGAAGAATCACTTGAATCTGAGTCACTAACAGAGGTGCTTTCTTCAACAACATAATTTGGTCTTTTTCTGGCCGTCCATAATCAGATAAGCTAATTTCATCAAGTAATGAGACATCAAGGTTGTGCTGGCTCTATGGCAATGAATGCGTATCAAAAGAATCGTTAATTGATTGGCTATCTTTTAACAAGGTATGTGGTTCTACTTGAATGTAATCAGACATTACTAGCGGCTGCGGTAATTCATCGGGCTCAACAAATTTGGTAACTGAGCTAAATTGCGGGGCAAAATGTTTTGACGTTGTTTGACATTACTCGGTTTTTGTATTGATAATATTCATAATCCGGCGCTGCTATTCATTCTATAAATAAAGAAATATAGTTATTAGTTAAATTGTTGATGGACACAATTCATGCGTATAACAATATTATGATCCCGCGACAAAACAATATACTATTTTAAACCTTTTTGACCTTGCATGAATATTTCATTTAAAACTTAACACAATAATTACAACCTTGTAGGTTGTAATTATTGTGTTAAGTTTCAAATTGAAACTTTGCATTTGTTGAAATAAATACTTCTACAATAAACATTTTTTAATATGCAAAACAGAAGCATTCCAAATACTGCTCTTATCTTTAATACAATAATAATAAAACACATTTTATTTTAACTCAAAATGGACATATCACAAAATACGGCACTTTTCCTTATGAGATAATGTTATACTTACATGTATTTTTAAATCAATACGGTCGTATTTTGAAATGTGGCACTTTTCACTAAAACTTTCGATGCAAGTAAGGGTCTCTTTCGGAATGTGGCCCTTTTTCACATAACAAACGTGCCTTCGCACTGACTGCAGGGTCGCAACTGGGAAAATGGCGGCTTTGATCTGAAGTTAGCCACCTAAGTGACAAAATTTAAAAAGGGCTGTTGTGTGATCAGCTCCATTTTTAATGCGAAAATACTGGGTGTCTTTTTGGAACATAAAAATATAGGCAGCAATGATACGATTTTTGCTTTAAAAAGGATTTGTACTTTTTTCGAATTGTGGCTCTTTTGAATTTAAGCAGCGAAATATAAATCTTATGCAAAAGTTTTGGAGACGCTCAAGTTTATCCAGCTGCTCCTCTGTGGGGTCGAGATAGCTGACATCAGCATAGTCAATTATGGGGAGAAGCAAAGATTGAGTGAGCGCAATTTTAGTGGCAGTTGGAAGGAAGTTGCGTAACCTACGCAACGAACCTGCCGATGCAAAAAGCTTGCGACTTGTTTCTTGCACTTGAGATTTCCAGGACATGTTTACATCCCTAATGATCCCTAGATTTTTCACTGTTTTACTGAAAGGGACAAGTTGGCCATCAAACCTGATTTGTGGCAGATCGGACCAACTGATTTTTGACACCAGTTTAGGGCTGCCTATAATTATTAACTGAGTTTTGGTGGCATTTATTATAAGCCCGTATTTCTTGGTCCACTCGCAGATTCTGGTCAGGTCTGCGTTAATAGTAGTACAAGCTTCTGCCAGCTTATTCAACGGAGCTTGCGTATATATCTGCAAATCGTCTGCGTAAAGGTGGTAGGATGAAAGTAATTGGTTTGAGATGGTATTTATAAATATTGCGAAGAGTAGAGGAGAAAGCACGCCACCCTGTGGCACACTGGCATTAGTATTAGACCAAGTGGAATAAGAGTCTTTGATGCGTGTACGTTGCCGGCGTCCGAACAGGTAACTATGAAACCAGTCAATTGCCGATGGAGATATGTTAAGAGAGCGTAGAATGCCAAGTATAATTTGAAAATCTACGGTGTTGAAAGCGTTACTAAAATCAAGTAACGACAACACCGTTAGATTTCCACTGTCCATGCCAATCCTAATGTCGTCAGTTACATGAACCAGTGCAGTGGTAGTACTGTGGTCAGGGCGGAAGCCGGACTGATATGTATTTAGGAGAGAATTTTCATGTAGGAAGGAACTGAGTTGAGCGTGAACTAAGCGTTCCAGGACTTTCGACAAGAAGGGAAGTAAGGATATGGGTCGATAATCTGAGAAGGAACAGGGCTTGGGTTTCTTGGGCAAAGGAATAATAATAATAATAATAATAATAATAATAATAAAATCATCTTTATTGTACACCAAAATTTAAGAGTATAAACATAAATGTAGAAATTTATAAAAGTCATAAGTGTGACAAATGGCGGCCTTATCGCTAATATGCAATGTCTTACAGGCAACCTTAGGATGGACAAGAAAATAATGGAGCCAGAAAGAAAGAAAGAAGGGTAGTTTGGCGTTTAGATGATTTAGATACAATAATAAACAGATAGCAAATATAATATAATATACAAATACATACACTAGCGTACAAAAAATACATACATATATTATAGTCACCAAGTACATACAATATATTATTATAATTAACCATATACATAATAATATAGTTTATAGGAATTATATATTTTTATAGGATATATATTTATAGGAATATATATCCTATAAAATATATAATATATTTTTAATATAATAATAATATATATATATATATATATATAGGAATTATAGTTGCATCTTTCCAATCGGATGGAAAGATACCACGGCTAATGGAATGGTTAAAGACATGACATAAGACGGGAAGGATTTCATCGAGGATGGGAAGGATCATTTTACGGCTAACACTATCACTGCCGACTGCGTTAGACGTGACAGCCAGAACATTCTTCTTAACATCACATGCGGTAAATTGCGAGAAATTAAAGGGAGAATAATGCGGAGTTGGTAAAGATGAAAGATGTTGTAAGGTAGCACTTTTCATATTTCCATCAAATTTGGACGAAGTAGTGAAATGTAAATTTAGAGAATCAAGGTTAACATTGTTTGGAATCGATTGATGCCGTGTCTTACCAACTCCCAGACTTTTAAGAAATTGCCAGACTTTTGCTGGATCACTGTTTTCCACGGATTAATGAATATATTGGCGTTGGGCATTCCTACACACCTTGTTGCAGAGATTTCTGATTGCTATGTACTTCTCATGGTTTAAGGTAGTAGGTCTGTACTTCAGTTTAGCCTTGGCAGCAGATTTTTAGACCATGATTTTCCTAATGTCATCTGTTAACCACGGTGCCGGCAAGTGCTTCAGTTTAATAGTA
Source organism: Euclidia mi (assembly GCA_944739405.2). Lineage (NCBI taxonomy): Eukaryota > Metazoa > Arthropoda > Insecta > Lepidoptera > Erebidae > Euclidia > Euclidia mi. Next base: position 24,749,346 of record OX123197.2, read on the forward strand.
CGGATTGGTGCATGCACATCATACAACTTGATAAGATTTGACGTGAGTTCCTGAACTTTGCTATCGATACACTCGGAGGTAAACAAAGGGAGCCAATCTATATTAGATACATCGATGCGCAGTTTGTCAAGATCCATGCCACTAAAATTGCGCTGCAAGACTATCTTGGGCTTCATTTTGGGTGTGCGTATTTTATATGAAACAAAGATAAGGTCATGATAGGAGAACCCATCCGCAGTACATTGACCATGCTTATGAACCAGATGCCTAACGTTAAACGTTCTCCACCAAATACTTATATACTAATAGTAATAAAAACAGCTCAAAAAATCTACAAACGCAGTCTGAACCAGATGTCAATGCTGCTGTTTTAATGAGCCAAAATGTTAGCACGAACAGAAGTAAACGTCCACGGCATGAAAACTCACCACAGAGCGGGCAAAATCTGCGCTTGCAGGACTTACAGGACACACTTGCTAGCTGGAAAACTGAACAAGATATCCATATAACGAGTCTGTTAGAAAACCAGTCAGCTCTCATTACGAAACTAGGAGACGATATAAGCGAAATTAAAGCTCAGAACGTTCAAATAAAACACTCTAATGCCGAAATATCTCAATCAAATGCGGAACTAGTACAAACAATGTCTTTTTTAAATGAGAAGTTTGAGGAGATGAAAAAGGAAATTGCAGAACTTAAAAAAGAAAGACATGAGCAGAATTTGTACATACAAGAATTAGAAAAAAGGGTTCAGGATTTGCAGTTTAAGTCGCGCTCATCTTCGATCGAAATTCGCAACATCCCCCTAGCTGACAGTGAGAACAGCTCTCATTTGATTGCAGCTGTGTCTAGTATTGGAAATGCAATTGGAGTTCCTATACCTGAATCAGAGCTCCGCGATACCTACCGCCTACCGGGTAAACCAGCAGGTCCGCTCATTGCAGAATTTACCACCGTACGTATGAGACAAAAAGTTCTTGCCGCCGTCCGGTCTCACAACAAGAAAAAAGATTCCTTAAAGGATAAGCTTAGTACCGAAGATATCGGAATAAAAGGCCCACGTCAACCAATCTATATTGCTGAACATTTACCCCCCAGTCTGCGAAAGCTGTTCTTTCAAGCCCGAGAGTTTGCCAAGAATAATGCCTACAAATTCTGTTGGGTCACTAACGGGAACATATATCTACGCAAACAGGAGGGAGACACCCACGTTTTAGTAAACTCAGAAAAACGTCTTCACGACCTTACCAACAAACTGTGACTATCTGTATTTGTGTTCAATAATAGGTTATTAATTTGTTTATTCTTTTATGTACGTTTGTTTTTTATACTTTTTACACTATTACTAAATTATATAACGTTTAGCAATCTATACACAATCAACCCAACACTTAAACATACACACATGCATATATTTCAGTACAATATACTACAATACAATATACACACACATCGTTTACTTTACAACACAGCACAAACACACTATAGAAAACACGTTATGGACAAGCAAACTGACACACACTACTCAACTTTTATAATACCTGGCTTACGTATAATCTTGATTACCAATGACTTCCTTAAACATCATTAATAATGAATTAGACAATCTTATCACTAATAGAGGGTTCAACTGCCCACCAGTGGATTGTCAAAAATTCGCTATTTCGTCTAGTAGTATTATAAACATATTCCATATAAACATACGCAGTGTGAACAAAAATTTTGATAATTTATTAACGTTGATTACCCAAACCAAAACTCACTTTGATGTGCTTATTCTGACAGAATGTTGGTTATCTAAAACCACTAGCATACCCGTACTGGAAGGATATCAATCACGCTTTACGTGCCAGGTATCAAACCAAAATGACGGCATCATAATGTACATAAAGCAAGGTCTGAATTTCACCGTTAGGGAACCAGGTATGACAATGTGCAACAGTCTTATATGTGAAATTGACCAGAAATTTGCAATTGTAGCGGTTTACCGATCGCCATCCTATAATACAAAAGACCAGCTTGACAAGTTCTTTACCTGTCTTAATGACACCTACGGTCAGCTCGCTTCGTTTCCAAACATCGCGCTCATAGGGGATGTTAATATTGATATAAAGGAAGGTAATAACAACCCATTTAGTGTTGATTACCTTATATTAAATGCAACCCATGGCCTATCACCTGCTCATCGCCTTCCTACAAGAATCGAAAATTGCCTTGATCATATTTTTCTAAAGTCGCATCTACCAGCCACCACACTAATCTTAGAGTCATATATAACTGATCACAAACCACTAGTATTAAGTATTGCTAACAGCCAGCTCACCCGTAAAAGACAATTTGCTACCCGCCTGAATCGTGAAGCTGCCAAAAAAGAATTGGAGGAAACAAACTTTGCACACATTTATTCGATGACTGACGCTAACAAGGCAATGAACGAACTGACTAAGGTTATTTCATCCATTATAGCTAAACATCAAATATTAATAAAAATCCCCAAAAAGCATAGAAATCTAAAACCATGGATAACACCCGGTTTATTGAAATGTATTGCCAAACGAGATAATATGCATATCGAAGCGAAGAAGGCACCAGACAACCTGGTTCTTAAAATAACGTATACTCGTTATAGAAACTTTTGTAACTCCTTACTGAGAAAGCTTAAAACTTTATATGAATCTAGTGAGTTAGAGAAAGCGAAAAACGATCCCAAGGCGTTATGGAGAGTTATAAAAAACATAACGCACACACAGAAAATACGCAATAGCCCTAGTGAGTTACTGAAATTTCGTGATGACCCCCAATCGTCCGTCAATGAGGTGTGCAATTATTTCACCAATGTAGGGAAAAACTTAGCCTCAAAGATATTATCACAAAATATTGCAGATACCGAAACACTCAGCACCCTCCCTCCCTCACCGGTCAACTCTCTGGCTTTTCTGCCAGTAGACGAAACCGAAATTGAAACCCACATTTTACAGTTGCGTAACGACTGCGCTGTTGGCTGGGATGGAATATCAAGCTCTATATTAAAAGAGTGGCGAGCGAACTTGATCCAACCCCTAACACACATCTTCAATCTGTGTCTCCAAAACGGTGTTTTCCCGGATAGCCTCAAAAAAGCAATTATCCACCCTATATATACACACATGGGGACAAAGGCTGTGTCAACCATTATAGACCAATCTCTGTTCTGTCCTCTGTGTCCAAGATCCTAGAAAGAATACTCAATAAGCAGTTAGTAGCTTTTCTTCAAAAATATAACATTCTTGCTAAAAACCAGTATGGTTTCAAAACAGGTGTCTCAGCTGAAGATGCAGTACTAGACCTGACCGAATCTGTCGCTAGGAGCTTGGACAATAGAGTTAAATGTCTTGGTATCTTCTTGGACCTATCTAAAGCGTTTGACACAGTCTCTGTTCCCAGACTCGTACACAAGCTGGAACGCATTGGAGTACGAGGTGTACCATTGGATCTTTTTAAGAATTACCTCTATAATCGTACCCAATGCGTAAAGATTGAAGCGTATCTCAGTGATGAGCAACTCATCACTTACGGAATTCCACAAGGAAGTATTCTCGGGCCTAAATTGTTTTTAATTTATGTCAATGACTTATGTAACTTATCCCTAGAAGGTAGTAAAGTCTTTGCATATGCTGACGACACTGCTATTCTCATCTCTGGGCCCATCTGGGAGGACGTCAGATTAAAAGCTGAATCTACGCTAAAAGATGTCCTAACTTGGCTCAATAACAACCTCCTGACTCTGAATGTAACTAAAACCGTATACATCCCCTTCGCTCTAAAAAGAAATACTAAACCAACAGAAACTTTTTCTTTAACGGTTCATTCGTGTTCCCAATCTACAGGACCATGTACTTGTCTAGCACTTACGAGAGTAGAAACTGTAAAGTATCTGGGAGTGCAGGTAGATGACGGTCTGAAATGGGATAAACAAATCAACGCTGTAACAAATAGAGTGTTGCGTCTCATTTGCACGTTTAAGGCACTTCGTGAGTCTGCAAACTTAGACACTCTAAAAATGGTGTATTACGCTCTGTGCCAATCTGTCATTGGCTATTGTATTACTGTTTGGGGTGGTGCTCACAAGACACTCTTTATTGGAGTGGAGAGGGCACAAAGAGCGATTCTGAAAGTAATGATGAAGAAACCGTATAGATACTCAACATCCCAACTCTATGCTGATTGCAAAGTCCTTACGGTGCGTCAACTTTTCGTGCTCCAATGCATTCTACGAAGACATAAAATTTGCCAACCACCAAGTAACAGAAAAAGAAGAAACCTAACATCAGGTACCAAACATAAAACTACCTTTGCAAAACACCACCACTACGTATTAAGTCCATATATTTATAAAAAGATCCACAAAGAATTGAATATACTAGGATTTAATAGGCATGCATTAAAGCGTAAGGTGACGGAATGGCTAATAGAACAAGACTATAGTAAAACAGAATCATTGCTCATGTTTATTTCATAATCCATATAACATTTTGATATTCACACCACACACAGGTCATGCACACCAGCACACACACACCCCCACGCACATGTACACACACACAGAGACACACACACACACACACACACACACACACACACACACACACACACACACACACACACACAAACACGCACACACATGCACACACACATACCCACACACATACATAGGTACCTTGTATGTAAATTTTTTTTTTCTCATATTTCTATAATTCGAATAATATCATTTTATTCTAGTAAGTAAATAAATATATTATAAGTTACAATAGGTACTAAACAACCTCGTACAAAACAGTGACACAACTGTACTAAAACCTAAACCACATGCATGGCTTATACTGTCTCTTAAGGTACAGGTTTTTACCTAGTTTAAGAGGCAGGGTACATATTGCTTTATGTTTCTAAGGTATGCTTTGTAATATATGTACATACCTAATACCTGTCCAATACTTACCTATGTACTATTTTTAAACTTTTAATGTAACAACTAGTGTTTTGTTTTTGGAAAAAAAAAAAAAAAAAAAAAAAAAAAAGATTGGAAGAAGATACCAGAATAAGGTCGAGAAGAGAAGGGATGCAATTGGGGAAGTGATGAGTTGCGTTTAAGTCAAGAATTGACAAATTGCAAGACTCTATAGTATTCCGAAATAAAGATGCACGGGAGTCTTGTTTGAGGAGACAGGTGTTGAAGTCACCCATTATAATAGTGTGGCTATATGCAGGAGTTAAATTTTCTAAGATTTGCTCAAAAGATGGAAAATAGCTTACGCGGCTTGAAGGAGAGTAGAATACGCCTAGCAATACTTTTATGTGGTGAAGTTCTACTTCTAAAAATAGATGCTCGCCAGCATTTGGTAGTGGTGGCTGTGGAGACATACTGACTATGTTATAAGGAATATGATGTCGTAAATATATGGCAACACCGCCTCCAGTGCCAACTGCGCAGTCATTCCTAATTAACCGGAAACCTGGTAGTGAATAAGACGTGGAAGGGAGACATGGTTTCAGCCATGACTCCGACACAAGGACGGCATGCATGTGTTGTGAATCTAAATTAGCCAGCATATCTGGGAAATGAGCTGGAATACTCTGCGCATTAATATGGACTACATTAAAGTTCTTGGGTACGTCTGAGAACTGCGACCGAAGAAAGTCTCCTAGAGAGGGGACACTTATAAAACTGTCATTTAGACTTGTAGCAGAAAAAAAGGTATCATCGCTATTTGAGTTCGTAACTGACATTTAATAAATATCTGAATATAAATATATACAAAATAAATAAAATAAGTATGTAAATAAATATATGATATAAAAGTAAATAAATCAATAATTCTATTTCTAATTATCGCGACAAGTTTCGCTCATTGTGTCCACCCGCTGGTTGTGCATGTACAAAGATTGTATATAAGAATAATCGAATATAAATTAAAACTAACAAAAAAGTAAAAAATATTAAATAATAAAGCTAACAAAAAGGAACCAAAAAAAAAGTCTTTTGAAGTCTAAAATACACATGTTCATATTCCTTGTAGCGCGTAACGGAACGTTACTCTTTATTGACAGAAGTGACAGATTGTGATTGTGACAGTGACAGGTTAGCGAATGTCAACTATGTCAAGTTGCCAATTATAACATATTTATCTGCACGGTACCTACATGAAAATGATTTAAAATAAAGTTAAAAGTAAATGTTTTGAAAGTGAAGGTGTATAAATGAGACTGAGTACATACGATACAGTAACAATGGAACAAGCTTACTTCTTCGATGCTGCAGTTCTTTTGGCCTTTGTTGTTGTTGGCTTCGCGACGGGCTTCTCCGAATCTGTGAGCTTGAACTTACATAGGTCACTAACGGAGGTGATGCGATAGCGTTTACCATCAGGGCCCAAGATGTGAACGTATCCCTCTCGCGTCCAGCACTTCGCGACTCCAAACTTTGCTCGTGCAGTCATAAAAGCCTCGTGACGAGGACGTGTGAGAAACTCCGACAGAGTGATACCCGTATCCTTGAGCTTCGTCTTTGCGAACCAAACGCTGTCCCGCACCGCTGCAGAAGCAAATTTCACAAGAATAAGCCTCGCCTTGTCGCTGGTAGTCCGGCGTCCCATCCTGTGGCAGCGTTTAATGTCCTCAACCACGAAAGTACCGATTTTGAGACGCTGCTTGACTATATTCACGAACTGCTGAGATGTCTCCTCGTCCTGACGTTCCTCCACTCCGTGAAGCAGCAACATCTTGCGGCGGCTGCGCATTTCCATCGTGTCAATCTCTCGGCCGACGACGTCAAGCTGCTGTGAGAAGGATTTCAAGGTCTTCATTATAAGGTCTTGAACGCAGCAAATTCATCAGCCAGACTCCGAGTGCTTTGAGGCGACTTCTTCTGTAGCTCAGCTTCAAAAGTTGCCATCCGCTCCTCAAAATAAGCTTGCATGTCCAGGATTTTAGATGCATTTAATGTATCCATTGTGTGTGTTTATGTGAAAACTTGTTAGATTTTAAGGATAACGCTAAACCAGCAGGTAAGTAATATAATGTTTAACTTTTATGCATTAAAATATATTTATTGTGAAAATTAATTGTTTTATTTAAATTTACTTGAAGAGCTATTTTAAAAGTTACTGGTAATCTCAACTACCCCCACCAAGTTTTAATTATAGTCAGTTTTGTTAATTTCATTTGGTGTGAACTTATAACAAACTGTAAAGCGTTGATACCGGCAAAAGATCAAGCAACCCGCCGACATCAGAAGTGGGATAATGGACCAGTGCAACCACAAGGCGCGAGCGAAGGCAACTGCTAACGCTGCTTTGTTGGTGAATCAGCTGAGCTTCCAACTGCCGTGGTGAGCGTATTTTGTCCGATTTTTTTATTGGTACTGCCAATTTTATTTAGTGACGGTAGTTGTAAGACATTACGCGTTTAACCTTGGAAATGTCATAATCGTTGTGGTGATATCGCCATCACATCGTACCGAGTGTTGTAGGTTCGATTCCTACATGAGACAGAGTTGTGGAACCGTTTGACTTTTACGGTGTCGTGTTTTCCGTGGCATGATCTCATGAATAATCTTTTTTTTAATAGCTTAAAGAAGAAAACGACAAAATAAAATATGTGGGTTGTACTGAACGGTTAATTACGACCTCTGCCGTATTTTAAGTTAGCGTTTGGTTGTCTGACTACCACAGTGACCTAGCTATAGCGTAGACAATTGAGGTTTTGAGTTTGATACGCCAGTTAAAAAGAAAGCGATTATTTTTATTTCCTATTGGTCAGTGTAACCTGACCATAGTCGAAAAATATTACTTCCGCCATTATTTTATCGACTCGTGATGTTGATACCTAACGGTTTTCGTTTAAACGTGATCAGAGCCTAAGTAAAAAGTGGCACTGTTACTCGTTGTAATTCTGAGTTGTACAGACGATCTCGGTGTTGCAATTATACCTGCTTCTCTGTGTGCATAAATTTAATGATTATTAGATGGCACCACTAGTAAAATGAAATTCAATTTTAAGATTTTATGCGTGAAAATTACCTACTGTGTGTTTTTAAAATACATGTAATACGCTGGGAGTTTTTATCAAGTGCCCCGAGTTCTCTGGCCAATTTCAAGTTATGCTTAGGACGTTTAAGAGTGATAGTGTTTCTTATACAAGGTGTCTCAAAAGAAATGTTATATTTATTTAGCTTACTGCGTGAACGCAACGTATTCGAGAGGCGAGTGGGTTATGTCAATCGGTAGCCTGGCTCTTGGGAATTCAGTCACTATGGAGAGTTTCTCGGGAGCAGATTGCGCGTTGTGCGTGCGAAAGTTTTACAAAAACGGTGATTCGGCGACTGTAGCGCGTAGAAAATTCTGCAGTGTTCGAGGTTTTCGCCATTTAAATGATGCGCCAAGCATTCCTCTCATTCGACATTGGGTTAAAAAGTTTGAAGCGACTAGTACAACGCTGGATAAATCAAAATCCGGTCAACCTAGGTCATCAAGAACGGTAGAAAACGTGGAGAGTGTCAGTCTGTTCGTGACGATCCGAACCTTTCAATTCGCAAGCGCGCAAATGCTTTAAATATGGATAGATCATCATTACATCGCATTATGCACAAAGACCTAAAGCTGCATCCCTACAAAATTCAATTGGTGCAAGAATTAAAGCCCCAAGATGCCAGTCAGAGGCTTAATTTCGTAAATCAGGTGATTGAGCGATTTTCAACGTTTACCAACATTTTGTTTTCGGATGAAGCTCATTTTCATATTAATGGCAGAGTAAAAAATCAGAACTGCCGCTACTGGAGTGCAACGAATCCGAAACGCAAACATCAGAAACCCTACATTCGCCTAAAGTGACCGTATGGGCGGCGATGTCGGCGCAAGGAATTATCGGCCCTTACTTTTTTGAAGACGGAAGGGGGCGTGCAGTTATAGTGAATTCAGAGCGTTATGCGGAGATGTTAGACAACTTCTTGGTACCTGAACTGCAAAACTTTCTTGGCTATAACCAGAGAAAATGGTTCCAACAGGACGGATCAACTTTACACACGTCTAATATGTCTCTGCCACGTGTTCATGAAATTTTCTCAGACAAATTGCTCTCCCGGAGAGGAGACATAAATTGGCCTCCACGCAGTCCAGATAGATTGAACCCCTATGGACTTTTTCCTATGGGGTTATCTGTATGTGGTTATTTATATAAATCTAAAGTTTACGCCAAGAAACCGACTTCACCGACGCATTTGAAAGAAAATATCCGTCACGAAATGACAGCCATCCCTAAGTCCACCAGCCGAGCCGTCATAAGTAATTTTACTGTTCGATTAAATGAGTGCCGAGAACGCGACCGTCTACATTTAGACGATGTTATTTTTAAGAAATAAATACCCAAAAAGTGTATTTTTATAATTAATAAACTTTTTTTCTATATACGCCTTACTTTTTTTTAATCGATCCACCAAATATAAAATTTCTTTTGAGACACTTTGTATAAGCTGTTAAACTCGATTATCAGACGTAGAAGAAAATGTTTGAGTTATCATCGTAGTAGCGTTACGATAATCAGTTTCAGAGATTTTAATTTTCATTGTTGGTAGAACTAGGTTAGAGGTCGTTAGTGATGATTGTATGCTTAACCTTATTCTCATTAAATGGGTACTTTGTTAGTCGAAGTTGTGATAATTCAGTGGTTCCCACGTTAGCGTCAGTGTAGATTTGCATAAACTGGATAAGGCGTTTGCGCGGCTATATGATAAACCTTGCGGTGCCGTTGGTTGGACCAGCAAAGTGGCTTTCTGGTTAGCCTAGTTTACCCTGAAGCTTTTGTGTTAGTCATATACTCCGTTGGTGCGCAAACAAGACAGCCATTAGCGCATTTATCATAGTATCACAAACGTTGACCATCGTCTTGAACACGAAAGGTGTTGTGGCTGTATCGCTAATGATAAGGTTAGGATAAGCTTCGTATTTAGACTATCCATGACAAATTATAACGCTGAAAAGACTGGTTAGATACTTGGTAGTAAACTTAACATCTAGAGTATCAGCCTAGTAAGATTTTCTTATAGTCTGCTATGTGATAAGGAAAACCATAGCAACAAAGTTCGAGAATTTTCTCTTAATCCTACAGCGAAGTACAATAGAGTATGGTGGTTGATCGCAATCACGGATACCCTGCTACTCAAGTAGCTCTCATTTGATTATTTCTCGCTAAAATTATCTACCACTGGTTTCTGTGTCGTATGACAAGAGCGTGTTGCGAGAATCTGAAAGTACTCATAGACTGTCGATTGGTTATCTCAGAACTGTAGTCGTTGCCTCTATGTACCCAAAGAAAATCAGTTTGTCCGAAAGTAGCTTATCAGTTCTCGCCATGTTCGCATTGTTTTTAGTTTTTGTCAGTGGTCAAATCCAGTTTTGACATAGCTCATTGAAAGTATGGATGGGAATTACGTTCTGTGTAATTGTGAAGTTGTAAATGAATTTGATAATCATTAAGAACAATTGTTAAGAGCTGAGCGACACGCCTAGTGCCCCCTGCTGTGAAGCCAACACGTCGCATGCCTCGATCTGGCAGTTTCAAAAAGCATCTCTTTCTTGTATTTTCTGATGAAATGCTAATTGTTTCTTTGCTATATAGTTGGCATTATGTATTTTTTTAAATACGTATTTTAAAACTACGCGAAGTTATCATTTTGCATGCAAATTTAAAAAATCATTTGTTTATCATTTAAGAGTATTATCAATAAACATACTTAATTATTTGTTTAAATTATATTTTTTAGCAGATTGGTTTTAATACTCGTAATTTGGGTGGCCGACAACTGCTATACAAAAAAGTAAACATTAAAAAAGCGACAGACAAGAATGCAATTTTCATGAAATCAACGAAGCGTCGAAGCAGAAAGGAGAATGACCAAAACTGGGCTATTTTGTGACACGTTTGCTTCTAAACCATTTATATATGGAAAATGTTTTTTTACTTTATAATTATATATAATTATATATATATATATATATATATATATAAATCTTATGTTAAAGCAAAAAGTATTGGGGATTTTAAGTTCTAAAATAAAAGTAACTGCGTTGTTCCGGTCGTGCCTCGTGCCTCGTGCCATCGCAATTTCATATTTTGGCAAATGTTTATAGTTTCTTGCACTCTCCTCCTCCTTTTAATAGGGAAAAAATTACATTCACAATGCAAGCAGTGTGACATAGCAAAAGTTCTAATAAGCAAAATAACAAAATTTTATGATATTTTGAAACATGACGTATTGTGGTGAACCATTTTCTATAAATAATAATATGTTTATCCTTTTTGCACGAAATAATGATTCGTAAATGTTTTATATTTATCGAAAATATTGGAACATATTTTTATGATACTGGCATCCATAATGTCTTACGTCAGTTATTTTGACATGAAAACAGACAAATTGCTTTTTATCTAAGCTAATATTATCTCTATATAGAAAAGAAAGAAAGAAAAATGCTTTTGTTGTATCACACGCCGCACAGTCACAATAATTACAGTTTTGCTTAACCTAAAATTAAAATAAACAATATAAAAGTTCTTATGCTAATTGGCAAAGCAATAATAAAACGCATGACAGATACTATTAACTGTCAAGCTACATTGACATGTCATTAACGTCATAATTATTGCTTCGTGGCACCACGTGCTTTGCCACGTATTCTAATTAATATAATATAAACAAATATAACAAGAAAAGTAATGAGAGCTATACGTCGTGTGTCACAATTACGGCTGGCAATCAGCAAACACTGCGAAGGTCACGACGGACCATCTCAGTACTGATCTTCCTTGCCGTCTATTGCATATCTCTATAATATTGTGGAAAATAAGTAATTCATTGACTTGAGCAATCCTTTGTGTGCCAAACAAGTTTATTTCGTGTTGTCAAGACTCGTGAGTTGACTAAAGTATGAAACAGGCTTTTTTGGTAACATTGGTATGTCGTCGGGACGTAGAACATTAGTACTATCTATTCTGTGCCGTGGTGAGGATTGCGGTTGTGTTAACTCTTCCTTTGTGGTACCTCGGCAACAACACGTCCGTTCTTTGGACAAGTTATCTCATTCGGCGCTCAATATTGTGACATCATAGATAGCACCAGTCTGTGTAAGCGTTGTTTACTTCTCCTCCCAATTCTTACAATTCTCTCGTGTTTGCCTCACCGAATAGTCAGACGGACTTTAATTCTTTGTTTCAGGAATAGAATGGAGTCTTATGTTTAGAATGCTACGCATTAATTGAAGCTGTTGTAATTTCTGAGGTCATACCTGCACCACATTATGGTATACGATATACAAGCTCATGCTTCATTTTTAGATGATTTATTTGAAGAAGATTTATTATCTTAATATATAAAATCCTTGCGTTACTGACTGACTGACAGACACGCTACAGCCGAAACTATTGGGCGCAGGAACCTGAAATTTGGCATGTGTGTTCCTTGGGGACCGTAGGGGTGCACTAAGAAGGGATTTCCCGAAATTCCCACGGGATCGGCAAAAATGGGTAAATTAAAAAAATGCAAGCATAGCTGCTGGCGTCCTCTAGTAAAAAAATAAAATGAAAAGTAACATAATAACTGTGTTTCATTTACCTATTAAGCATAAAACAGTGTAGTTTTAATACCAACTTTGTTATAATGTCCAAAGGAATGAGCTTTTCTTTTGCGAACTAGCCTCACTGAAAATCTCATTAATTGTACGACATGGTATTGAGAATTCTCAGTCAGAAATATATCAGACTGAAAAACCCCAAAGTAATATAATGTACAAGCGTTTTCTTTGTAGCTCCACTCTTTGTTACAACTATTGTCTATATATAATAAACAAAGAGGCTTATAATAAATGCCGGCAATATGATTTCATCATATCATCATGGTCCTAGCGTATATCGGTTGCATCTAAGACTTCAACGCCTAGGACCTCTGGGTCCGCTTACTAGACTAACCAGATATGACAGAATATTAGCTTTTTCATAGAGCTACTACAGTCTGACTGCCACAACCCAAAGGGATAGCGATATTGTATGGTTTAGACCAGTATCCGTTACCAGTATTATTTGAGGACACTGACTCCCCGTAACGACATGCGACGGTGAAAGATCTTCATGACAACTGTTACTGACGGCTTAACGTACCTGCTCTCCAAAGCACGGGCGTTAATTAACTAATTTACTACTACTAATAGGATTAAATCATATGACTATTACAAAACTTAACCTCAAAATATTTGGAATCCTTTATGTCCGATATCTAAGAACTGCCGCCGAATTTCGTATATATTTTTTCCTGATTTAAGTACGACTATATTTTATACATATTACTGGTCAAACCATCAAGAAGCAAACTAAGCCATAATTCCATACAAAAATGGTAATTCTCCTTTGTTTTAATATTGTGAACAAACAAAATCACAAATATTTTAAAAATATTGAACATAAATAAATGTTTTTTATTTCATCGTTGAATTTAATAAAATAGTAAATCGGATGTCTGACGTTATTTTGTTGACACTGTTTAATACTTATTGTCATTGCGAATTGCTAAAATTAAAAACGAAGCTAACTATTGTCATAATAAACGAAATTTTTATCGAAAGTCACCTGCAAGGTTATGTATAAGTAGGTATACAAAATGTTGAACACATCGAAAGCCATCTGCAAAGTTAAGTATTGCAAAGTTATTATAGTACTTAAGTTGATTCTGCGCCCAGACATAACAAACTAAGAGCCTCATTGAATACTGGCAGCAATTTAGATCACTCTAATCTATTAAGTGTTCTATATTCATTTCATCTTGGTCAAAAAATAACTCCTTAGTATTGAACTCCAAAAAATGTAAGTTTATGATCATGGGCAGCAGAAATCAAATAAACTCAATTTTATTATCCAAACCTCAAATAAAAATAAACGGAGATAGCATAGAAAGGGTTGAATTAACTTGCAATCTTGGTGTAACAATGGACCCTGAACTCCGTTTCGAGGAGCATATCAATAAATTAGTAAGAAACTGCTTTTATAGGCTAAAAATTTTATATAGAATTAGAATGTTTTTAAGCGTTGCAGTAAGGCAAAGGTTAGTGGATAGTTTGGTGCTATCTAGATTTAATTATTGTGATGTTGTGTATGGGCCTTGTCTGCTGAGCTGGACTGAACATGTCATTCAGCGAGTGCAAAACGCGTGTGCTCGTTTTTGTTTTAGCATACCCCGTAGACACCATGTTACACCTTATTTAAATGACCACAAAATGCTAAAAATGTCAGCGAGACGTAAGTTGCATCTAGCTACCATGTTATTTGGCGTAATTAGTACACAAAAACCGCTGTGCCTATACGCAAAGCTCGAATGGCGTCAGGATCACTACCGTTACTCTGCTCGATCCACTTCCAATCCACTCTCAATGCCACAATACAAAACAACAGCCTTCAGAGGCTGCTTTAAGTACGCTGCCACTCACTGCTGGAATGATCTTCCGCCTCCTTTAAGATCTTTGAAGACAAAACAAAACTTTAAGTTTTATGGAAAAAAAGCAATTAATACAGGAGCAAATTGAGAACCAACGAATATTTTACATATGAACATACACATCATAAAAAATTACGTAAAATCCCAGCAGTATTGGCGATGTCATGTTATGGATCCTTTTAGATTCAATATTAATTACAGTGATACGATACATATGATACACTACTTCTCTACGCCCCATCATTTATTGCCACTTGAAATGCAGAAACATGTTTTAATAATTATATAACCCGACACGATGAACTTACTCGCAGTCAATGCAAAATTAGTTACTGTAAGTTTTTATATAGCATTTTATTTATCTCTATTGGATTTTTATTGACATTATTATCTACTGGTCAGTGCATACCTTGTTTTATAATATTTGTGTACTCATGATAATTTTCTTTTCTTTATGACTATATTCAGCTTTTGTTAATACCTTAGATTAAGATATGTTTTTATTTACATACATACATAAATAGACTCACGCCTGTTTCCCCGAAGGGGTGGGCAGAGGCATATTAAACGCCCACTTTTCGCCAGTGTTTTGATCCCACATAATAGGTGGCGAGCCTATTGCCGCTTATTGGGACATTTTGTTTGCCAGAGCCTCGTCCGTTGATCGGCAGGTGCACCACTTGCAGGTGAGGTTGGCTTGGGACCCTAAGTTCTTGGTGGGAACCTTATGCACCCAATGTTTTTACCCTATGTTTTTATTTATTTTTTTATTTGACGCGAACGCACGTAGCTCGGGCACCGTATGTAACGCATTCTGTTACTTACCCCTTAAATACTGTTGGTTTGTTATCCGTGGGGTCAATGGAGGTTACCACTGAAAATCAGTGTTGTGTAATAGCTAAGGTTACTACACAACAATATGCTGAGTGGGACCTCGTTGTTGCAGACTACCTATATTATGCTTGTTATATTGTTTATCTTAAGAACTTTGTATCTGCAGCAATAAACTTTATTTCTTTCTTTCTTTCTATACTAGCAACATCTCATGTTTCCACGTGCCTACTGATCTTGTTACCCAACCTCACGGCGTCTAATAGGGTCAGTTGAGTTTAGCTTTGAATGGATCTCTTCAATTGGCTGGGTATGGTGGGTCTGTAATTTTTGTCACAATTAATTATAGCCCGCGGAAAGGTAGCTTTTTGGCCGCAAATGTTGCGCGGTTCGATGCCTCTGCAATACTATTAACACGAAATATATAACTCCCATGTTTAAACTATGATTATTATATTTGTTAACCGAATTCCATTTTGATGGGTTTTCTAATGAATAACTGAGAGTGAGAGAGTTTCTCGAGATTGATTGAGCCTTATACTACATGATTGGACACATTAAAGTATTGAGATAAAACTTCAACATTCAGACAGGAAACTCTTTGAGGACCATTTGCAAGTTTAGGATTAAGGTATAGTGCGAAGCGATGCCCACATTTTTCCTTGCCGCTAATTATTCAGTGAAGTAAAATTCTGTGAAATAATGCATCTTACTTAGTTTAAAGTAGTAGAATAAACTCCTACTTAGAAAATAGGAGGGCAACAGTGGAGCTTTTCCATCTAGAGCACAATGCAGCTGATAGATATACGCCTAGCATCGCGTGCAACAGAGAGACAAACAGTTGTGTGCCATTACGGCTAAAACTAGCTCATTGTTAGAATAGGCAATTTGCAGCAATTTTACACCCGCCGCGTATACTCGGCGGAGCTATAGTAGCTAGCGCCGCCGTGAGGTGGTTCTGAGTACTACCGTTTACTCCAGTATGAAAGTTCCCTTCACGCGTTCACGGCACAGACGGGTGTGCTGGAAATTAAGGGCTACGAAGTGTATGCGGCACAGACGGGTGTTCTTAAAAAAATTGTTCTATTGGTCGCCGATTTTTACGTTTTGTTTTACTTAAACCAACAAACGAAAGGAGTAGGTAACTGTTAGAATAGTTCATATTCTATGTATTTAAATCTTTTAAGAAGGCTGAGGGAAACGAAACGCGGCAAAAAATATTAAAATATAATAATCTGTGTCTCAGTTGCGAAAGCGTCCGCCATTGTTGTGTTTTGTTCCACGATCTAGATTATTTATCTGAAAGCATGTTTTAACAACTTAATACTAGTATTGTTGTGTAATTTTACTGTTATGGTGTTTCAAATGGTAAATAATTCACAGCTACAGTATCAGTTACAGCAACATGGCTGCCTGGCACGGCGAACTTTTTGTTTCGCGTTCGGTTTACACATTTTTGGTGCCGTTAGATTCGTTTGTTACAAATAAATAACGTATTGTGTGAAAATTTAAAGGTGACGTTTGTATGTTTATGGTATGTGATAATGTTTTTGTGTTTATGAAGCAAATATGAAACGATATTCATTAATATGTGATGAAATGTTTGTGTGAACGAATGAAACAAAAACAAACCTCTAAGTTTGTTTCTTCTTTTGGCGGAAACGTGAGTATTTTGTGATAAGTCATGTAATAAATATGAGAGCAGGTTTTATAAAGAACACAATGATATGCAACTTATGTGATATAATAATATTATAATAAGGTGACATAATTCTTTGATTTTTCGGTAACATATGCCAATGAAAATTTTCAGTCACGTGATCTTTCGACACCTGTGGCACTTTGCCTTTAAACGAATCCGACATTCTGGTGGTAAACGTTTACACAAGTACAATGAAAGAACTTGACTGGATTTCACTGTACAATAAAGTTCGGTCTATTAGTCAAGTTTTAGATTGAAACATTATTACTGAGGACACAACAAGACTGACCTAAATTAATATTTGTACAAAAATCATCTCATTCTCTTAGCGTTGTCCCAGTCTAACCGGATTTGACTGAATATTATCTTTTCCACAGAGCGACTGCCTGTCTGACCTCTGCAACCCGAAGGGACAGCGAAATTCCATGGTTTAGATTAGTGTCAGTTTATTTAGAAGGTACTGACGCCCTGTAACGACTGTCAAAGATCTTCATGACAACCGGGACCGACGGCTTAACGTGCTCTCCGAGGCACGGGACTAATGATGTTCGAATCTGCTATTTATCAATCGCATGCTATGAACTATATGCTAATTTTTTTTAGCATGCTATTAAAAATGCTATAATATATCATGCTATCGTGCGAAGCGTCAACAACACCCTTCGTGTGACAGCTAGTTTTAGCACAAGTACTTACGATTTAGCGCGCTGTCGCGCTATCTATATTTGAACGTAGGTTAATATAGCGTCGACAAACATGCTATTTGCCTAAAGAGTCTGAAGACTTACCGCGTAGCGTGGGGCAGATAACATGGTGAACGGTAATGTTAAACATGAATAAACAATACATATACATATTTGTACATTTCTTCTAAGTATAAAATGTAATCATTATGCACAACAAACTAATATTAACCAACTTATTAATAATAAATAAGCCAATTATTTTTTAATCAAACACAAAACACTTTTGAGAACGTAAAATAACTCGCGAACTTATATGCCTACTTAAATCGCGCGAGCCGACGAACAGCTAAAATTCGCGCGCTACGCAAGTTCACGTCTGGCTGCTCGCGTTAGCACGTGAAGACTGATCGCAAATATCGCAATTCGCAGCGCTGCGAACGTGCGAAGTGCGATATGCCGTCGCGTCGGCGCGATGTTTGATTCTATATGCTATATGCTATTTTATAGCACGAACGAGAGCCGAATGAACTTGCTATTAGATGCGAAATAAAATTAGCGTGCTGTGCTATTGTGCTATATGCTATATTAACCACCATTACACGGGACAAGCGATAATTAACAATTCAATACGCACATAACTCCGAAAAGTCATTGGTGCGCACCGTGGATTCGAACCCGATACCCCATGCATGGCAGTCTGGTGGTATCGCTGCCTTATTTGTACAAAAATCTTCTCAGTAAAATTTGCTCATGGTAAAATATACTAAAATAAAATAGACGTAACATTGTGACTGAGACTGCCTCCGTGGTCCAGTGGAAAGCATATGCGACTGCTGATTGGAGGTCCCGGGTTCGATTCCCGGGTCGGGCAAAAATAATTCTCAGTAGCAGCACGGAGTCTGGATATGTGCCCGGTAACGGCAATAGGCTCGCCCCGTATTACGTGGGACCTGGCGTGGCGAAATGTGGGTGTAATATTTATACCTCTGCCTACCCCTTCGGGGATACAGACGTGAGTCTATAAAAAAAACATAACATTGTTTAGTAAACGCTTCATGTTTATTGTGGTATTACAGTATAAGATGGTAGGCCAGGCGGCGCGCGGCGTGAGGTCGCTCGGCCGCTTGGTCGCTTGAGTGAGCGGCCGCATTAGCGCTAATGCGTATAGTTGGCGGAGAGTTCGCACCCGAAGCGAGCGACGACCCGCCTCTACCGCGCAACAGATAGCGCAAACACTTCACTAACTTTATTTTCGTTGGAATTTTTCCGCGATATCAGAAACTTTCCTTATTACAAGTTTGTACATCCACATATATACGAGCGCTCGTAAACCCGCCGCAGTACGTCCTATGTATAAAGCGGAATAGAGATATGACGTGCGTGGCGCGTCAGATAGTCGTCAGTCGTAAAATGTGGCATTCATCGTCATCAACAAACACCACAGTGCGGAGTGAATGGCTTAGTTTACGAGCGCACCAACGGTACACCACCAGGTGGCGCCACTAAGCAGGCACTAAAGCGCGCATTTGAAGCCCACTCATAACTCGTGTACGTCCGAATTAAATGTTGATCGCCGCGGACAGATCATAAAAACTGTTGCATTTCCAACCAAGGCGGCTTATACTTATCTTACGAGCACCTCCTCAGTTCTGCTCATGCGGAGTTCGAGGAAATCCTTGTATTTGCCGGTGTGTAACGGAAAACTGTCGCTCTAAAGCTGATGGATCCCAATAAAGTAAATGATACCATCCTGGGATATTTCTAGCTTTATTGGCATTTTCTGTGCCTGCTTCAGCCGATAATATTTAGGAATCTCACGATACGCAACAGTTCCGTTTGTTTCGAATCAATTCACTCTTTCCAACTTTTACATGACGGTATAGAATATCGCTAGGTAAACTTGGCTTGGTGTCTAAAGGTATCATAATATTGTCTATTACATTTTAATATTTAATTTGTTGCTTGTAAAAATAAAAAAAAATGTGCTGGATTGATCCAACAGGGAGGTTGTGCTTATAGCGTGTCTTGACTTGTCGTACTAAACATATTGCCAAAATAAAGCAACTTTGGCAGAGACCACTACTTGGATGGATTAGCGCTTGATGTGGTATTTACAACAAAGCGCTGCCGTGTTTCGGGAAGCAGGTAAAGCCAGTTCTTGTCTTCAGATATTAGGCCGTATTGCAGCTACTGGGCGGCCTATAAACCTCGACGCCAGAGAGGCCACTCACACGAAGAGTAAAAAAACAAGATTCAACAAGACAAAACATCGTTCTTCACTTCAAGATACTTTCTTAAACAAGCTACCATAGTGTAAGACCCACCATTGATGTGCTTTCAGAAAATGACTTGAAGAAGAAAGTTCTACTCTAGTTCATTACTTGATATGTACACCAAAGTTGATTGTTGTTAAGTAATACAGACTTAAACAATATTTTATTACTGAAAATTAAGTATCAAGATAACATATTTAAGGGCCTTAACACATTAGCGTTTGCTAAGCGCGAAAACGTCAGTGTGAAGGGCTCTTAAGCTCGAAATTTTTAAATGGAACATAGCGCGTAATGGCTTGTTACGTGATTACTCTTGATTTCGTCACCTGCTAGTAAGTACAGTTACAAATTTAATGTGCTACGATTCACACATACGCCTATAATAATTGGTTCGAAGCCGTCAAGTTTGGATTTGCTATTGAACTACCATTAAGCTGTAAGTGAAAGCTTTTGTGAGTCTTGCGCAAATGCGAAGTCGGTAAGCCCCCACACGTTAGTCCGCGACGTTGTTGGTTGGCGAATCATACGGCATGGTGCCGTCGGTGTACAGGGAATCAGTCCCTTAAGCGTAAATCTACAGAAAACTGTTACAGGTAGCTTGGTTTTATCTTTCCATCCATTATAAAACAGCATTCCTTTACAATATGAGATCGATATACAATTTGACGACCGCTTGGCGCAGCGGGAGTGTAAGTGACTGCTACGCCGAAGGTCGCGGGTTCGATTCCCGCTCAAGTCAAACATTTGTGTGCATGAACATGTATGTTTGTCTTAGTCTGGTTGTTTCTAAGCATAATATGTCTGTCGGTGGATTGCTTGGTTCTTGCCCGGTAACAACACTTCACATCACAGTTTGTTTATAAGTTCACATTAAATCAAATTTAACAAAACTGACTATTACTGAACACCAAACGAGTGACAGTTTCTAGGTACTTGTTGCCCGTCCGCAGTCTCCAAGAGAAGTGATAGTTGTCATTGCTCGATTGAACGTCAACCGTCATCCCCCCTCTTCAACTGTAGCGAACGTCACTAGACTCTGTCAAAGCGCGCCATCTTCGCACTTTCGTTTCGTAGTCAACAGACGTCCCGTAACTCATGACCATTCCGATACGGCCATCCTACAAGACATACGTCCCTATGTGTTAATCTGTAACAAAATTTTACACGCACAGTATCACATTGCGCGGTCACTCCTGACTTAACCCAGGTAAGGGTTGAATAAAAACAGTTTTTTTTTTACAAAATTACCTCCTACATTACATTCCTAACTATTATAGGAGCTGGATTCAGAGCATCACTGACAATACAGTCAATTACCACAGACTCACGTTATATCAGAAACTTTCCTTATTACAAGTTTGTACATCCACATATATACGAGCGCTCGTAAACCCGCCGCAGTACGTCCTATGTATAAAGCGGAATAGAGATATGACGTGCGTGGCGCGTCAGATAGTCGTCAGTCGTAAAATGTGGCATTCATCGTCATCAACAAACACCACGTTATAATCAAATCAAATAACTAAAGCTCTACATGTGATTCATAACCATTCATTAATCTCCAGTTACTAAACCAGGCACTCAACCAGCCACTTGGTTGCCACCATTCAGTAACCACCAGTTACTAAACCAGGACTTAAACCAGTCACTCGGTTGCCACCCATTTATCTGCGCATCCTCACAAGGATCGCCAAGTCCCTCCTGGACTTTATGGTTTCCTACAAAACCCATTTATCTGCGCATCCTCACAAGGATCGCCAAGTCCCTCCTGGACTTTATCGTTTCCACGAAACCCCAACATCAGATGTTTAGAATTACCGTAGGCAGGTAGGAAATTGTTCATAGTGCGCAGTGGAAGTTGTAATACATCTACCTGACCACGATAGACAATTTATCTAAACAGTATTGCTGCGATTACACAGTGAATTACAACTAATAAATAAGGTTTACTTACCAAGGATCTCCTGGTGTTCCTGATGATGTTCTTGAGTGGACCTATAAGATTAACTCATAATTTTGGCCAAAATAACAAGAAAATCGTTATGAATACCACTACTTGAGGTCCAGATTGGCGTCCTTCTTCAGACCACGTTGCACGTTGGCAGATTCACCAAAGTTTAACAATATTCATTAAGATACTATTTTTATCACAAATAAACCGTTGCCGGTTATTGATCAAGGAAGCGGCAATCAAACGGGTTCCAAATATTCTTTTATAGCACAAGGGCACGCGAGATTACAAGATACGGCGTGGCCAAGGCAACTTTTTTACCGGGAACCGGACAATAAACCAAAGAGAGTGAATGACAGTTCAGTGTGACCATAGTCAAAATTTACAATAGTCTAAACTAAACGTTACTAGTGGCGGAAGGTTTGCCTCCTTGATCAAAACGAGGTCACCAATCTTGGGTGGATTGGTCTTGTCGATCCACTTAACGCGTTGCTGGAGTATGTGCAAATATTCCAAATTCCAGCGTTTCCAAAAGCTCTGAGTAATCTGGCGTACCAATTCAAAACGCGAGAGACGACCAGGTCTCGTATCAATATAGGGGTACTCAGGCAAGGCGACAAGTGGGCGACCAATCAAAAAATGGCCCGACGTAAGAGCCTCCAAATCATTCGGATCTGAGGAGATCGGGCACAATGGCCGAGAGTTCTAAACGGCCTCAATCTTACAAAACACAGTTGCGAGTTCCTCAAATGTAAGGACAGATTCACTGATTGTCCTGCGCAAGTGTGTTTTGGCCGATTTTACAGCGGCTTCAAATATACTACCCCAGCGTGGACAATTTAGTGGGGAAAACACCAACTTATCCCACGTCGGGCAAGCCTATTGCCTATATCAGCCTTGTTGGTTTCAAGGAAATTAACAACTTCATTCAAATAATTATAAGTGCCCTTAAAGTTAGTGCTGCAATCAGAGCGGATCAAGGAGGGCAGCCCTCTGCGGGATACGAATCTGTCAAATGTGGCTACAAACGCCTCGGTTGTAAGCGAGGAGACCAGTTCTAAGTGTACGGCCTTTGTGGAAAGACAAACAAACACACACAAATAGGCATAAGCAGTCTTGCTGTTTCGAAGTGTCAACGTTTTCACCAAAAAGGGACCAGCGAAGTCCGTGCCAATACCGTCAAACGTCCTGCTCTCAGTTACGCGATCTGCCGGTAAGTCTCCCATCAAGGGCTGCATGGTAGAAGCCTTGAGCTGCATCCCTTGCTATAAAGGGATGCAGCGAAAGACTACACTCCGAATTATTCTTCGGGCAGACAAAATCTAAAACTCGCGTTGCAAAATGGCCAAGAGCGCATTACAACCAGCATGCGAATTTTTAAGGTGACGGTCAGTTACCAACAAGCGTACCAAATGACCGTCCTAAGGTAACAACAGGGGGTGACGTGCCCCGTAGGGGAGGTCGGCGTTCTTGAGACGCCCTCCAATGCGCAAGAGACCCGTATCGTCCAAAAAGGGGTTCAATTTAGATACAGCTCCCGATAATTTCAATTTCCCTGACTTAAGGATAGCAATATCCTTCTCAAAGTGCGCCAATTGCACAGAACGAACCCAAAAGGTGAAGGACTACTGTCGTTCCTGTGGTGAAAGAAACGATGTCAGATGTTTCTGTTGTGGGTGCCTAAAATTAAAAACAAAACGCTTTATCCAAGCAGTAACACCTAACAACTTGTCAAGGGAGCTGTAACGATTCAACAGGAAATCGGGGTCGAAGGCGCATTCCACCTTCTCAAGAGCGAGTGTTCGTAGACCCGGCAAATTGGAAGTATTCAAAACTGGCGTTCGAGGCCAATCAATTTCCGGTCGACTCAACCATTCCGGACCCCACCAAAGCGAATGACCTATCAAGCTAGGCGTCAAGCATCCACGCGAGGCACAATCAGCGGGGTTGAGATCACCTGGCACGTGTCTCCAAACAAGCTCGACTTCAGATTTTTGTATTTGGGAAACGCGATTAGCGACAAATACCTCCAAGGTGTGAAAAGAAGCCTTCAACCAACAGAGAACAATTTGGCTGTCTGTCCAGGCGTAGGTCCCATTAAAACAAATGCTTTTACCCAAAGTACTGGACACGTGGTTCAATAAGCGTACAAGTAGGGCTGCTCCCGAGAGCTCCAATTTCGGGATGGTCAGAGATGTCCGAAGGGGTGCCACCTTCCTCTTCGCCATGATCAGGGAAACTCTCACCTGACCTGAGGCACTGACTGTGCGCAAGTACACCACGGCCGCGTGACCACGTTCCGAGGCATCACAAAACACGTGAAAGGTGGCCTTGTACTTCCCGGGAGCCAGGATGGGACGAGGCAAGGAGATCTCGTTGACGGCAGGTAGTGGTCCATTCCTCAACAAGAGTGCCGTGTAGATGTTCGTCCAAGGTCAATCCTGCTGTCCAAAGCTTCTGCAAGAAGCATTTTGCCCAAAATATAACTGGACAGATCCAACCGTTTGGATCAAAGGTTCTGGCGACAGTAGACAACACGAGACGTTTAGTCCAAGAACAAGGCAATTTCAAGTCTACGTTATACTTAAAGATGTCTTGGACTGGTCTGTACTAAACGCCGAAAACAGCCATCATGGCAGGGTTGTCAACAATCTCAAATAGATGTGGATCTTGCTGATGATCCTCTGGCAAGCCTTCCAAAAGCGCTGGTGAGTTGGAAATCCATTTGCGCAACTCATAACCAGCGGAGGCCAAAATACCTATCAATTCGTCCCGCAGGAGGATCGCCTCGTCCGCTGTGGAGCCGCCCGAGCAAATGTCATCGACGTAAATATCGTCTTTCAAGATGGCGGAGGCTCGTGGGAAACGGAAGCCTTCGCGGTCTGCGAGCTCCCAAAGAGAACGTATTGCCAAGTAGGAGCTCGACCTTAACCCGTACGTATTAGTATTGAGCTCGTAGACGACCACGGGATCACGAGGAGTCTCTCTCCAAAGGATCAGCTGGAAGCGACGGTCATCAGGGTGGATAATCGTCTGCCTGAACATCATTTTTATATCGGATACAATGACGTCACAAAGGTCCATGACCAACTTGGGACCAGAATGCAAGCACTGGTTCAAGGATACGCCTGTTGAAGTCTGCGCAGAACCATGAAACACTGTGCGCAGCAGAACAGCACATTCCGGTGCGCGAGAGAGAGGAGGCGTGCGCACGCTACAGTTCTCCAAGCGGGGTGAGCGGCGATCAATTAAGCGAGGCGACTCTCGGCTGCGCAACGGTGAGCCTCGGCTGCCACCTTCAAAACACCCGCCCGTGCGCGGCGTCGGCTGATTGGACAAGCTGCCTACCTCTCTGGCATTCATGCAGAGAATGTCCAAATGCTGTCCTCCACAGTGAGGTTCTACTAGAAACACTTTCACTCCTAAACGTCCTAAGCATAACTTGGAATTGGCCATAGAACTCGGGGCACTTGATAAAAATTCCCAGCGTATCACATGAATTTAAAAAACACAGAGTAGGGAATTTTCACACGTAAAATCTTAAAATTGAATTTAATTTTCCTAGTGGTGCCATCTAATAATCAGAGTAAGCAACATTTTAATGTGCAATGTTCAAAATATATGCACACAAAGAGGCAGGTTTAATTGCAACACCGAGATCGTCTGTAAAACTGAGAATTACACGAGTAACAGTGCCACTTTTTACTTGATTGATGGTTCTGATCACGTTGAAACGAAAACCGTGACGTATTATCAACACCACAAGTCGATAAAATAATGGCGCTAGTAATATCTTTTGACTATGGTCAGGTTACACCAACGAACCTACCGCACTCGTCTAGACAGCACTGCAGATCACACGTCTCTTTAAGAATTAAAAGCTACAAGCTGTTCTACACAAAGCTAGTCTAGTCTAGCACAGTCTTACACCATGAACTAAGTATGAACGATTCGATTAGTTTACCAACTTTAGCGCCGCTGCCCTGCGAAGGACATTCTAGACCGGAGTTATTGTTCTAGTTTTAGCAGAAAACTAACCTATTCTGGGTGTTGGTTCTAAAACCAATATTACAACTGCACTAGAACAGTAACTAGCACGTTTCACTCAAACGAACTTGCTTGGAATAATGCAAGTCAGCCTGTACGCTCACTCTCGCTACTATTACAGTCCATAAAGTAAGACTGAGACAAGATAATCTATTCGCAAGCAAGCATAATATGATTACAAGGTTCGCGAGTTCGAGCCACCCTCGCATGAAGAAATAAAAATAATTGCTTTCTTTTTAACTGGCGTATCAAACTCAAAACCTCCGTTCGAGGGAGGTTACTACCCACATTTTTGTTTTATCTTTCTTCTTCAAGCTATTAAAAAGAGAATTATTCATGAGATCATGACATGGGAACCACGACACCGTAAAAGTCAAACGGTTCCACAACGCAGTGTCTCGTGTAGGAATCGAACTTACAACACTCGGTACTCGGTACGGCTACGACGGTAAAAAATCAGACAAAATAAGCTCACCACGGTTGCAGTTGCAAGCTCAGCTGATTCACCAACTTAGCTCGCGCCTTGTGGTCAAGCTGGTCCATGATGCCACTTCTGATGTCGGCGGATTGCTTGGTTCTTGGCCGGTATCAACACTTCATATAACAGGTTGTTTATAAGTTCACACCAAATCAAATTTAACGAAACTGACTATTACTGAACACGAAACGAAAGATAGTTTCTAGGTACTTGTTGCCCGCTAGGAGTCTCCAAGAGAAGTGATAGCTGTCATTACTCCGTTGAACGTCAATCGTCATCCCCCCTCTTCAACAGTAGCGAACGTCACTAGACTCTGTCGAAGCACGCCATCTTCGCACTTCCGTTTCGTAGTCAACAGATGTCCCGTAACTCATGACCATTCGGATATGTATGAATTTACAAAAAAAGTATATATGTATGTTTATCCATTATCTAGTACCCATAGTACAAGCTTCTGCTTAGTTTGGGACTAGATGGTGTATGGTGCTGTGTGCATGTGGTAGAATATTATTATAAGAAAAAAGAAACGATATAGGGTTATACCAATCTACTGTATAAAAGAGCGTAACAATTTGTTTTCCTATTGAGTTGTTACGATCAATGTCGGTTTTATACTGTTGCGTTTCACGGGATAGATAAAATATTTTTAAAGTCTATTCTACACAAAAAGAAAATTGCGCTTTGCGGCGTACTTTAAAAACATTAAACCGTCGGACAGAATTACACCCAGACTTGTGGGGCAGAGTTTGTGGGTCATACAATGTGTGGTCGTGTAGGAATCAAAGCCACAATATTAGGAGCAGTGTAAAGCAGCTACGGTAGCCGCTTAAGCCACTAAGCCATCGATTCAGTCAAAATGGAGCATTAGCCAATCTTGATGACAAACACTCCTACTACATACTTAATCACTTATAATCGTAGCGTATGATTGTTTGCCGCCAGTAATATAACTATACTAAACGCTCATTTCCAAGTAATGAACCCACACAATAAGCCAAGGTACCTATAGGAAGTTTCAACATTAACCGCAATAATAAACAGATACATACATACATACATATCGTCACGCCTTTCATCCCCGAAGGGGTAGGCAGAGGTGTATTTTTACACCCACTTTTCGCCAGATATACTTTAGTCCCACGTAATAAGGGGCGAGCTTATTGCCGTACCGGGCACATTTCCAGACTCCGCGCTGCTACTGAGAATTTCGTGACAGAAAAACCCAATAACACTGCCCGACCCAGGAATCGAACCCGGGACCTCCCGATCCCACGCGCACATTTATGCCGCGAGACCAACGAGGCAGTCGTATAGGGTTTGATGTCGAGTTTTCCGTCTCTACTCAATGATGGTATTTGCATCGTTTTATCCCTTAGTCGCCTCCAGTGGCGGCTCGTTCAAAGGAGCGCTGGAGCAGTGAACTCCCAAAATTATAAAATATATGTACCTATACAACGCATATAAACTTTTTCTATAATCATACTCAATATTTTAATACACACCTATTCTCTCTTCTATAATGCATATCTACAAATAAGTATTTGACTTCTAAGCTGTTTATCATAATTTTGTCAACAGTCTTGAAACATACCTACATAGGTATTTTTGTTGAGTGGAGCGCTCAAAACAGCGCTCTTGGTTGACGAAAGCTTAGTACAACGCTTAGTACTGAAATATAATGAGTGCGAAAGAGAGAGCGTTCTATGCGCTGGGCGCGTGAGACAAAAGATTTGTATGAGAAATAAGTCAAATACGGAGCGCCGCTCCAGGCTAGCTTGACGAGGTGCGCATGCGCGAATATATTACCCGACTAAATGATATGACCATTTGTCACGAAGAAAAATTAAAACGTGTGCGCCGTTTTTTTAAATAGTGTTTTTCCGGTATCATTTGAATGTAAACAAAAGCAAAACATTTCTCTGCAAGTGCGTTGGTAATTAGAAAACGATGAGTGTTTAAAATATAGTTAATTGAATGTGTGATTGTGTGTATATGTATAAGAAAGACAGTTAAATTGTGTAACTAATATGGAATATAACAGCGTAAACTTTATAAAAAACTGTGAAAAACTTAAAAAAACGACCAATATGATAAAACGCTTTGGTTATGTGGTTGCGAAATTGCGAAGGAAGTAAGAAGCTGTTTTGTTTTCCGTCTATTTTGTTTAGTGGCGCCGGAGTTGATACTGCGTGGACGGTTCAGGTAGGTATCGATGATTTAGTACGTCATCTTACTATTAATTGTAAAAGCATTCACAAAATAAATGGTAAGCAGTTTCATGTTTTTTTTTTAGTGAACACCCAATATAATCTTTCACGAGCCGCCTCTGGTCGCCTCTTACGACACCCACGGGAAGATAGGGAGTGGTGACACTTGTATTCTATGCCGTCAACCACACGGCATAATATATAAATAAACAGATATTTTGTAAAATGGTGAACAATTCGAATAACGTAGGAAACAAAGTAGGTGTTGAGCGTAGTTTAGCGCGGCAATCTCTACGGCGAGAACAAACAGGCGCTTTATGACGTCTTCGTGGAGTCCAGTTTACGACGTCACGCGAAATGTGCCCGCGACGTGACAATGACGAGATGATCTGAACTTGATACTGGACACAACTCCTTCGACTTATAGGGCTGATTTTAGGAGTATGTTAGTAAAGTAATGTATGATGTACAATTGAACATTATAAAGGATCACACGTATAACGTGAAATGAGAATATAAAGTAGTGGAGTAAAAGTAAAATATAAATTATAAAAAATATTATTATAATTACGAAGCGGCCTATCCACATGATGCAGAACTCATAAAAGTCACCTAAAAAGCAAACACAACGATAAATCTCCATTTGTTTTGAAGTCCTAATTTCAATACATTAAATATATATCCCCGGTGACATAGCAACAATCCCTAGAGCGAGAGTTATCTTCCTAAAGGGTATAAAAGTGAATACGATACGGGTCCCTAAGGGAAGTAATTCCTTCACATGACATACAATCGACCTGTGATTGTTCGTATATTTCATGATAAGAAACGTGAGTGCACGAACCCGTCTATAAATGCCAATTCCGATTTATGCGATGCGAAAATTGACACCAATATATTGTACCGTATATGTGAGCACGGAAATTCTTTATAATTCACATTCAGGTGATGATGAGTTTTGGGTTAAACTCTTATCTCTTTTTATTAAAGTCATAACAGATGAGACAGTGTGTCATCTGATAATAGTCGATTGATAGTTGGCATTTCACAAATACTGCCGGAGAAACACAGCCAAGTCCTTGATACGAGAAATCAAAAATAAATCTGTAGCGTTACCAATTGCAGCACTACTAAACTGTTTGGCATCTTAATATGAATACAAATTCTACTACGAAAAATGCAGGCATACATCTAGTATCATACAGATTTTATATAAGTAAGTGTATATACCTACTTCATACAGATTTTATATAAGTAAGTACATAATTTATTAAATTCCTGTCTTAGACACAAATAAATGCATATAGAAATGTACCTACATATATAATGATCTGTGAGCTCATATGCTACTTGAAGCGCGTGACAGAAATCCCTCAACTAATAAATGAGTTAGAGCGACCAAGTTACGACGTAAAAATAACGTCCAGACTGTACCAGTGTGAAAGGAATCTTTCCCAGGAACCGCAGTCCTATCCTACCAAATATTTACCCAGTTTTTAATTACTTAACAGATTTTGCTTGACTGTTATTTACTATTTTTAAATGCTACATCAGAATCAGGTAACCAGAATATACCATACTTTATCTATACATACATATAAATAAAATTTGAGTGTCTATTTGTAATCATCATCATCATCAGTCCTTTATACTGTCCCACTGCTGGGCACGGGCCTCATCTCACTATGAGAAGGGTAAGGCCATAGACCACCACGCTGTCCAAGTGCGGGTTGGCAGACTTCACATGTCTTTCGAGAACATAATGGAGAGATATTTGACATGCAGGTTTCCTCACGATGTTTTCCTTCACCGATAAGCAAGCGATAATTACCAATTTAACATGCACTTTACTTCGAAAAGTCATTGGTGCGTGCCGTGGATTTGAACCCGAGACCCTCTGCGTAGCACTCCGCTGGTCTCTCCACTCGGCTATCGCTGCTTGTAATATTTGCTGTTTGTAATATTAAATACTAAAATACTGAATGCATTAGTAAAAAGCGTACGTATTAGTATTGAGCTCGTAGACGACCACGGGATCACGAGGAGTCTCTCTCCAAAGGATCAGCTGGAAGCGACGGTCATCAGGGTGGATAATCGTCTGCCTGAACATCATTTTTATATCGGATACAATGACGTCACAAAGGTCCATGACCAACTTGGGACCAGAATGCAAGCACTGGTTCAAGGATACGCCTGTTGAAGTCTGCGCAGAACCATGAAACACTGCGCAGCAGAACAGCACATTCCGGTGCGCGAGAGAGAGGAGGCGTGCGCACGCTACGGTTCTCCAAGCGGGGTGAGCGGCGATCAATTAAGCGAGGCGACTCTCGGCTGCGCAACGGTGAGCCTCGGCTGCCACCTTCAAAACACCCGCCCGTGCGCGGCGTCGGCTGATTGGACAAGCTGCCTACCTCTCTGGCATTCATGCAGAGAATGTCCAAATGCTGTCCTCCACAGTGAGGTTCTACTAGAAACACTTTCACTCCTAAACGTCCTAAGCATAACTTGGAATTGGCCATAGAACTCGGGGCACTTGATAAAAATTCCCAGCGTATCACATGAATTTAAAAAACACAGAGTAGGGAATTTTCACACGTAAAATCTTAAAATTGAATTTAATTTTCCTAGTGGTGCCATCAGAGTAAGCAACATTTTAATGTGCAATGTTCAAAATATATGCACACAAAGAGGCAGGTTTAATTGCAACACCGAGATCGTCTGTAAAACTGAGAATTACACGAGTAACAGTGCCACTTTTTACTTGATTGATGGTTCTGATCACGTTGAAACGAAAACCGTGACGTATTATCAACACCACAAGTCGATAAAATAATGGCGCTAGTAATATCTTTTGACTATGGTCAGGTTACACCAACGAACCTACCGCACTCGTCTAGACAGCACTGCAGATCACACGTCTCTTTAAGAATTAAAAGCTACAAGCTGTTCTACACAAAGCTAGTCTAGTCTAGCACAGTCTTACACCATGAACTAAGTATGAACGATTCGATTAGTTTACCAACTTTAGCGCCGCTGCCCTGCGAAGGACATTCTAGACCGGAGTTATTGTTCTAGTTTTAGCAGAAAACTAACCTATTCTGGGTGTTGGTTCTAAAACCAATATTACAACTGCACTAGAACAGTAACTAGCACGTTTCACTCAAACGAACTTGCTTGGAATAATGCAAGTCAGCCTGTACGCTCACTCTCGCTACTATTACAGTCCATAAAGTAAGACTGAGACAAGATAATCTATTCGCAAGCAAGCATAATATGATTACAAGGTTCGCGAGTTCGAGCCACCCTCGCATGAAGAAATAAAAATAATTGCTTTCTTTTTAACTGGCGTATCAAACTCAAAACCTCCGTTCGAGGGAGGTTACTACCCACATTTTTGTTTTATCTTTCTTCTTCAAGCTATTAAAAAGAGAATTATTCATGAGATCATGACATGGGAACCACGACACCGTAAAAGTCAAACGGTTCCACAACGCAGTGTCTCGTGTAGGAATCGAACTTACAACACTCGGTACTCGGTACGGCTACGACGGTAAAAAATCAGACAAAATAAGCTCACCACGGTTGCAGTTGCAAGCTCAGCTGATTCACCAACTTAGCTCGCGCCTTGTGGTCAAGCTGGTCCATGATGCCACTTCTGATGTCGGCGGATTGCTTGGTTCTTGGCCGGTATCAACACTTCATATAACAGGTTGTTTATAAGTTCACACCAAATCAAATTTAACGAAACTGACTATTACTGAACACAAAACGAAAGATAGTTTCTAGGTACTTGTTGCCCGCTAGGAGTCTCCAAGAGAAGTGATAGCTGTCATTACTCCGTTGAACGTCAATCGTCATCCCCCCTCTTCAACAGTAGCGAACGTCACTAGACTCTGTCGAAGCACGCCATCTTCGCACTTCCGTTTCGTAGTCAACAGATGTCCCGTAACTCATGACCATTCGGATATGTATGAATTTACAAAAAAAGTATATATGTATGTTTATCCATTATCTAGTACCCATAGTACAAGCTTCTGCTTAGTTTGGGACTAGATGGTGTATGGTGCTGTGTGCATGTGGTAGAATATTATTATAAGAAAAAAGAAACGATATAGGGTTATACCAATCTACTGTATAAAAGAGCGTAATAATTTGTTTTCCTATTGAGTTGTTACGATCAATGTCGGTTTTATACTGTTGCGTTTCACGGGATAGATAAAATATTTTTAAAGTCTATTCTACACAAAAAGAAAATTGCGCTTTGCGGCGTACTTTAAAAACATTAAACCGTCGGACAGAATTACACCCAGACTTGTGGGGCAGAGTTTGTGGGTCATACAATGTGTGGTCGTGTAGGAATCAAAGCCACAATATTAGGAGCAGTGTAAAGCAGCTACGGTAGCCGCTTAAGCCACTAAGCCATCGATTCAGTCAAAATGGAGCATTAGCCAATCTTGATGACAAACACTCCTACTACATACTTAATCACTTATAATCGTAGCGTATGATTGTTTGCCGCCAGTAATATAACTATACTAAACGCTCATTTCCAAGTAATGAACCCACACAATAAGCCAAGGTACCTATAGGAAGTTTCAACATTAACCGCAATAATAAACAGATACATACATACATACATATCGTCACGCCTTTCATCCCCGAAGGGGTAGGCAGAGGTGTATTTTTACACCCACTTTTCGCCAGATATACTTTAGTCCCACGTAATAAGGGGCGAGCTTATTGCCGTACCGGGCACATTTCCAGACTCCGCGCTGCTACTGAGAATTTCGTGACAGAAAAACCCAATAACACTGCCCGACCCAGGAATCGAACCCGGGACCTCCCGATCCCACGCGCACATTTATGCCGCGAGACCAACGAGGCAGTCGTATAGGGTTTGATGTCGAGTTTTCCGTCTCTACTCAATGATGGTATTTGCATCGTTTTATCCCTTAGTCGCCTCCAGTGGCGGCTCGTTCAAAGGAGCGCTGGAGCAGTGAACTCCCAAAATTATAAAATATATGTACCTATACAACGCATATAAACTTTTTCTATAATCATACTCAATATTTTAATACACACCTATTCTCTCTTCTATAATGCATATCTACAAATAAGTATTTGACTTCTAAGCTGTTTATCATAATTTTGTCAACAGTCTTGAAACATACCTACATAGGTATTTTTGTTGAGTGGAGCGCTCAAAATAGCGCTCTTGGTTGACGAAAGCTTAGTACAACGCTTAGTACTGAAATATAATGAGTGCGAAAGAGAGAGCGTTCTATGCGCTGGGCGCGTGAGACAAAAGATTTGTATGAGAAATAAGTCAAATACGGAGCGCCGCTCCAGGCTAGCTTGACGAGGTGCGCATGCGCGAATATATTACCCGACTAAATGATATGACCATTTGTCACGAAGAAAAATTAAAACGTGTGCGCCGTTTTTTTAAATAGTGTTTTTCCGGTATCATTTGAATGTAAACACAAGCAAAACATTTCTCTGCAAGTGCGTTGGTAATTAGAAAACGATGAGTGTTTAAAATATAGTTAATTGAATGTGTGATTGTGTGTATATGTATAAGAAAGACAGTTAAATTGTGTAACTAATATGGAATATAACAGCGTAAACTTTATAAAAAACTGTGAAAAACTTAAAAAAACGACCAATATGATAAAACGCTTTGGTTATGTGGTTGCGAAATTGCGAAGGAAGTAAGAAGCTGTTTTGTTTTCCGTCTATTTTGTTTAGTGGCGCCGGAGTTGATACTGCGTGGACGGTTCAGGTAGGTATCGATGATTTAGTACGTCATCTTACTATTAATTGTAAAAGCATTCACAAAATAAATGGTAAGCAGTTTCATGTTTTTTTTTTAGTGAACACCCAATATAATCTTTCACGAGCCGCCTCTGGTCGCCTCTTACGACACCCACGGGAAGATAGGGAGTGGTGACACTTGTATTCTATGCCGTCAACCACACGGCATAATATATAAATAAACAGATATTTTGTAAAATGGTGAACAATTCGAATAACGTAGGAAACAAAGTAGGTGTTGAGCGTAGTTTAGCGCGGCAATCTCTACGGCGAGAACAAACAGGCGCTTTATGACGTCTTCGTGGAGTCCAGTTTACGACGTCACGCGAAATGTGCCCGCGACGTGACAATGACGAGATGATCTGAACTTGATACTGGACACAACTCCTTCGACTTATAGGGCTGATTTTAGGAGTATGTTAGTAAAGTAATGTATGATGTACAATTGAACATTATAAAGGATCACACGTATAACGTGAAATGAGAATATAAAGTAGTGGAGTAAAAGTAAAATATAAATTATAAAAAATATTATTATAATTACGAAGCGGCCTATCCACATGATGCAGAACTCATAAAAGTCACCTAAAAAGCAAACACAACGATAAATCTCCATTTGTTTTGAAGTCCTAATTTCAATACATTAAATATATATCCCCGGTGACATAGCAACAATCCCTAGAGCGAGAGTTATCTTCCTAAAGGGTATAAAAGTGAATACGATACGGGTCCCTAAGGGAAGTAATTCCTTCACATGACATACAATCGACCTGTGATTGTTCGTATATTTCATGATAAGAAACGTGAGTGCACGAACCCGTCTATAAATGCCAATTCCGATTTATGCGATGCGAAAATTGACACCAATATATTGTACCGTATATGTGAGCACGGAAATTCTTTATAATTCACATTCAGGTGATGATGAGTTTTGGGTTAAACTCTTATCTCTTTTTATTAAAGTCATAACAGATGAGACAGTGTGTCATCTGATAATAGTCGATTGATAGTTGGCATTTCACAAATACTGCCGGAGAAACACAGCCAAGTCCTTGATACGAGAAATCAAAAATAAATCTGTAGCGTTACCAATTGCAGCACTACTAAACTGTTTGGCATCTTAATATGAATACAAATTCTACTACGAAAAATGCAGGCATACATCTAGTATCATACAGATTTTATATAAGTAAGTACATAATTTATTAAATTCCTGTCTTAGACACAAATAAATGCATATAGAAATGTACCTACATATATAATGATCTGTGAGCTCATATGCTACTTGAAGCGCGTGACAGAAATCCCTCAACTAATAAATGAGTTAGAGCGACCAAGTTACGACGTAAAAATAACGTCCAGACTGTACCAGTGTGAAAGGAATCTTTCCCAGGAACCGCAGTCCTATCCTACCAAATATTTACCCAGTTTTTAATTACTTAACAGATTTTGCTTGACTGTTATTTACTATTTTTAAATGCTACATCAGAATCAGGTAACCAGAATATACCATACTTTATCTATACATACATATAAATAAAATTTGAGTGTCTATTTGTAATCATCATCATCATCAGTCCTTTATACTGTCCCACTGCTGGGCACGGGCCTCATCTCACTATGAGAAGGGTAAGGCCATAGACCACCACGCTGTCCAAGTGCGGGTTGGCAGACTTCACATGTCTTTCGAGAACATAATGGAGAGATATTTGACATGCAGGTTTCCTCACGATGTTTTCCTTCACCGATAAGCAAGCGATAATTACCAATTTAACATGCACTTTACTTCGAAAAGTCATTGGTGCGTGCCGTGGATTTGAACCCGAGACCCTCTGCGTAGCACTCCGCTGGTCTCTCCACTCGGCTATCGCTGCTTGTAATATTTGCTGTTTGTAATATTAAATACTAAAATACTGAATGCATTAGTAAAAAGCGGTTATTTTAATATTATGGATGTATACACGGTACAAATACCGAAACGATATTTTTTACAATTTCTCTCTGTCTGATTGTTTTCGCTAATATCTGAAACGGCTGGACCGATTTTGACGGGACTCGTAGTTCCCTCAGGACGCGGGTAAAACAACGGGATACAGCTATTACAAAATTCTAAGTACTCATTTGATATACGGCTCAAAGAAAAACCTAAGGAAGTATTATATTATATTATATTACCATAAAAAAGTTATGCAAATTACCAACTACTTTTATTACATACAGCCTTTGTAATAAAATGAAGAATTTCTAAGCAAAGAAACACCTCTAGTCGGATATACTAATAGCACTTTATATTCTTTGTAAAAACGTTTGTAGAATTTTCGTAATATCTGGAACATTGCTAATGCGAGCAAAGCTCCTCAACAATTTTAATGTGATGCCACTTACAAATAGAATAAAGAAAAATCAATTTGAGAACTAATAAGCACTTCTTTGAATTTTACATAACGAGGATCAGTTTAATATTTTTTAAAGCGACGCGATTTTATACATTATATAAGTTTATTTAACGAGTATTAAAGCGTATACTTGTATATCAATGTCTATCTACGACTACGCACGATGTAAGCCGGTCGAAACATCGGAGAAAATATATGCATATATACCTTAAATAAGCTGGTTCACGCGATTAAAATCCGTTAAATAAACTTGTATGGTTAATTTCAATTTGTTCAACAACAGATAATTAATTTCCCTTAATTATCTTCTCGTGTGGTTCAGCGTGCATGCAACTTTAGCAGGCGTTATTTACGAGCGCTGTGTCCAGCACCCAAATATACATTTTAACGAATGTTTGACTTGGTGACAGTACGCGCTACGAGCCGCCACTCAGCGTGACGTTCGGCTATCCTACCTGACGAACCAAACCCAAATCTCTTTTTTTTTAAGATAACTCCTGCTCTAGGCAGAAATAATGTATCGCAGGGCAGATTACAAACATACAACCAACAATTTAGGAATGACACAAAGTGTTGTGTGTCGTGTAGGAATCGAACCCACTACACTCGGCGCAGTGTCAGGCGGCCGCTTAAGCCACTACGCCAACCAAGCAGTCAAATCTTTGTTTCGGCTTACATCATGTAAGTACTCTGAAGTACTACGTCGATGACGAATCAGATCGGAACATGGGCACCAAATCACCTGCTACGAGTCAAAACTACTTCGGCTTGAACCGCTGTCAATACAAAATATGACAGTATCACCCATCGTACCTCACGACACCTATCGCGTCATCCAAATCATGGTTGTCTAACGGCCATTTTCTATATTCGATCCATACATGGATTTTGAGATTCGAGATACGTGTTTGACATATTTTGTATGGAGCTTATGTCAAAAACGAAACTAAATTCTACAGATCTATCTATAGATCGAATATTAAATTCCGTAATAAGGGAATCGCAATCGCGCCGTCATCCAACTCGGTTTGTATCGCCAGTAAAACGCCGTACATAATACTACCGAATTTCAGGAGAGCATTAAACATTTGAATCACCATGCAAACTCCACTTCCATGGAACGTGTACATTTTTATTTCATAATTTCGTTGTGATTGTAATACGTAAGCATTCCCTGCATAGGATTAAGTTTTTATTTATTAAACAATGCGGCACTATAAAAATTTTAAAGGTAGCATCGTTGTTGTAATAACAGCATTCGTGTATATTTAGTTTTTATGTGATTTAGATAGCACTTTATGTACAGTTATTGAAAGTGCTTCAATTGAGCAATGCAAAATATAGAGCCAGACACTATATAAATAAAGTTGAAGTGTCTGTCTGTGTATTTCAAAATAACTATGTTTTCCATGTGTTTTAGTTAGTCACATGACAACCATATTTCTTTTCCGTCTACTGCTACTATCCGCCTGTCTGCCCATCTTTCTGTTTGTCCGGTGTAATCTCTAGAATGCCAGAACCTATTTTAACGGGACTTCAATGATATATGTGTGGGGCTACGTATAGGCTGCAATTTAAACCAGTATAAGACGCTTTTGTCGAGATACCGAGTATAACTCGGGTGAAAGCGCGGGGAACAGCTACTCCACAATAATTTTAGACAGTGCTTTTGAATTTAAGCTCATGCACCTAAATGCTTTATTCTTCCTTTAAATAAACGTCTCCATTTGAGTAAAGCACGGGATAATTCATTATTTCGCCGTGAAATATAGTCACATTAGTTTAAAGTGGTAGTGCTAGGTGGTAGTAGGCAGCGATAGCCGAGTGGATATACCAACAGACTGCTATGCAGAGGGTATCGGGTTCGAATCCACGGCGCGCACCAATGACTTTTCGGAGTTATGTGCGTATTGAATTGTTAGTTATCGCTTGTCCCTTGCCTCGGAGAGCACGTTAAGCCGTCGGTCCCGGTTTTCATGAAGATCTTTGACAGTCGTTACATGGCGTTAGTACCTTCTAAATAAACTGACACTAGTCTAAACCATGGAATATCGCTATCCCTTTGGGTTGCGGAGGTCAGACAGGCAGTCGCTCTGTGGAAAAGCTAATATTCAGGCAAATCCGGTTAGACTAGAAAGCGGACCCCAGATCGAAACTGGGATAACGCTAGGAGGATGAGTTTAAAGTGGTACTAAATGCACATTTGATATGCGCCAAAGAGCGCTGAGCGCGGGACGGTGCGATGGTCGTACAAGCCGGGCTTTGTGCACATTCGGCGATACGGGCGATTGTCAAAGTTCAGCAGTATATACACACTGCTTGCAATCTGAGTCACCAGCTCAATGCGTCTCTAATATATTAATCTCGAAGTGATTATATATTTGGTAGAACAATCAATATTGTGAGTGAGGTCCAAATTAACACCAACCTTAGTATTTAAGAACGTCGATTTACCAAATAAAATAATCCATTTAGTAACATCTATAACAAATATTAAAAAATTGCACGCTTGTTGAAGATTGCATTAAAATCTTAAACTTGTTGCAAAAATGATAATATTCTTTAAACAAACTAAGATATGTTAATTTTGTAGACATAAGTCCTTATTTATGAATGTGCTTATAACAAAATTCAATGTATGCTCATATAGAATCAAAATAGCATTAGCGGCTTTTTGCATTAAAAATTATCTACGTATTCCTTCATGTTATACAGTTGCCTAGAGAACAATTACAGATTTTCTTAAGATTTTTTATTTTGGATATCATAAACATTGATGACGTACAAAAGAAATAGAGCATCCACTTTTATAACATTAATTTTATAACATAATGTCACTCAAAGTCGGTATTGAATATCCAAGAGACAAGAGCACCTAAAATCTACTCTGATATTTTGAGGATTCATTCAGCACAGATTACGAACTCAAAAATACATACATACACGGAACGCCACTTGCTTCTATCCTTACAGACCTCACGCGCTTCCTCTACACTCATTACTCAAAAATATGTCTACACATAAAACTACCCACAAAACAACATGAAATCATCAAGTTTGCTGTAAATCCTAAGTTGTTAATGATGGTCGGGAGCGAGAGCCGTGTGACAGAGCGTGACAAGTTGCGGCCAATTATACCGAGACTGGTCCGGGAGCAGCCGAAGCCGTACCGCGCCCGGTGCCGTACCGCCCTGATGCACTACTTACATTCTGTACAACGCACCTGACTTTCAATTTATTCCTTTTATTTTATTTAGGGACCAAATTAACATCTCACAGAAATAGGATTCCCTACAATGTGTTGAATAACGACTACAAGCCGTGCAAGTGTCAGAACGACCCCAATCTCGATAGCCCGATAACTTACGGTTTAAGCGACGTGAAACGCCTACATCTCGATATTAATTTTAGTCGGAATTGATCGGTTTCAAACAGAGTGTACACGACAGACCGACATCAAAGTTTACATTCTCTTTTATAGCGGTCTCCCGACGTGTTTCAAGTTTGTATTCTCTTGTAACCCAGTGTCAAGTATCCGATAACAAAACAATTCTTAAGTTTATCTAACATCAAGTTTGCTTACAACTTACTTTTTTAGATTACAGGCTAAACTGAAACTGTCCGGTGTAAATGACGTGCTCAGTCGACAAGTACTTAGATACCGGTAGTTGATACAAGATTAGCTTCCACTGATACAGCGATGCTGAACATCTCTCGCTGCCACAATAGGGTTGACACACTTAAATGTCTACATTTCAACTGCGTCCTAGTTATACACTAAGTTAAGTGATATCTTTGTGGCGATATTGTTCACTATGGCAAAAATGAGGCCAATAGGCAGCCGTTGTATTAAACGCGTGACGTAACTATGGTGATAGTCATTCGGCGGAGATTTGTGCTCGAATAGAGTTTTAAAGATCATCGCGAAGACTCAAAATATTATTAAGAGTCGAATCACAATATTAAAACCAATTATTAAGTGACCTCGAAATTAATCAATTTTAGTTTTTAAACCACAATTCAAAGACACTCAGTAAAGGTTTTTGTCAATTTAATGTTTAATAACTCAGTGGATATATGAAAGTTTGAAAACTGTTTCACAGAAAACGTTGGTAGTGTGCACACGCTCGCTATGGGGCTCGTTTAACGGCTCATTTTGCTCGGCGGGCGCCATGTTGGCAATCAGTGCGCAGTGGCCGCGCGGCAGCCCTGCTCGCGCGGAAACGTTCAACCGAGTGTAACATCGCATCGCGACTTGTGCCCGCGACCTTCAACACGACGACACTGCTTCTCTATTGTACCAATGCTAGTGGAGACACGATATAATATTTCGATACGCTTGCAACTTCTTCTTAGCGTGTCGATGGCAATCTAAATCGAATCAGCCTAGAACTTAGCTACGAGTATGGTATTTTCAGATGGCAAATCAATTAATATCTAGAGCTTAACAATGCAATCCATGGATTATTAGATCACGCATTCTTTACCGATTTTTTTCTTATTTCAGCTGTATAAAGTTATATATTAAAATACTTAGGCTAAAATAATTTTAGTGAATCTGTCTCTAAAATTCGTTGGCACAAATTTTGTTCTCAAACCGAAATAAAAAGCGACCGTCGTTAAAGAGTTTGTTTAAGAAGTCTAAGTCTTGCTCTGGCCTGGTTTTATACCAAGTATTTGTTTTGTCATAAGGCCTTAAGGTTCGTCATCCCTGGCCTAGCCTATTCAAACTTAAGTTTTTATTCTCAATGAGCTCTCGGGATGACGCCTACGTTCAACATTTGAAAAGAGTTACAGCTCTTGTTGAATTAAAACATTGTTTATTTTATTGTTCACGAAGCAATCTCAGGTTTTGCGTATTTTCACACTGTACTAAGGATGAAAGAGAAACATGGAGTAAATAAGTGTTCATTTATTTGGTTTAAGTAGGTACTTTTTTATTGAATATATTAGGTAAGAACAGTGGATTTGTTAACAAGGTTTTATGAAATCGTGGTTTGACTAGCTCGGTTATTTTCTTGGCAGACGCTCTCATTGTCTCGACAGATACAAGTGAAATATCATCACATCATCTCATTGCTAATAATATTGGCATTTCGGACATTTTTGACGACCGGTTGGCGCAGCGGGAGCGTAAGCGACTGCTACAACGATGGTCGCGGGTTCGATTCCCGCTCAAGTCAAACATTTGTGTGCATGAACATGGATGTTTGTCTTGGTCTGGGTGTTTCTATGTATAATATGTATGTATTTACAAAAAAAGTATATATGTATGTTTATCCATTGTCTAGTACCCATAGTACAAGCTCTGCTTAGTTTGGGACTAGATGGTGATGTGTGTATGTGGTGGAATATTATTATTAGTCT